>AP025074.1:25295203-25320101 GCA_036186865.1 Eustoma russellianum
GCCGAGGTGCAAATATTGGCATATTCTTCGATAATATAATGGATGTCATGCAGCCCCACTGAAGTGCGGTCAAGGCTGAACGCAATGCTTGGGTGCTGAACTGCAGGAATTGTACCGTTGACGGTCGTTGACTAACAGATGATTAAAAATGGTTTATCAATAATTTAGCGAAAAATATTAGAGTTATAATAACGGTTCGAATGGTGCGTTAGCTATGATAGTTGTTGGAACATGTTTGGATTCCTAATTCTTATCGGTGGCTGTTGTAGAACACATTCAAAACTATCTTTCAAAACACATTATTCGATGTATATCATCTAAAAAAGTAGACTTTTTTGTTTTATTGTTATTTTTCTTGAGTCATTTCTTTTTTACCATTATATGTAAAACGAATACATCTTTTAATTCCGGTTGGGATCACAGGAGGTAAGAAATGAGGTAAAAAATGAGGTCTCCAATCACGCGCTGCCACGTGTACAAGAGTGGAAGAAGTTTAATTTTTTTTTGTTTTTAAAAAATAGTTACTTGTACATGTGGCAGCGCGTGATTGGAGGCCTCATTTTTTACCTCATTTCTTACCTCCGGTAATCCCCAACCGTTTTAATTCACATCTTATGTAAAGTTCTATAAACATAACATACAGTTTTATAGACATGACAGTCAGAGTTCTCGTCGGTTGCAGATTCAATTTGTTAAATTGAAAAAAGTCAATCATTTCGAAAGTTTTCCACCTCCCACCTCGCCTTTAATAGCAATCTATTTCGTCAATAAATGAGATGAAAATCCATACTTATCAGCATCAACTTTCTGTAATAATTCGAAATTATTAATCCCACCATCCTAAAATATAAGTCGAGTTTTTTATTTTAAAATGCCCCAAAGTATAAGTCTACTTTTTTAATGGTAAAAGAAAGTGTACAATTGTACCAACTTGTACTCATTAAATACACATATTTTAAAATAAACAACTTATTTAAAATAGACAAACTTAAAAATAAAAACAATAATTGGTGTTTTGATAAACTTTTCTTAAACTATCTGATAATATAACGATCGAGAGATTATAATTCCATAATTACATTGCTACTACTACAGTACAACAACAACATTATTCCATTGTCTTAGAGCCTCTTGTCTATGACGGGGTATGGACGGTCGGATATACGCAACTATACTCATGTGTTAGAAACAGACAGATGTTGTTTCCCGATGACCAGTAATGAGCGTCAAGCTGTTGATCAACTGTTACTTCACAATATAAGAAGCGTATTCAATTTTATAAGTCATTTTGCTTTAGGTGAATTTTAATGGAAATTGAAAGATGCTACTACTACAGTACTAGAGCTATATAACGGACAACTATACTTGATCTTCTTTATTCCCCTCTCATTACATCCTCTCCAGTCTGCTTTCTGTACCACTTTTAATTCCTAACTTCTCCTCTTTCTCCTGGACCGATAATCCTATTCCTGAATTATATATCTCTATCTATATATACACACACAAACACAAACAGCTTGTGCTTATAAGCAATCTATTTGTCATTTGTTTGGAAATAAAGAAGAAAAGATAGAGAGACTCTTATAATTCGGTCAACCAAAAAATGGCTGCTGAGGTGAGTTCCCTGAGCAGGCTATTAAACGACGGCGGCGGTGGCGGTGGCGTAGACAGGATGGATTCCGGCAAACCCAGCGGCTTGATCACAAGGGACCTTCTTGGTGGGCCTTGTACTCTTCTTGATTCTAAAGAATTGGACCTTGACATGCAAGTCCCCTCTGGTTGGGAAAAACGTCTCGACCTTAAGGTATTTAACTATTTTATTTTAATACAAGAACATCATCATAATTATTATTATTTCTTTTATTATCTGTCCTGGGATTTTAATCAGACAACATAGATTGAAATCACTCTATTTGTTTCTCGTTGGTTTTTTTTTCTTGGATCAATTTCCCAACACGCGTAACAACTGATCTATGTTATGGAGCTTCTTGGTGTTCTTTTGTGTTCTTATATATTAGTATATACAAACTTATAGACAGTACTATGTATGTCACTTGCATATTCTTTAACAAGGAAGATTGCAATCATTTTTATCATGTTAGTCATGGGCCCTTCAATTAAAAGTTGGAACTTGGAAATTGATATCTAGCTTTGGTGAAATATTTGGATTTAGATATTTCTTGAATGATAAATAGCCAGTTATTCAGTTCTAATGTGATTAGTCAGACATTCATGTATGACAAAACTAATGTTTATTGATGTGTGGGCAAGTGACAATTGGATCATATAATATGCACAAACATGAATGTGTAATGGTTTTATAATTGTTAATCTAGAAAATTAAGGGATTCAGTTTATACATAACCATTTAATTAGACATCCCATTATCCAATGAAATATAAATAAATAGTAAACGTGCCATGATATCTTAAATACTCCGCCTTCTTGATGTTGTAGGTGGTTATAGGTGGTTAAGACACATAACAGTCAAAATACCAAGTTTTATATTCTAATTGATGTACGGCTTTTTCATTTCCAATGAAATCAAGGACACTCTTCATTAATTTTGGAATATGATGGAATAAAGCAAAATGACTCACTAAATTAGCTACAGTTCTTATATTGTGAATTACCAGCTGATTTACACAGGTTGGCGTAATTTTCACTATGTGTCATTGAAAAACAACATCTGTATGTCTAATATATGGGTATGGTTGTGTACATATGACCCTCCATACTTCGCCATATGCGGATGCCTCTAAGGCAATGAGATAATGTTTGTTGATGTATTCTAATTGATTTACGTTCTCATTTTGTATCATCGTCTTATTTAAAATGATTGAAATGTATCATGTGCACCTGGCACATTCTGCCTCTAAAACAATGAGATAATGTTTGTTGATGTATTGTAATTGATGTACTGATTTGTCATAATTAATTTACGTTCTCATTTTGTATCATCGTCTTAATTAAAATGATTGAAATGGATCATGTGCACCTGGCCCCTTTTTTTAATTGAAACCGTTATATGAAATCAGCATTACACGAGTATGACATTTGCATATTAACTTTACCACATATTACTGTCTTTTCTCACTCATCAATTCACCTGTAATTATAACAGTTATGAAAATTATTGAAATAATCAATGCTTCACGAGTGTAACATTTACTACTAACTTTTTTGGATAATCATTTAACTTGATATTTATGATAAATAGACCTTAAAATAGTTCGTATTTCAGGACTAGTGAAAACATTTAATTGGATACATATACAGGAGAATGAACATGTATAGGGGTATTAGACCATGCAACGATTAATATTAACTTTTTCATTTTAACGTTGGGCTGTAATTGGAATTGAACATATTACCGTGCTATACTTATCCTATCATTCAGTCCTAAATGCCATAATTGTATAAAGTAGTTATAAAATCTTGCGGGTTTCGAAATAACTGATAAGATTGCTGTTTTGAACCGATAAGATTGCTGTTTTGAGCCACAGAAATAGCATCTTTCATAAAACGTAGGGTAAAACTGATCGAGAATTGATCCAATACTTCCCACGATCCTGTGCAAATGTGGAGACTCTAGTTCACAAAAAAAAAAAAAGTATTTTTAGTTGTTAAAATCTTATCTAAAACTTCAATATTATGGTTGCAGTCAGGAAAAGTCTATATCCAGAAGTGCGACTCAACGAACTCCTTATCAAAGACAGATCAAATGCAAGCAAACGCGAAGCTCCAAGACCTCAATTTGCCGCCCTCTGCAAAGCAATCATTGAACTTGTCGGAAGAAAACAACCTTGATCTTAAACTCCTGTTGTTTCCGTCGTCATCGTCAAAATCTCCGGCGTCGTCTTCGTCTAGCTTCCACAGCGTTTGTACCCTCGACAAAGTTAAATCTGCTCTGGAAAGAGCAGAGAGGGAAACAAAAACAAAGAGGCGATCAGCGTCGATGCTGTCGTCATCTCCGACTTCGCACTCCTCATCCTCCATCAAAGACGGTGGTAGTCATGAGTTAGAGGATGAGGAGGAAAAGTTGTCGGCGACATTGGCCGCCGGCTGTCCGAATTGTCTGCTTTACGTGCTGATTTCAAGGAATAACCCAAAATGCCCTCGGTGTTATGCCACGGTTCCCTCACCCACTGCACTCAAGAAACCTCGGATTGATCTCAACATTTCACTGTGATGAGGTCCTCAATAGAACTTACCTTTAATATATTGTTTATTTTTTTTGGGTATACGTAGAGCAACTCATAATTTGTAATTATGAAAAAGCATCAGCATATTATCACTAATGCTATAACATAAAATTTCTATTCTCTATGTATTTCCTTCTGTTTTTAAGTTTTCTTAGTTCATGGTTTTTTTTTTAAATCAAAAAATTATGACGTACTAATATTCAAAATAAGTGAACCCCAAAAAAAAAGTTGAAACTAGAAGGGGAAATTTTCGGTATGGTGGCCAGTAGTAGTTTGATTTAGGCCATATTTGTTTTTCTGTTTTCAGGAGCGATATATGTCCATCTAATTCAACTTCTCACACACACACATACATGTTTGTGTGTACGCATGTTTGTGTGTTTTTATATATACATACATACACAAACGCGCGCGCGCACACACACATATATATATATGTGTGTGTATGTATATGTATGCATGTCATATATATGTATGTGTGTATATACCTATGGGTGCAAATGTTGAATTGATATCTTTGAACCTAAAAATTCAGGAACGATAACATATATTTTTACTATTTCATCCGTATTAAAATATAAGTCTATAATTTTTTTTGTGATGTCCTAAACTAGAAATTCACATATTATAAATGATGAGAGAAAGTGGATGTTTTTACTAATTGTTTTTATTAATGCATAACTTTTAAAACAAACAACTAATTTATCATAGACAAAATTGTAAAGAGAAGTAAAAATTAAAACTTTTGACCAACTTTTTTAAACTACGTGTCATTTTACGAAGGACAGAAGGAGTATTATACTGTAACTAGTGTAACACTTATATATACTGGATGGAAGGACGGACGGATTATTCTACTTCAACTAATGTAGCACTTATATATACTGGATGCCCCCTGTCCTTTTTCCAGATAAGTAATTACTTGGAGCAAAAGGTCATTGTGTGGTTCTGAGGGCTCCTACCGACTTAGTCCAAAAAAACATTGTGGAGGATGCAAATTATGAGTTTAGCGACCTCATAGGTTGGGTGAGGACTTACGCAGTGATCCACATAAGATGTCCCTCCACAAACCAGGGCTTCAGCCTAGCACCAGTGGAATATCCACATTGTACCTGTCCCTAGATTCAAACTTTTGGCCTGTAAATCTAAATTCGAATAACAACTGAGCTATGCTCTGGGTATTACTAAGAAATGTAAATGACGTATCTTAATTGTGGAGATTTTTGTATACACTCGTGATGGAGATGGAATCTCCTCACTGCCTCTTCCCTCACTCCACTGACCACTTATCTAGTCTCACTACTTTCTCCTGCTGCTACGTGTCGGACGATGGGCAGTGCGGTGAGGATCATGTCCCCTCGTGATGAAAGCTTCGAAAGGGGAGGCGGAGTTCTTTTTCAGTCATATTCAGGACGAAGGAATGTTAAAAAGGGAAAAGAGGCATGTGGCCTTAATTTTCCTGTTGCTTCGTCAGGTATTGAATGCCCATTTAATTCAGCAATTGCGTATCTTTCTGACAATTTCAAGTTTCTGCTATCCATTATAATCAATTCCCTTTATTGTCAAAATATCTGAAAAGACAGTTTGTTTTTTCAATTAAAATGAAAAATGAAACACGTTAAACAAAATTTTGGTTAAAGAGCCAGTAACAACTGAAAATTTTAAAGTGTTACAATATAAATTTTTATAAGTACGGCATAAAGATGTTGTTAGTAATTGAACACAATAGAACTAAGATATTACAGAGTTACTCTATAACAGATATAGAATCTACCTGTAATAAAGTAAACACGAAAAGAAAACAACTCACAATAAAACACCATAATTTTTCAAATCATTCGAATCGGGGGTTCAGATATTGAACGAGTATTTTCTTAGGAGTAGCAGAAATTCGTGATGTTTTTCTTAGTGAAATTATGTTTTATTTTCTATTTGATGTCCTTCTTTCAATCATGAAATGTTTTTAGAAGTTAAATTATGCATATTGATATTAAATTAACTGCTCATTTGAAGAATTAAAGACTATAAGTAATGAAACTTAATATTTTTAAACACACTTCTAAAAAAAACTTGCATGACTTCGTCTTCTCTTATTTTCTTTATTTCTAACGAATTTCTCTGGTATTAAACCTATTAAACCCTTCAATGCACAAGACCGATGCTCCTTATTGTAATGTAAATAAAAAAAATTCATACTTATATTTTAAAAAGCATTTGTGAAGTTGTCTACTTATACATTTGTATGTGTAGAATGAATCTAAAGACAATAACAATTGTTACCGTTGAACACGGATTCGATTTTTGTGTTCTGAGTTACGTTGTTTGTTTTGTCATCTCATCTCACTGCTTAGAGAAGAAATCTATAAGAGATATGAGACCAATTGTATTTCATTCACAATCTTGCATATACACGTATACCCTACTATATAGGGTTTCTAGGGTTTACAACTTAGAAGTAAAGTACAACTCAAAGACTACTTGGTTACAACAAATAACAACAAGATATAACCACAAGATATAACCAACATTGTTAGCCTAACTAAAGTTGTTGAGGTTGATGTCGTTGCCGTCATGCACACGGCTGCTGGAGTTCGACATCCACACGCAGCCTAAGCCTAATCCTTAACACGCCCCCGCAAGATGGTGGTTCCATCGGAAACGCCAATCTTGGACCGGATTAGCTCAAAGCGAGCCTTAGGAAGTGGTTTGGTGAGGGCATCCGCGAGTTGATTCGTGGTGGAGACGTGAGTGACTGAAAGCGTCCCATTTGCCACCTTTTCCCGCACAAAATGATAATCAAGAGCAAGATGTTTCATGCGACTATGAAAAACAGGATTTGCAGAGATAGGTGGCGCTTAAGTTGTCACAATAAATAGTCGGAGGTTGAGAAAGAGAGACACCAAGTTCGGACAAGAGATTCGTGACCCACGTGATGTCCGCAGCGGCAGAAGCAACAGCACGATACTCAGCTTCAGTGGACGAACGGGCAATGGTACGTTGCTTTTTGGAACACCATGAAATGGGGTTGTCGCCAAGAAACAACACAAAAGCTGTAGTAGAACGATAAGAATCATGATCACCTGCCCAGTCGGCATCAGAGAATGCCCGAAGAGTGAAAGGTTGATGGCGACGCAAGAGAAGCCCGTGATGAATGGTATGCTTGAGATAGCGAAGAAGACGCTTGGAAGCGGTCCAATGAGACTGTGTGGGAGCATGCATAAATTGTGCTAGTTTGTTGACTGCAAAAGCTATATCGGGTCGCGTGAGCTGAAGCTATTGAAGGCCCCCAATGAGACTACGGTACTGTGTGGAGTCCGCAGGTGGCGTACCGTCTTGGAGGACTAACCGGCCGGTGGCAGACAACGGGGTGGTAGCATCCTTTATTCCTGCGAAATGAAATTTTTCAAGGAGATCACGAATATATTTGTGCTGGGAAAGATAAAGACCGGCGGGTGTGAAAACTGCCTCAATGCCAAGAAAATAATTCAACGGGCCCAATTCCTTGAGAGAGAACCGCGCACTGAGGGATGCTACAAACGTGCGGATGGAGGAACTGCAATTGCCTGTGACAAGTAGATCGTCAACATATACCAGAAAATAGATAAGTGTTCGGCCCGAACGATATATAAAAAGTGACGTATCAGACTGAGAGTTAGTGAACCCATATTGTAGTAGAAAACATTTCAACTCAGTATACCACGCGCGAGGGGCTTGCTTAAGACCATATAGCTCTCGCTTAAGATGACACACATGAGTGGGGTTGGCCGGGTCAACAAAGCCAGGTGGTTGGGTCATATAGACATCTTCAGTTAAGTAGCCATTGAGAAAAGCATTATTGACATCGAGTTGAGAAATGGGCCAACCATGACAAAGTGCAAGGGAGAGAACCACACGCACAGTCGTGGGTTTGACTACCGGACTGAAAGTATCATGATAATCAATACCTGGTCGTTGATGAAACCCCTTAGCAACTAACCGAGCCTTGTAGCGTGAAATAGACCCATCGGGATGACGCTTAATACGAAAGACCCACTTACAACCAACCACATTGTGCCGTGACGGAGGAGGAACAAGAACCCACGTGCCGTTGCGAGCAAGGGCAGCAAGCTCGTCATCCATCGCAGCACACCACTTAGGATCATGAAGGGCTTGTTTGACTGTGGTGGGTTCAAGGGTGGGGGGTAGGGGATGTTTGGTGGTATGATTGAGGCGAACATAGTCAGGAAAAACCTTAGGACAAAACACGTGATTGCGTGAACGTGTGACCATGGGATGACCACGGGAGGGGGAAATAGGAGTAGTCAAAGACGCAGTGGAAGACTGAAGGGATAGCGGGGCTTCGGGATTGGAAGGGGGCGAAGGGGTAGCTGGGAGCGAAGGGGGATCAGGAGTGGGGGGGTGAGTAGGAGAGACATACCTGGGGGTGGCAGAGCTTGCTCCGGGCGGTGTGGGGCGTGAGTCTGCCAAGGGTGTGGCAGGCAAGAGGTCAACTAGCGGATGACCAGCCGCAAGTGCTAGGGAGCACTCGAACCAGGAGGATGCAGGAGGGGCAGCAGTGTGCGAAGACGAGACAAAGGGAAATTGGTGCTCCACAAACTGCACGTGCCGAGACAAATAGAGCCGATTGGAGGTTGTGTCAAGACACTTATAAGCATGGTGCGTATTAGAGTAGCCAACGAAGATACATGGCTTGGAACGAGGTGCAAGTTTATGGGCAGCGTAAGGACGTAGCCAAGGGAAGCAGAGACACCCAAAGGCACGTAAGGTGTGGTAGTGAGTAGATTTGGAAAATAGCAACTCATAGGGTGTTTTGTGCTGAAGAACGGGCGTTGGCATACGATTTATAAGATATACAGCAGTAAGAAAGGCATAGGACCAAAACTTTGTGGGTAAGGAGGCATAATGAAGGAGGGCTAAACCAGTTTCAACAACATGACGGTGTTTGCGTTCAGCGGAACCCACATGTTCCGGAGTATATGGTGGAGACACGCGATGTTGCAGACCTTCAGACTCAAAGTACGCACGGAGACTCATGTACTCAGTACCCCCATCAGTATAAAGAGTAACAAGGGAACGACGAAAAAATTTCTCAACCATTCTTTTATACTTAGGAAAAATCACAGCCACATCAGACTTTCGAGACATAGGAAAAAGCCAAACATACTTAGTATAGTAATCAATAAAAAGAAGATAATAACGAAACCCATCAATTGGTTCAACAGGGGACGAACCCCATACATCAGAATAGACTAAGTCAAGCGGCCCACGACTCTCAACTGTAGAATTTCGGAAAGGCAACTTATGACTTTTATGACTAAGACAAGACTCACAAAAGAATTTATTCATAGACGCGTCACCCACAACATCTAAACAATTGTTGCGGCGAAGAAACTGAAAAATGCGAGAGGACGGATGGCCAAGACGATGATGCTAGGTGGAGACGGAAGACGTAGTAGTGTGGTAGAGGTGCGTCTGGGTTGGGTCGGGTGGTGATGACCGCACAGGAGCTGAGGCCGAAGCTGGAGGGACGGAGGTCTCCCATTCGTAGAGGTCACCCTTGGTCCGTCCGCGAGCAAGTTGCGCCCCCGTTTTGAGATCCTTCACAACAAACGAAAAAGGAAAGAATTCAATAGAGGCATTATTATGCTGACAAAACTTAGAGACAGAGATCAAATTTTTATGTAGAAAAGGAACATGCAAAACTTTAGACAAAAGAAAAGTCTTTGAAGAAGACGGAATGATAGAAGAACCAGTGTTAGAGATAGGAAGGCCAGTGCCATCGCCAAGTAGAACATCGTCAGGGCCCTCATAAGGTTGGTGAGTGGAGAGGGTGGAGAGGTCGTTTGTGACATGATGGGAAGCACCAGAGTCAAGAACCCAGTTGTGTTTGGAATGTGGAGTGGTGAGATGGACTTCCGGCTGCGGCACCTGCTGCAACGATCGTTGAAGAGAGTAACATTGTCTTGCCGTGTGACCTCGCTTTTGGCAAAACTGGCACGTCACCCCAGGCTGACGTGAGTTCCTGGATGCAGACACGCCTGACCCACCATTGGAGAACGCCTGCTGTTGTGGCATGTTGTGAGGTGCCGAAGACTTCCCAGAAGCAAACCTGGAAGTCCCCTGCCGAGCCATGCCTGGAAAAGAATTTTGACGGCCTTGGCGAGGAGACCGCACCTGGGTATTGTGAACAGTCATGGAGGACGCATTTCGAGTTTCCTCACGCTTAAGGAACGATTCATGTTCAACAAGCTTGTCATGAAGCTCTTCAAAGGTGATTGGGGTGTCACGAGCTCGAACAGCAGCAGCTATTTCACGAAAGTTGCTGCCAAGACCATTAAGAGCGAATATTGTGAGATCATCATCACTGATATGAGTGTCAACTAGGGCCAGTTCATCTGCAACGCCTTTAAGGCCCTGAATATAATCAGAAACTGATTGAGTATCACATGTGAGATTAGTCAGTTTCTCTTTAAGATTCATTATACGAGAACGGGACTTGTTCGCATATAGCTTATGGAGCCGCGTCCAGGCGTCACGCGAGGTCGAGGCCAAGGCTATTAGAGGAACCACAGGCTCCGAAACAGAGGCAAGAAGAGCGTGAAGTAATAACTTATCTTGCCGAATCCAGACAGCATAGTCTGGATTAGACTGCTGGGCGCCGTCCTTGTCGACGGTGTGTTGAGGTGGACAAGGCTTGCTAAGATCAAGAAAACCCATGAGATCATACCCATGGAGTAATGCATCAAACTGAGCTTTCCACGAAGGAAAATTGTTTTTGGTTAATTTGAGAGGTAACTGTGCTGCGACATTAATGGCGATGACTCCATCCAGGGAGCCATGCTTTGAAACTCAAGATTCGGCCATGGATATGAGAACGAACCGAGAGGGAGGAAAAACTCGTTGGAGTCAAGAAGGCTCTGATACCATATAAGAGATATGAGACCAATCGTATTTCATTCACAATCTTGCATATACACGTATACCCTACTATATAGGGTTTCTAGGGTTTACAACTTAGAAGTAAAGTACAACTCAAAGACTACTTGGTTACAACAAATAACAACAAGATATAACCACAAGATATAACCAACATTGTTAGCCTAACTAAAGTTGTTGAGGTTGATGTCGTTGCCGTCATGCACACGGCTGCTGGAGTTCGACATCCACACGCAGCCTAAGCCTAATTAATCCTTAACAAAATCACATTGACTTTGGCAATTTGAATTGTTTGCCCTTCCACCTTATTAATCTTCCTAATAAATAGAATAGTTTCTAATCTATAACTGAATGAGCCAATGAGGAGGTGTAGTACCAAAACTTAAACATACCCGCTTGTGTTCATGATATAATATGCAGTTTCCCCTTTATACATATTTTATTTGGAAAACCAGGACAGAACCGAGAACATGAACGACCGCATTAAGTGATTAAGGCCAAAAGTATGTGATTTGTACTGCAAGGGTTAAAGAATATAAAATCTTGTAAGCTCTCATTACATGGTTTAGGAGAAAAGAACATAGTTAAGTTAGAGGATTTAGGGTGTTGAATCATACCAATGACGTGTTAGATATATGATGGATTTGTTAGAATAAGAAAAACCTTAAAAAAAAACTACCCATTAAGATAAATCATCGATTTACGTCATCTGTCTCACTGAAAGCAAACTTTCTATCTTTTGGAATGGAGGTATTGTTTGTCTGCCTCTCATTCTCCTCAAACCATAGCGGTATCTTTTATTATCGTTGAGATATACTTGATATAATTGTTGTTCTTGTATCGATTTACATGAGATGAGTAGATTAGGAATGACTTACTAGAGTTGCACATCTCTAGGACATAGTCCAGGATAGGAGGTCATGGAGGCAGAAGATTAAAGTTAAGGAGGGGTAGACAGGATATAGGGGCATCTTAGAGCATACTTAGAGAATTAGATAGTCTCTAGACTTTAGGTTGATTTGCACTTTTTTTTGTCTTTGTCTTTCAACCATTTGTGCACATCTATTGTCGAATATTTTAATTTCGTAAGGTTTTGATTTATATTTGATAAAATCCATTCGTTAGTATATATTCATATTATTGTACTATCTATGCAGGTACATATAGAGCCGGCGGTCTTACTGGAAGCAAACTCTCTATCCCTCGAGATGGAGGTATTGTTTGTCTGCCTCTTACCCTCCTCAAACCGTAACGATAGATTTTGCTGTCGTTTGGTTGTTGTTGTATCGATTTGCGTCATCTATAGAATCTATATACAAGATATTTTGTATAAAAGGTTGGAAACTATACTTGTCAAAAGTGAAATTCACCAAGCGTCTTCCCTCTGTCCCCGAAGCGAGAATACGTCTTTCGTTTCCATTTTACTGCCAGTCTTGTGCATGTAGAATCCGAATCATTTATTGGCTGCTTGGGCATTAGCTTGTTCATTGAATTTTATTTTCCCCAAGTAGTAGTAATTCTTCGGAAGGAGTTTATCCCTTATTTTATTTTTTTTCTTTTTGTGTTCTTTTTGAAGAGGGGTGGAAGGGTGACGGATGAGATCCTATCAAGCTAAAAGTGAGGCTTCCAATCACGCGTCGCCACGTGTACAAAATCAGTTTTTTTTAAAAAAAAAAATTGCAGCACCCCCTTGCTTTTGTACACGTGGCGACGCGTGATTGGAGGTCTCACTTTTAGCCTCCTAGGATCTCATCCAGAAGGGTGGTGGTTGGGGAAATTGGGTAAGTTTTATTGTTTTTCCTGAGCAATTAAAATGGTGGCATAATTACATGTTGTACTACGAGTTTGCTATGGTTGAACACTGACATGTTTAGAATTGGGAAGGCAGGTCTGGTGCCTCAAATTTCTAGAACAAGGTTGAACCCAAATCCAAAGGGCCCTCACTGTCCCAGCCCCAAAGAGCTGCGTGGAGGATGTAAATCAGGAGTCCAGCGGCCTTCTAGATTGGGTGAGATCTTACACAGTTACCCACACAAGATGTCCCTCCACAAACCAGGCCTTTGACCTAGCAGCAGAGGAACACCCACACTGTGTGTGTTCCTACAATGTGTGTGTCATTGAATTCGAACTCATGATCTCTTTTTGGTAATCTAACCCGAATACCAAATGAACTATGCCTTAGATCATGGCGACTCAAATTAAATGAACGAGAAGTGCGTAGACCTAAAAATCAACTCAAGAATTAAATATTTATGCACCTCCAGAAACCTAATTATGGCATTTACTATGGCAATTCATTATACCTAACGTACATTAAATAATATAAGAAATGGAACAACTACCTCCCTTCTTATCATTACTATCTTCCCCACGCTCCTCCTCCTTTTCATTTTAAATTTAGCCCTGGAAAGTAAATGTTAATGCTAGTGTTTAATTTCATATTACTATAAGACATTAAAAAAGACGTTTTTGGCGGACTAAACTCCCGCGTTTGTACAAGGTCCGAAAAGGGACCGAATCACTTGGTAATCTGATGTACACAACTTTACCTTGCACTTTGTGGAAGAGGTTATTTTCGCAGTTCAAACTCGTAGACTCAAGGTCACAAAACATCAACCTTATCGTGACTTCAATGTCATATTACTATATGTTAAGAGATAAAAGATTTAAAATACGAAAGGATATGACATTTGTAAATAGATTGGTGTCTATCCTAATATACTGTAATCAAATCATAATCAAATCCCTGAAATTGTTATTCTGTTTCCATAGATAGAGAGGCACTGTATTTATACGATGTGTGTGTAAGTCTCAAAATCAATGAAGAAAGAGTTTTCATTCAAAAGTTGTCTTTTATCATGGTATCAGAGCAACTCCGATCCTAGGACTCAGAAATTGTCTTTCTTCTTCATTGTCCAAAAACAACCTTCTGGTGATCATACGGCCAGCATTCAGATCAAACCCGAAAAAACCAACAAAAATACAAACAACCTTTGTTCATTTGTGGACTCAGATTGTGTCATCATCACTGTACTTGTATACCTTTATCCGACCAAAAGACCGAACTGAGATAGTAACCCGTCACTAAAATATTTCAGAAGAAAGTTCAACAACGCAGATCACACACTCTTTCATAAAAGAAATAAGAAAATGGTGACGTGTCTGATTATATACGTGGATGATATGATTATCACTGAAGATGATGTTGAAGAAATCAGTAGACTTCGTCAAAGGTTATTTGTAGAATTCAAGATGAAGGATCTGGGGATATTATAGTACCTTTTGGGAGTAGAAGTTTCATGGTCCAAGAAAGGTATTATGATATGTCAGCAAAAGTACATTCTCGATCTACTAGCAGAAGTTGGAATGGTAGACTATGAACTTGCTAAGACTCCGATAGCGGTAAACCATAGCCTGCAAGTAACTGAAGGGTAACCAACAGTCAACCAGGAACCATATTAGAGACTTGTTGGGAAATTAATTTATATCTCCCATACCCGGCCAGATATTGCGTATGAAGTTGGAGTTGTTAGCCATTTTATGCATCGACCGCAAGAAGCACATATGACGGCAGCCAAGAGAAGACTCAGGTACTTAAAGGGGACGACTGACCGAGGTTTAATGTTTAAGAAACATGGAAATCTCGACATTGAGATGTTTGCTGATGCTGATTGGGTAGAAAACCCTAATGATAGACAGTCTACCTCAGGGTTCTTCGTCTTTGTTGGAGGAAACCTTGTCACATGAAAAGTAAGAAGCAAAAAGTGGTGGTCTTGTCAAGCGCAGAAGCAGAATTCAGAGGGATTGTGAAAGGAACTATGGAGGCACTATTGTTAAAGAAGCTGATGAATGAAATAGGAGTTTCGGTATGACTCCCGATACAACTAAGGTGTGATAACAAAGCAGCAATAAGCATCTGTGAAAATCTGGTGCAACATGATATGACCAAGCACATTGAAGTGGATCGACATTTTATCAAAGAAGAACTTGAAGAAGGGATTGTTGAGTTGCTGTTTGTAAAGTCTGAAGATCAACTTACAGATATCTTGACAAAGACAGTTTCAGGAAGGGTGTTTGAAGCATTTGATTCTGTTAAATTGTTGCACTAAATGACAATTTTAGCTGTCAATTCGTGGCTAATTTGAGGGTCTTTTATCACCTTCTGAATATTGTAATTATATGTACACGGAAGACAAAGGGTTATCAAAGGTATATCATGGAGAAGTACTCTTCCTAGGATTTTATTCTTTCATCCATACGAATCATAATACAATGACACAAATTTTAAAATGCTCAATGAGTTAGTATGATTAGTTGATTCATGGACCAATGAAATGTGTAGAATATTTATGGGCCCCTTGTTTTGGCCAATCACCTCTTGCTTGCATGTAGATAAAGCTTATTTGTCATCATTTTATTGGGTCATTAGGTTGCTCCATGATCACAATAAAATTACTGATACAATGGGGCTAATCAGGTATATATCCACACCATGTAAATGGATGCGTTTTTCTGTTCTCAAGCATATTAGAATCATCTCAAACCTACAGCCTCAAAGCATATTATTTTTCACAAGGAAAAAAGAATGATTATCGATCTATTTTCAACTTCACCGCCTTGTCTGATTTTAGCGGGCATATGTTTTTATCGTGTTCAAAAGAATTAATCTATCCGTCCTACAAATAGAGTCGCAGTTGACTTTTCAATATAGTGTAAATTATACTATGTTGAAAAGTTAACTACAACAATATTTTTGAGACAGATGAAACATGTCATTTTTTTGGCAAACATGTTTGCTTTTCCAAAGTGAGTGACTAAGTCGGATTTTCATCTTGACCATGTTGGATAAATATTAGACGTAATGTTTATCTTTAAGATTTATCCCGTGATTTATTAATTTAAATCACATATAGTGTGGATCACCATGTCATCTTATCTCCTAGACTTGTATTTGACTACAACTCCTTGGTGGTAAGGGATTATCACCATACAGTAGAGTTTGTGATGGTACGAACTCTAATCAAGACAGGATTAGGGGGTCTCTAGCCTAGCCTATAAATAAGAGCCTATGGTTGTCCATCAAACCATCTCATTCAAGCCAAGAGGAACAAGGCTAGAAGACTACCCTAAGGACTACATCAACACGAAGAAGGCTTCTACAAACGACAATGGCCGGAGGTAACTTTATTTGCTTCCGTATTTATTTTGGGCTAACAATTGGTATCAGAGCGGTCTTCTGACCATATCGTTTGTATTTAGAAAACTTTCTTCCGTACCCTTTAATGCAATTCACTCGTTCAAAGGTTACGGAATTATAAGTTTTCGAGGCCTTCAGTATTCAATTATGTGTACTGTTATTATGTCAAAATTACTGCATATATTTAGAACCTATTAGTTGTCGTAAATATTCTGAAGAGACGATACGAAGAACAAAGCAAGAAAATTAAGCAGACAGATTCCAGATTAAAAATTGCCTTCATCTCCCGTTCTATATTGTTCAATTGGAAACCCCGGAAAAGCACTCGACTTCTGTGATCGTCGTCGCATATGGTAATATATTTGCGATTTTTACGTTCGCATACGGCTGGAATATTTGGGGTATCCAAAGGTTTTGATGGTTCTGCAACTAGATTATCCATATTCGATTCATTTATTATGTCGAATTCGTTTAAGTATGCTTTACGTTGGAAAACAAGACTTTTGTGATTGTGAATGATAATCTTATTTAATGGAAATTAGTATACATGTTGACGAAGTCAACAACACTTTTATTTGAGATAATTTAGAACTGGGGCCACCGCTTAGAAAAAAAAAAAGACGGCTGATTTTCCTGTTTTGCTGTGTAAAAGGTAACATATGTGATTAAAGTATGTGATTTTTGAATACTCTTCATCACAAAAGGAAGACGCCTTGATTCATGATTACGTATCTATTTGATAAAACTGTGTGGCAAATACAAAAGATGAACTATTGAAAGTGTGATAAATACACCGTACACGTAATTTCTGTCTAGAAAGTCGGTACTTAAGCGGGACCGTCTGTGACCCCACCGCACGGCCTGAGACTTTACGTGGAATGGTAATACCTGTCTAGGAAATTGATTCATGATCTTTCCTGGGGTATTGCCGAATCGGTTCACTTCACATTTTCATTATGATTTCATCTTTTGTTGATGTCATATAAAGCGTTTTTTAAAGTTGATGACATATAAAGAATTATTTTCTTAATTTTAAGATTAGCCACAGCATCTTAAAATTATACGGTATAATGAAAATAAAATGTCATCAAACCTATGGTTTTGATTAATAAGGTAGTCACTCTGTCCCACAGGGAAGTGGTTATTTTATTGATCAAGAAAATTAAACATAAACGTTTTCTATGCCCACAGGTACGAAAATATTCCGGTTGTTTGATTTTCATTTTGTTTTAATATATTCTATGCATGATTAACCTCTACCCACAGGAAGGTTGGAATATATTAATTTTATATTACATGAAGTACATAGCATGATTGTATGCTTCTTTGGTTATGCAGTTCCCACCGTTAGTATGTTTGATTCTGCTAAAACTCCGATCTTAACTGGTGACAATTACGCTGAATGGAAAGAAGTGATCCTTTTGACGTTAGGGTGCATGGACTTAGACCTGGCGCTCCGTGTGGATGAACCACCAAAACCCACGGATTCGAGTACGCCTTTGGAAGTGTCTAATTATGAGAAGTGGGAGCGATCTAATCGCTTGAGCATGATGCTCATCAAGACCCGCATAAGTCCAAGCATTAGAGGTTCTATCCCTAAATTGGAAAATGTCAAAGCTTACATGAAGGCTGTCGATGAGCAATTCGTAAGTTCGGATAAGGCTGTGGCCAACACTTTAATGAAAAGACTCTCGAACATGACCCATGACAGAAGCCGTGGTGTGCGTGAGCACATCATGGAGATGAGGGACATTGCTGCTAAACTAAACTCTCTTAAAGTTGAAATTTCCGACTCATTCCTTGTGCACTTTGTACTCAACTCTCTTTCACCGGACTTTGGTCCATTTAAGATCTCTTACAACACACATAAGGAAAATTGGTCAATTAATGAACTTCTGACCATGTGTGTGCAAGAGGAGGAGAGGATGAAAAATGAGTCGATTGAGACTGTGCATTTCACGACTCATTCTAAGACAAATGCACTAAAAGGCAAGGGTGTCATTAAGAAGAAAACTGGCAATAAAGACAGATGCCGGTTTTGCAAGAAAAAGGGACACTGGAAGAAAGACTGCCTAAAATACAAGGGATGGCTGGAAAGGAAAGGTAATTTTTCATTTGTGTGTCATGAATCTAATTTTACTAAAGTTTCTGATAACACATGGTGGATTGATTGTGGTTCTACAATTCACATTTCGAAAACCTTGCAGGGCTTTCTAAACCTGAGGAAGCCAAAGGAAACTGAGCGGAACATCTATTCTGGAAACCGGATGGGCTCAACTGTAGAAGGAGTGGGATCCTATAGACTCATTTTGAAGACTGGTTTTCAGTTAGATTTAGAAAACACTTTTTATGTACCGTCTTTTTCTAGAAATTTAATTTCGCTTTCAAGACTTTCAATTTTAGGTTTTGATTCAAACACTCATTTGAATGTAATGAATCTTTCATTAGGCAATAAAATTGTTGGTTGTGCGAAATTGAATGGTTTTTTATTTCAACTTGAGTTGGATCCCATGTATGAGTACACTCTTTTGACAGAAACTGCAACAAAACGATGTATTATCAACGAAAACTCATCAAGACTTTGGCACAAACGATTGGGACACATCTCAATTGATCGAATGAAAAGATTAGTGAATGAAGGAGTTTTACAAACTCTGGACTTCACTGATTTTGGTACTTGCGTGGAATGCATAAAGGGAAAGCAAACCAACAAGACCGTTAAGGGTGCCAAAAGGAGTTCACAACTTCTTGAAATTATACACACAGACCTCTGTGGTCCGTTTCATATTCCGTGCTTGAATGGTCAGAAATATTTTATTTCATTCATAGATGATTATTCAAGATTCATGTATCTTTATCTCTTATTTGATAAATCTGAAGCACTTGATGCATTCAAAATCTTCAAATTGGAAGTAGAGAAACAAAAGGAAAAGACAATTAAAATTGTCCGATCCGATAGAGGCGGTGAATATTATGGGCGTTACACAGAAAAGGGTCAAATGATTGGTCCATTTGCTGAGTTCCTTCGGAAGGAGGGTATTGTTGGACAATACACCATGCCTGGCTCACCACAACAGAATGGTGTTGCTGAAAGAAGGAATCGAACGCTTATGGACATGGTTAGGAGTATGGTTAGCACTACGAATTTGCCTGTATCCTTTTGGAGTGAGGCTCTCAAAACCGCGGTGTACGTCTTAAACAGGGTGCCATCAAAGGCTGTCCCAACCACTCCTTTTGAGTTGTGGAATGGTTGGAAACCCAGCTTAAGACATTTACACGTTTGGGGTTGTCCAGTTGAAGTTAAGGTGTACAACCCTAGCATTAAGAAACTGGATGAAAGAACTAAGAGCGGTTATTTCATTGGATATGCTCTAAACTCAAAAGGATACAAATTTTACTGTCCATCACACTCTCCATATCTGGTTGAAGCAAGAAATGCTAAGTTTCTAGAGGATCATGAAGTCAGTGGGAGTGATTCAAATCGTGAATTTAGATTTGAGGAAGTTAGGGACATACCAGTGCCCCTACATAAAGACAATTTGGATGCTATTCAACACGTTGAAGAGCCTCAAACTGTACAACCTCAAATTATTGAATCGCATCAAGAACCCATTGATACCATTATTCCCACGCCTACTGAACCAGTGGGAGTGAGAAGATCCATACGAACTAGAAAATCAGCAATTCCTGATGACTACATAGTATACCTTCAAGAATCTGATTATGACATTGGAACATGTCATGACCCTATGTCGTTTTCAGAAGCCATGAAAAGTGACAAATCGTCACAATGGTTCAATGCCATGAAAGAAGAGATGGAATCAATGGCTAAAAACAAGGTCTGGGAACTCGTTCCATTACCAACCCGAGCCTCTATGGTGGGATGCAAATGGGTCTTTAAGACCAAGAGAGACTCAGTTGGTAATATCGAACGATATAAAGCTAGACTTGTGGCCAAAGGATTCACTCAGAAAGAAGGCATTGATTACCATGAAACCTTCTCTCCAGTTTCAAAGAAGGATTCATTTCGCATCATCATGGCATTAGTAGCTCATTTTGACCTCGAGTTACATCAAATGGACGTGAAAACAGCATTCCTTAATGGGGTTCTTGATGAAGAGGTATACATGCGTCAACCAGAAGGCTTTGTTGATTCCAAGAATGATCAATTAGTTTGCAAATTGAATAGATCCATATATGGGCTTAAACAAGCTTCACGTCAATGGAACCTTAGGTTTCATGAGGTAGTCTCTTCATTCGGTTTTGTTGAGAACATTGTTGATCAATGTATATACCTCAAGATGAGTGGGAGCAAGTATATCTTTCTGGTCCTATATGTGGATGATATTCTCCTGGCAAGCAGTGATCTTGGGTTATTATGTGAGACTAAACAATTTCTCACTTTGAACTTTGATATGAAGGATATGGGTGAAGCTTCTTATGTCCTTGGCATAGAGATTCACAGAGATAGAGCAAGTAAAATACTTGGTCTCTCTCAGAAAGCCTACATTAACAAAGTACTTGAGAAATTTGGCATGCAAAAGTGTAAGCCCACGGCGGCACCTATAGCTAAAGGAGACAAGTTCAGCTTAGACCAGTGTCCGAAGAATGCATTAGAGAAAGATGAGATGAAAGACAAGCCATACGCATCACTCATTGGGAGTCTTATGTATGCACTGGTCTGTACCAGACCGGATCTCTCATTTGCAGTCGGAGTACTTGGCAGATATTTGAGTGACCCTGGTATTGCTCATTGGCAAGCCGCGAAGAGGGTCTTAAGATACTTACAAGGAACCAAAGAATACAAGTTGACATACAGACGATCAGAGATTCTGGAGGTTTTGGGATATTCTGATTCTGATTACTCAGGCTGTGTGGATACAAGCAAGTCTACTTCTGGATACATTTTTCTTCTTGCTGGAGGAGCAGTATCTTGGAGAAGTAAGAAGCAAACCATTATTGCTTCGTCCACTATGGAGGCTGAGTTTATTGCGTGCTATGAAGCTACTTCACAGGCTCTTTGGATGAAATACTTCATCAGTGGTCTTAAAGTTGTCGATAGTGTTGAGAGACCAATTAAGATTTTCTGCGATAACAAAGCGGCAGTGTTCTTTGCGAAAAACAATAAGAGTGGGAGTCGCAGCAAGCATATCGACATAAAGTATCTGAAGGTCAGAGATCATAGTAGCAAGGGAGATGTAAAGATTGAACACATAAGCACGGAGTCAATGTTGGCTGATCCCATGACGAAAGGTTTACCGATACAAGTATTTGGGGATCATGTTGCCAATATGGGACTACGTGGTTCTCCTTGATTTTGTATTTTTGATCTTATTGTCTAGACATTCGTTTGACATTTGTTTATTTTATTTGCGCAATCTAAGTTAGGATCTGTTTGATCCATACACGAGGACCCATTGAGATGATTTATAATAAGTCGTTCATTTTGTTTGATTGTTTGTATAATGCATGGTAATACTTGGAAGGGAGTGCTCGTTGTTTAATCTAAGAGCGCAACCGCCTTGATTCGTATGTGTTATATTTTCGATCGAGGTAGTCAAGTTGTTCGAGTGACATTTTTGTTTTGGCCAAGTTACTTAGTCACTTGTGTAGCGTTGTCTAGTGTTGACATTTGATCCAAGTGGGAGAATGTTGGATAAATATTAGACGTAATGTTTATCTTTAAGATTTATCCCGTGATTTATTAATTTAAATCACATATAGTGTGGATCACCATGTCATCTTATCTCCTAGACTTGTATTTGACTACAACTCCTTGGTGGTAAGGGATTATCACCATACAGTAGAGTTTGTGATGGTACGAACTCTAATCAAGACAGGATTAGGGGGTCCCTAGCCTAGCCTATAAATAAGAGCCTATGGTTGTCCATCAAACCATCTCATTCAAGCCAAGAGGAACAAGGCTAGAAGACTACCCTAAGGACTACATCAACACGAAGAAGGCTTCTACAAACGACAATGGCCGGAGGTAACTTTATTTGCTTCCGTATTTATTTTGGGCTAACAGACCAGAGATGATCCAAAAAGGAAAATGACATTAGAGTCTTACACATACGTAGTTTGTGGCCAAAATTAACGTTTTCATTAATCTGTACAAGATGAACAATGATAGAAGTTCCGAAGCTATTGCTCGAGGGAAAATCCTCTGACGCTGAAGTCAGTCATGAGTTTTACCATATTTGTATGTTAGAATATTCGAGACACGTGTCTCATTTTGTCTCTTTTTTGTGACTTTGATTTTCTCTTCAATGTGTTGAACATGGTCTTTTCTGGGACGTTTATGCACTTTTATATGATATGCGTAGACATTACATATTGAGGAAATATAAAAGAATGCCGTGTGTCATATTCTGGTGATGAGTTGCTTCTTCATGTGTTGTAAAATTCTTAATAAGTTCAAAGTTGAAATTTTCTATAACTACCATCGTATTTACAATGACGAGGCAACCATCTAGTAAAAAATTCTAATAAATTTACAACTTCGAATTTTATGTAAACAAAGTGTATGTATCACTGTTTTTTTTTTATTGTGTATGAATGACAATATCGACTTTTAACCATTGATAAAAACGTTAAACTACTACAACAAGCATAATAAAGAAAACGAAATAAGGGCATGTTTGCATTCTACAGACTCTTTTGGAAAAAAAATCAGGTTTATATCATGTACAGCATTTAAAAACATTTTCAGAAAAAGGAAGAAAACTTATAGCCGATTGATTGCTTGGGTCAGGAGTGAATTCGAACCGGCATTATGTAATTGTTGCTTAATTTACCCAAATTTAAACCATAGTTATAACCCAAATTTTCCCCAATCCGGACATACCACTTCTCAAACACTAGAGCTGGCCCAAACTAAATTGTGCAATTCAAACTGAATAGCCCACTCTGCAGGTTTAGCCCACTCGTTCACAAGGTCTTTATTTTTATTATTTTTATTTTAATTTTTATGTTACATAATATTTTCTTAGGTGTGTTTCATAATGCCTAAATCTGTATTAAGATACGAGTCTTTCGAAATCTCATATCATCTTAACCTTGATTAGTTCGTCTAAAATGTATTAAGCTCTCATTCACTTCAATCATATACCTGTTACATGATATCGATTAAATGAATCCTCTGTCTTCACCATGTTCCATTATGATCATAATTTCATCAATCAAATAAGCCATATTCTTTTTTATTGTCTCTCTAGTATCTATGCATTCATTGTTCTCCATCTCTCACGTTTAATATGTCATTCATTGTGTGTGTCGCAACTCCGCAAGGTGATAAATCGTGTTTTACTTTCATAAAACCTTGCATCTTATATAAGATAGTTTTGGAAAGTTGTGTGACATAAAAAATAGAAGAAAAAAAAGAAGATAGTGTTGCCGCCAGACGAAGTCCAAGCATTTGATGAGGACTTGAATTTATTTTTTTTTGAACAAATTGAATCTTTGTATTAAATATAATTCAGCAACCATACATCTGCTAGTAGCATTTAAAAACAAAAGAAACAAATCATCAAGCTAACTCGTTTCTATTACTATCAAAATGTACATCCAAGAGGACACGTGCTATATATCTAACTAGCCTTGCAATGTTATTGGACACAGCCATTGGAGGAGAGAGTCGGAGAACGTTTCCGTACACCAATTGTTTCCGTTAATACCATATGCTTTAGAGGGCCGTACGAAATATATAACGCTATTCGCCTTGTAAATGATCTTGCTGCTATATATGTAAATGAGGACTTTAGTTTATTAGGAAGCATAAAGAATATGCCCGATTTGTCTATAATTTGAAAACTAAATCCATTACCAAGTAAGTTATTCTGATTTGATGCTAGGCGTCTAATTCGATTCGAAATCCTAAAAGCATGTTTCATTCATTAGTGGATGGATTGATTATCGGCCACTTGTGTCCTTGTAGAGAGCGAAACTTCACGTCTTTTCTAGTTCTTTTACTCGGGTAATGTTGTTGTTGTTAACGTTCTTATACTAATATCTCAATTAACATTGAAATGATTTCTATAATTGTTCCTTAATTAACCATCCAAAGGTAAAATAGGAGTGGTGATAAAAATAGTTTTATTTGACTTTCTTAAATTATATTTAAATTAAACTAAGACAATATTTTTAGAACGAAGAGAGTATTTAATTATTTACACATTGTCTTGTTATTGTATGCTTTATAGTTCATTTTAATAGAGTTGTCACTTTTTTATCCAAATGTTTCTTTAAAGTCGATCTAAGTATTTTTCAGTTGTTATGCAAAATATCCAAAACTTCTGAAATTGCTGTTTTTATTCAAATTTTGTTCAATTGTTGCACTAAATGACAATTTTAGCTGTCAATTCGTGGCTAATTTGAGGGTCAAATCATTGCTAATCGTAGAAAATATATATTTAGTGAAATAAGTCAACACAATTTGATAAAATCTGCAATTTCAAAAGTTTTTGTATTTTGTGTAATAAATGAAAATATTTAAATAAAAAAACACGATTAAATTTTTTTTTTTTGAGTAGAGTGACTAAACAATTTCTGATATCCAGTT
>AP025074.1:25320924-25499679 GCA_036186865.1 Eustoma russellianum
AACTTTATGCTTTTGCTATTCATTTAACACGTTTGCTTTTGACGTAAAAGGCATGTTACGTGCTGCTTATGCGAAGAAAGATGCTTTAGAGGCCATGTATGAATGGCGACTGAGTAAGAAGTCACTTGAGAAAGTAAACAAATGAAATTGAGGGTGATCCTCTTCATGCACTTCCGGTGAAAACATTATACATATATGTGTGTGTGGGAATAAATTTTTGAGAGTGGAATCATTTCATTAAATAAATTGCATATGAGGGGATGGAGAATCAGAGATTCATGCGTCTCATAGTCTTGACCCATATTACAATACCATAAAATATATGTGTATCTGTTTGTGCGTGTGAGCATGAGTATGTATTCGCGCACGCGCGCACGCGCACACATATATATATGTGTGTGTATTTATGTGTAATATGTATGTATGTATAGGTGTTATGCATGGAAGATCTTGTGTTGTCTCATAAATTTCAAACGTGTATTTGCCTTAGCGTTTAGATCATGCTACGAACGTGCGTGTCATCTTAACGTTGTGATTCCATTCTTTTACGGGTGGAGAATAAAGAAGCACGACTGGCCAGGGAAAGGGGAAGGCTTGGGGTGGGGTGGGGTGGGGTGGGGTGGGGGAGGAGGAGTGGTGAGAGATCAGGAATTCTCTGTGTATATTTGTCTCCGGCCTTCTTTTGTATATCTATGCTTTTATATATGTTACTATTGTTGAGATTATGTTACCACATTTGTGTATTTGTGTCATAAAAGCAAATATTCATTACCTTGTATAGAAAAAAGAAAGGAATCAATCACGATCAATAGTCATTAGTACATACCATACTAAGGGCCTTGATGTAAACATAAATAGGACACTGTATCAAACGTTGAATGTATGAAAAACAATTTTTCTCCAATCGTGTCTTGCTAACATGGTATCAGAGCAGGCACGATTCTTACGAAAATTGTCTTTCTGGGCATAGGCTCAGAAGAAAAATTCATCACTGCCTTAGTACCTTTCTCGGCCAACATCTTTGGCCAAGAAACTTACCTACCTTACCAGTATATCTGATTGAGTCTGCTGGTTGCTGATCCGAAAATCAACCCTCCAAAACAAGACCCTTATCACCATCATTCGTCACAACCATTACCTGCAAAAACAACCATCACAATGTCAGATATGCCAGAATCATCCAAAAACCCCAAACAAGAATTCTCACAGCCGAACAGCCCTGGAGATCTGGCCATTCAGGTGTCTCATATCCTCAGAGATAGCCTAAAACCAACGATACCGCCACAAACATCATTACCAGAAAATCTCCATATTGCTGTCAAATTAACTGGCAGCAATTTTGCCTTATGGTCCCGAATAATTTATCGAGCTATCCTAGGAAGAGGACAGAGCTCCCATCTGACGGGGGTACCCCCGCCACCCACACCAACACATCCTGAATTCCCAAAATGGGAACAGGATGACAATTCGGTATTCACTTAGATCCTCCAAAACGTGGATCCAAGCATGATAAATAATGTGTCCCGATATCCAACGGCAAAAGCCCTGTAGGATGGGCTTGCCTTAACCTACGGATCCGGTGGAGACTCTCTTCAAGTGTTTGACTTACACCGAAAAGCAAAAAGCATCAGACAAGGCGAAAGTTCGTTGGAGGCTTGCTGGAACAGTCTCCAGAATGTGTGGGTATCAATTGATACCTTGGATACCAATCCTATGAAATGTCCTGAGGACATCAGTTCATGTAACCAGAAAATGCAGGAGTTTAGGCTCTACCAATTTCTTACTGCTATTAGCGACAAATACGAATCTGAGAACAAAGAACTGCTAAAAAGGACGCCTTTACCAAAAGTAGAAGCAACATTCTTCGAAATTAAACGGGCAGAGGTACGTGCTGGACTGACGAAGCATGGCCCCTCAGATATATTATCACCACAGGGGATTGGCCAAGGGATGTCCATAAAATCATCACAGGGAAGGGGTCGTGGGAAGGACTGAAGCACAGGGGGAGACAGAGGGTTGCAGCAAGGGCCACATCTACCCCGTCAAAACCCCAAAATAGATAAAAGTCATCTCATTTGTGACCACTGTGGGAAAAAGGGCCATCTAAAGGAGAGTTGCTTCCAAATTCTGGGCTACCTTGACTGGTGGGAGGGACGAAAGAATCCAGTTGCTGGAACTGGAGGAAAGGCAGTCATAACTCAGAGCATCAAAGAAGGAGGGGAGAGCAAGGAACAGAGCAGCGGCGGAGAAAACAACCCAGGTAAAAGGGGGTTATGCGGTAACCCTAACCCCAGCCTTTATTATCCCCTCATATTACCCCATTGCCCCCTCAACTATTTGCAGGACAAGTCCCCAACTCTGAAGATAATATTAGTCCGGTCCCTCAAGATTCCAGCACCCTAAATTTCACCCCTGCAGTTCCTCAAATACTGGAATCCACCCCACCAGCTTCCCATACTTACAAATGCCCCCCGGGTTTTACTAATCAGGCCCAATCAAACCCTCCTAATTACAGAATATTCCAATCCAGTCATGTTACCTCTTTAAACACTACAAATAAGTCCCATTGGATTTTTGATTGCAGCGCTATCGACACCATGACCTTTGACCCAAATGATTTTATTACTCACTCTCCCACACATAAAACCCATGTTGAAACAGCCAGTGGTGAGACCATTCCAGTATGTGGAAGTGGCTCAATAAAAATTACACCCGATGTCACACTTAAACACTGTTTGTTCGTTCCTTCACTTTCAACTAAATTACTTTCCATCAGCCAACTCACAAAACAATTAGATTGCATAGTTCTTATGTATCCATCGTTTTGTGTGTTGCAGGACATTCATACTCGGGAGATCATTGGACGTGGTACTGAGTGCGGTGGTTTGTATTACGTAGAAGCAGTGGCACAACAGGGTAAGTCTAATCTTGCCACCGGTACGGTCTCGCGCCAGTTGTGGTTATTGCACCGTCGACTGGGACATCCATCATTTGGTTATCTTCAGAAACTTTTCCTCATTTGTTTTCCAATAAATTACCTAGTATGACTTGTGACACTTGCCCCCGGGCTAAATTACCTTGGGCGACTTATCGCTCTAATAATACTCGTGCGAGTCGTATTTTTTCCATTATGCATACAGATGTTTGGGGACCATCCCCACACCCTACATCACTTGGCTTTCGTTACTTTGTTATTTTTGTCGATGATTATTCTAGAATGACCTGGCTATATATTCTAAAACAAAAATCAGATGTTGCCAGCAAATTTGTTGAATTCTATAATATGATCCATACCCAGTACAAAACAGATATCCAGATACTGCGGTCTGATAATGGGGGGAATACCTTGATGGGGCACTAAAAAACTTTCTCCGTGAAAAAGGCATAGTACATCAAACCACTTGTCCTGAAACCCCCAAACAAAATAGGGTTGCAGAAAAAAAAATCGTACTATACTAGAAATGACTCGTGCCATGATGGTTGACTTCGGAGTCCCTCGAGGTTTTTGGCCGGAGGCGGTGTCCACCGCCACATACCTTTGTAACCGCCTACCCACTGCTATCTTAAATCATCAGACTCCACTACAAACCCTTTCTACCCAAACAGATATTCCTTCCATGTTAACCCTACCACTAAAAGTCTTTGGTTGCACCGTATTTATCCATGTCCCTAAATCCCATCGGACTAAATTTGACCCTTGTGCCGAGAAATGCGCTTTTGTTGGTTATGCCTCCACCCAAAAGGGTTATAGATGCTATAATCTCCGTACCAACCGAATTCACACCATGAACTGCACATTTGTCAAAACCGAATTTTTCTTTGCCGCACAATCTCGGTCTCAGGGGGAGATAACAGGTAATGATGGTGACCCACTTGATTGGTTGTGTGGCCTATACTGGCCGATGATTGAGCCAACACGGCAAGTAGATGTCTCCGACTGTGCTATAGCTCCCTACGATAATACAAACGCGGCACCAGAATCCGACAGTGGTAATCTGGAGGTGAATGAACTGCAACAACCAAACGAGGCTACATATGACACTGGTAATCTTTTTGACAATATTCCGCAATCTCCTGAAAATTCACCTGTTTTATCTGAAACTGAACTTGCTAATTTATCCTCTGATATTCTGACTGAAACCTCTGGACAACTTGAGTTGGACCATACTGATATTATAACAGGAGAATAGGGACGTGTCTTGCCACCGAGAAAAACCAAAGGAGTCCCACCTGATAGATATTCACCCACAAAAACCGCTCGCGCATCCAAATATCCTATCCAGAGAAGCAGTCTTAGTGGTACAGCGAAGAGTTTCTTGTCTAGCCTATACTGGCCGATGATTGAGCCAACACGGCAAGTAGATGTCTCCGACTGTGCTATAGCTCCCTACGATAATACAAACGCGGCACCAGAATCCGACAGTGGTAATCTGGAGGTGAATGAACTGCAACAACAAAACGAGGCTACATATGACACTGGTAATCTTTTTGACAATATTCCGCAATCTCCTGAAAATTCACCTGTTTTATCTGAAACTGAACTTGCTAATTTATCCTCTGATCTTCTGACTGAAATTTCTGGACAACTTGAGTTGGACCATACTGATATTATAACAGGAGAACAGGGACGTGTCTTACCACCGAGAAAAACCAGAGGAGTCCCACCTGATAGATATTCACCCAAAAAACCGCTCGCGTATCCAAATATCCTATCCAGAGAAACAGTCTTAGTGGTACAGCGAAGAGTTTCTTGACCACAATATGCTCAGAGGAGATTCCCCGAAATGTAGAGGTGGCATGTACCAATCAATCATGGAAGGAAGCTATGAGAATCGAAATGAACGCACTCAAGAAAAGTGAAACATGGGAAGTATGTGAACTACCAGTCGGAAAGAAACCAGTAGGATGTAAGTGGGTCTTTACCATTAAATACAAGTCCGATGGAAGCGTTGAACGACACAAAGCACGGCTGGTGGCAAAAGGGTTCACTCAAACCTATGGGGTAGATTATTCTGAAATGTTCTCTCCAGTCGCAAGAATTGATACTATCAGGGTCTTATTCTCCATTGCAGCAACAAAGAATTGGCCACTACAGCAATTTGACGTAAAGAATGCGTTTCTATATGGCGACTTGAAAGAAGAAGTATATATGGAGCCTCCCCCAGGATTTGGCAATGACTTTAAACCGGGACAGGTGTGTAGACTGAGGAAGGTATTATACGGGCTCAAGCAGTCCCCTCGAGCATGGTTTGGAAGATTCACCTCGGTCATGAAAAAGGACGGGTATAGACAAAGCAATGCCGATCATACCTTATTCATCAAGAAACAGGAAAGTCTTGTTACTTGTCTTATTATATATGTTGATGATATGATTATTACTGGAAATGACACTAATGAAATCTCCCGTCTCAGGAAACATCTATTCACTCAATTCGAGATGAAAGACTTGGGAGGACTAAAATACTTCTTGGGAATTGAGGTGCTACGATCACAGACGGGCATATACATATGTCAAAGGAAGTACGTTCTCGATCTGCTGACAGAAGTAGGTATGCTTGATGCCAAGTCAGCTGATACTCCAATAGTCCAAAACCATAAGTTGGAATTTATACCAGGAGGACCTACGACTGATCGAGAAAGATACCAGCGACTGGTGGACAAGTTAATCTACTTATCTCACAACAGACCAGACATCGCTTATGCTGTTGGAGTGGTCAGTCAATTCATGCGTAATCCCCTAGATGCAGTGTTCAGAATCTTAAGGTATCTAAAGAAGACTCCAGGCACTAGGCTACTCTTTCAGAACAATGGACATCTCAAGGTCGAGGCGTATACTGATACTGATTAGGCAGGAAGTCATGTTGATTGCCGTTCTACATCCGGGTACTTTACTTTAGTAGGCGGCAATGTGGTAACATGGAGGAGCAAAAAACAAAAGGTTGTGGCACTGTCAAGCGCAGAAACTGAGTTCCGAGGCATCGTAAAAGGTATCACGGAAATACTTTGGATTCGCAAGCTACTTGGTGAACTTGGTTTTCAGGTATCTGAACCAACAAAGTTAAAGTGTGATAACAAGGCGGCCATCAGTATTTCGGAAAATCCCGTTCAACATGATCGCACCAAACATGTTGAGATTGATAGGCATTTCATCAGAGAAAAACTTGACGAAAGGATCATTACGCTTCCGCGTGTACGTTCTGAAGACCAACTCGCGAACATCTTAACCAAGGCGGTAAATGGACGAATATTTGAAGATGCACTGTGCAAGTTGAATATTGGCGATCCCACAATTCAACTTGAGGGGGAGTGTTGAGATTATGTTACCATATTTGTGTATTTGTGTCATAAAAGCAAATATTCATTACCTTGTATAGAAAAAGGAAAGGAATCAATCACGATCAATCGTCATTAGTACATACCATACTTAGGGCCTTGATGTAAACATAAATAGGACATTGTATCAAAGGTTGAATGTATGAAAAACAATTTTTCTCCAATCGTGTCTTGCTAACAACTATGCGTTGTGTATGGAACATGTTTGTGTACCACATATAACACATATTATTACTGTCTCAAAATATAAATAAATAAAAGGAATTATGTGATCCATGCTATATATGTATGTATTCTATATGTGTGCCTGCATATATATATATATATATATATATATATATATATATATATATATATATATATAATTGTATCCACAAGAGTGGTTTTACTTAGCAATGCTTTAATGCGGCATATCATATACGATTGGAGGTTAACAATTATTCATTCTTTGCACTCACTTTATTCATATGACGACTCTGTATGTACTATGGTATTTCTCAGCTATTAGTGAGGGCTGAATAAACACATTTTCGTTCAAAAAAAATTGTGTGTGCATGTGTGTGTATATATATAAATGTGTGCATGTGTATATGCATATATATATATATATACACACACACACATATGTATATATATATATATATCTACATTGAATCAGTCCCACCAGTTGGACTCGATCGAATTCAATGACTTCTGGTCCTGATTGAGTCGATGTCTGATCTGGGCCTAAAAACATAGTTTGATTCAGAGGTCAGTTGTATGAATAAAAGAATTCGAGCATCAAAACATAGCTTAGTTGTTATTTAAGTTAAAACATCCATCCAGAATAAATGGATTTGAAAATTGTTCGGTGGGAGTTGTGCAAAAGAGATGATTGTATCTTAGGTGGAATAGAGACGCACTAACTACCTAAAGCGGTGCTTAAAAGAATGTCTTTTTTATGCCTGATTTCCACTAATTACGCATACGCCTTCTTCATATAGCAATCTACCAGAAAAGAAAACTATAAAATGAAAAAGAAAGAAAGAACCCAAGAAAAAGAATTACTTTATGGGCAGACGTATAACGGTCAGGTCCTGTAAAGTATTGTACGGAAAGTCTATCTTTTTTAGGAAACAAGGTAGGCGTTTAATTCTTTTCTTTAACTTTTAAAGCAATTGGGAAGAGGGAAAGACAAAAGAATAATATAAAAAGAGGGAACAAAGGCAGTTTTGAGGGGTTGAGATTTCCTCACCACAACTTTCCTCACCCCTTTTTTGACCATGCGACACGTAGCACCAAAGTAGGTGGTGAGGCTAGATAAGCTTGCTGCCACGTGTCGCGCGGTCACGCGTCACCGCACCCCTCTTGCGGTGAGATGATACTGTCCCAGTTTTGAGAGGTAAAAAGTAACGGGATCAAGTGTTAATCACATGGGTGTGATGGGTTAGGACCCCAGAAGATAGGGATGCAGTAAGCAATGTCCAGGGAAGATAGATCTTCTTACCCTCTCTCATCTCGTATCTCACTTGACGGTTTCTTTTGGTAAAAAATAAGGTAGCGTTTGATTTGCACTTGCGTATCAGAATTAGAATCGAAATGGGTATGACATAGTATAGGTTTGGAGTATATAAGTTTAGGTGTAAAAGTGATAGTTATTTGGTATTGAAGTGAGAATGTGTATGATAGACATTTATGTTGTTTGGAACATATTAGAATTGAAATGGGTATCGAATGTGGGCGGCAGAAAAAATGGCCGGAAACGGCCGTAGCCGGCGGCGTTGACCGGCCATTTCCGTCATTTTCACATATTGATAAATAAGGGGCTAGTATATCAAAAAAACAATATTCATTATCAACCGAAATTCATACCTGCATTTTCTCAAACAAACAACTTTTATGCGTTTGGATTCCTCCAAACCTATACACACCCATATCCCACAACCAAACACGTTCTAAACAAATTTCAAAACATCCCGTCTCTTTTTTTTTTTGAGAATGATGGTTAAAGAAAGAGTTGCGATGTTCTGAAATCTGTTTTTTTAATTAAAAAAATGCCATAGGGTGGACGGTGGGATAAGGGGGAGGGAAAAAAAGGTAGAAGGATCCCATATCTGTGGACGGGATAGGATCCCCTCACCGCAAAGGGAGTGCAGTGACGCGTGACCGCGCGACACTTGACAGTAAGGGAGGGTGGTGAGGCTAGATGCGAGTGACCCTTATCTACCCTCACCACCCCTTCTTGCTGGCACGTTTCGCACATTCACAAAAGGGTGAGGAAAGTAGAGTTAGGAGATCCCAACTTCGGTGTACGGGGAGGGGGGGTTGCCTAAATTAAAGGGCTTTCATCTATCTGTCTTTTAAGGAAAGGAGCAAATTAAAAAAAAAAAATATTGAGTCTTGAGACATGCAATGATGAAACCGTGTTGTACTCCTTCCGTACAACTACACAACCCACCTAATAAACAAGAACATGTGAATCTACTCTTTTTATAAAATGCGTCAACAGGACATAAACAAGTGGTTCCGAGCAGAAGTTTTCGAAAGAGAGGTCAGTGGTTCAATTTTTGTCAAATGCAAGAGAGCTTCTTCCCAGCAAGTGCATAGTGTGAGAGTTTTCTTGGCATGTAGGCTTGCCTACAGTGCTGAGGACTCCTTATGCAAACTACTGTGTAAATGACCAAGCTCCTGCTAGCGGGCCGTTGGGTACCTGATTTACATCTCTACACTATCTTCAAGAATGAATGTAGCACAGACCCTTACTGGTTGGGGTTCAACCTCTTTTTATAAAATGCCATGTAGATGTTGTTAAGTTGTGGTATGATTTGACCAATTAAATGACAATGGTTTTGCAGCTGGGCAGAGGTGCTTAAATTTATACGGTAATAGATAACCGGAATAAATCAGGTTGTTACCTATTGACACGCCCATATTCGCTTAAAACTCAGTCTTATCAGTTATCACACGTCTCGCAACTTTGTACATCAATTTTTTCGGAATTCGTCTTTAATAACCGAAATGTTTTACTTCGTACAAAAAGTCATTCCTTAGCCCTGCAAGACCTACCGTCTCATTTTCAAAGAGCATCGTGAAGGATGCAAATCAGAAGTTTATCAGCCTCCTAGGTTGGGTGAGAACTTACGCAGTGATCCACGCAAGTTGCTCACCGCAACCAACTAGCAGCAGTAGAATACCCAAACTGTACGTGTCTCTGTAATCGAACTCTTGACCTCTTAGAACAAATCTCAACCCGAGTACAAACTCAACTATGTCATTAGAGCACCGAAATGCTTAAGTCGATATCGGTTCGTTTAGTCTTTGATGAGGGAGTGGGTTCTCTCCCTACCTACACCAGAGGCCCTTGGCCAGGTGGGATGTAAATCGAGGGATGTGCTCCACCAGCAGCCCTGCAAAGGGAGATGACACACGAGACTCAGCCAGCCCAGAGGCAACCCTTGTAATATTTCAACAAGGATTGTCTCCACACGGACTCGAACTCGGGACGTCGGGGTTCTAGCCCCAATCACCTTTGCCAATTACCACTGGACTATGCCCTGGGGCCAAGATTAGATGTAAATCGCCGTTTAGTCTATTCTTATATCCAATGTATGTTTATTTCTATTTTTTTTCTAATGTAGGACGCTGTTAGAATAAATTATGTAATCACCCTCTTCATCTTACATTGATAGATATTCTTTTTTTGGATATTGAAACAAAGATGTTTGCCTTATGTTTTAATTTTTATAAAACTATATGATTTTCTAAACTTATTCTTATTTATTTTAACATCATATGACATGTTAAAAGGTAAACAAAGCTAACGAAGGTAGTTACAAACTTGTTAATGATAGAAAGCTGGACGTTTCCATTGTAAATGATGGACTAATGAAGGTGGTCAATACTTTCTTGAGTTAGGAACAAATGTTTGAACTTAGACATGTGGTTGTTTTAGATTGAAACATGAATAAATAAAGGGTAGTTAGTAGTTGTGGAATTGTACAAGAAGTTGTGCTGCTACACGCCATTGTTGTACAGAGGTCGTCTGTTTTTGTCCCAACAGAAACGACCATACTTCCCCTGTTTTAGCTTCCACGAAATGCTAACTCATTAAAGAGGACAAAGCCAGTAGAATCCAGAAACGGGGTTAGGATCCCTTCATCCCAAATATCTCATTCTATACATCACCGCGCGACACGTGGCAGCAGAGATGGATGGTGAGATTAGATGTGATCACCCTCATCTAATCTCACCAGCCACTCCTGCTGGCACGTAATGCGTGGTGACGTGTGGGGTGAGATCGGTGGGGATGGATATAAAAATATTTGAAACGTTTAAGAGAGCGAGCTTCAAATAAGGAAGAGTAAACGGAATATTGAAAGCAAGTCTAAATATAGAAACCGAGACTACCAGTTAAAAACAAAACTGGGTAGAATCTTCACCTCATAAGTTCATCACAATACTGTAAATGTTCTAGTTCTTTCAGTTTTCAAAAAAATCATCATCATCCGGACCCAGTATATCCCAACGACACCAAAAGCAATCGTTAGGGTCTGAGGAGGGTAAGCGGTAGGCAGACAATACCTCTATCTCAAGGGATAGAGAATCTGTTTCCAGTGAGACCTCCGGCTCTACCTGCATAAATGACATGATAATAGAGATATGTTGTGCTAGTGTGTTAGTGAGTAAAAATCAATTAGTCAGTTTTCAAAAAATGTTTTCTAAAAATCAATTAAAACAATGTTTTTAACATAGAACGAGTACTAAACTGCAATGAGGCATGATGAGGTGGATACCAATACGCTTAACAAAATATGTAAGCGCAACTAGATTGGTCTTCCATAGTCAACACCAACTGGCCTCATAAAGACGAGGCCGTCCATGATTCAGGTCAGCTACTTGACCAAACACTTAGTGAGCTTGGCGTCGCCCAAGGGATGTAGGACAGCCCTTAAACGCCGTTACCATCATTAGGTTAGCCACAGTTACCAGATTAGCTGCACCGAAAGATCCACATAAACTCGCAAGTCAAGTCACCTTGGTCGGGCTTTCAGTGCATAAAGCCTTACAGATCAGCTTAGCCAAGGCAATCTGGGGAACGCGGGCAGCTTCACCAAGCACAACGACACGTGCTATCAACTCATCAACGCTTGTCCAACACGTACCTACAGGGCATAACACGTAGCAACACTTGACGGTCTCAACACATGCATTGACCAGTCAAAGCATACAAAAGGAATCATCGCTGCCAAACAGAAGATATGTTCAAACACATGATACATTACACATAGAGTGGATATTCTTCTCATACCACTCAATATTCTCATAAAGAAATAGGTTTCTCTAAATTCCGACATATATTAAATGTCAAATGTGGAACAACCAACAACTAACTTGATCGTTGTTGATTAACGTAGGTTTACTGTAACAAATTTCGTATATTTTTTTTTATCCAAATCATCTTTCGATTTAAAGGGGACTCAGCTTCGCCAATATATAAGACTACGAGTTTTTTTTTTTATCATACTTCTTTGAATAATACATAAGAACACTGTCTCTTCCTTCGATCTCTTAACGAAAATTGTTGCACAAAAAGCCCTCTAGTTCATCTGACGATTATTCAGAACCTAATGTTGAAAAATGGCAAATAGTTTATTCTGGCTTTACAAAAGTTACGTCCTCTAATCATTCAAAAGAAATAGTAAAATATCTGAAACAACACATAACTCAATTGGTATTAGTATTGAGAGCTTGTTTAAAAAATAATAGTAAAATACCCGAGTTAAAATTTCCTCTCCTGGCGGTGTTTAGACTTTGCGCTCCGACAAGTCCCTTTTTTTCTATATTCTTGAATCATGTTACACTAGGTACGGTAGGTACCTTAGACCAAGTTTTCTGGAGAACAACTTACTCCTACGTCAATAAACTATATAGAGGGTTATCTTTAGTAAACTAGTTAGGTTATTGTGGTAGAACAAAGAGAGTGATGTGGCCAAAGTCTACATGCCAAATAAGACAAAAGACTCACATATTGGTCAACAAACAGTCAACAAAGGATGAGTTCAGCTCGGCCACCTCCTGGTGGTCGACAGATTGTACCTCTGTCTGGCAAGGTACTGGCCTGATGATTAGACAAGAATTCTCTAAGTTTTCAAGAGGGGCAAAGTTTTGCCTCAGCTCGGCAGCTCGGCCTCGGCCTTACAAACTAACCGTAGGTTTACTGTGGTACAACAAAGAGAGAATTACTAGGCAACGGAAATAAAATAGCTAAAGAAACAAGAAGACATTTGGAAGACAATATTTACGTCATTAATTGATGTATCTACCTTCATGAGACAAAACGATGCAATTCATAATTAATGAATTCAAGGTTACAACATCCATAAAAATCAAAATCCTAAATCAAAAGTTCAAGAAAAAGTACAACACAACCCAATAAGTGAACCAGATCTATTCCAAGTCTCATCCGACACGATGACCAACTGCTATTCGAGGTACCGTTTGGAACCATATTATAGTTAAGATTTGAATCCAAAAATCGAAATTGTTAAAATTATGTGGCTTAATTATTTCCATATTAATAGAAATATTTTGTCTGTAGTATGCAATATTCAATATATTATTTATTTTAATTATTGAAATGCTCTCTTTAACATAAACGGTTTTTACAAATAGTGTCTCTATTTTCGCCAAAAGACATTTCTATAGTATGGTAGAAAAATATAAGAGAAAAAGATGGAGTTCAAACTTTTAAATAAAGTGTGAGAAAGAATTATGGTTTGTGCATTAGAATTCGGATGAGATCTAAGGAGGTTAAAAGTGAGACTAAAAGTGAGGCCTCCAATCATGCATCGCCACGTGTATAAAATCAATTTTTTTTTAAAAAAATTACAGCACCCTCTTGCTTTTATACACGTGGCAACGCGTGATTGGAGGCCTCACTTTTAGCCTCTTAGAATCTCATCCGATTAGAATTGGGTATCTAAGAGAGGATGTGCCTCGTTCCATTACACGTCGATGTCTTTCTCCTATATGTGAGATGAGGTTTCAACCACTTCATTGGAATTAATATGTCACAACGATATAGAATGTCTTACCTAGTCATGCAAGGCACCATACTTTCCTCTGTCATTGAATTTGGAGAAGTACTATGCATAATTAATTAAAACAATTTTAAGATACAAAAATACTTCATTATGGGTTATCAGAAAACAACATCTATGTATTTCTAACATATGTGTATGGTTGCGTACATCCGACCCCTCTATACCTCGTTATATGCGGAAGTCTCTAAAGCAATGTGGTAATGTTATTGTTGTTGTGGTGAAGATACAAAGATACATTACTTGAGCATTTATAAGATGAGGCAATTGTATTGAGACAATACAATTAGTCGGCATTTCGTTCTTGTAAAATACAAGTGACGTGGCACGCTCCAAGAGATATTTTTAGGGGTACCAAAGTCACTTTCGTACAAACTTGATTTATTCAGTCCACTCAAAACAACGATTCCGGCTCATAAGCATCACATTTGATCGACTAGTGACCTAATAAAATGATGATAAATAAGTTTTATCTACATACAATCAAGGAGATGATTGGCCAAAACAAGGGGCCCATAAATTTTCTACACATTTCATTGGTCAATGACCAACTAATCATACTTGGTCATTGACTATTGTAAAATTTGTGCATAAGCATCCTCTTATTTACCGGAATAAATGTATAATTGATAGAATGTTTAGTTCAATTGGTATTTAAGTTGGTATACCGTTTCACAAAAATACAAATTCGAACCAAATAAACGTAGAATGTGATCAATACTGTTATCTGGGCCTGAAGACCTTTGTCAAAAGCCTAAATCCAATCCAATTAGATGTTGAGTTACAAGCCTGATTTATAGTGATCTCATTGTAAGAATTGTTTAGTAACGTCGTACTAATCCAAGAGGACACTGGGTTTTTTATTTACAATCTTCTGCGCAATTCCATAGGCAATGACGGCCATCGAAGCCAAAGATTTGGCTTTTTATCCAGAATTAATATATACTTCCCACTTGCTTATAATATGTTGAATTTGAAAAAAAAGAACGACCGGACAATTTTTGAATAGGACCCATATTCTAGAAGAGATACCCACTATTTTTGACTAGACCCTTTAATCTCCAAAATTCAGAATTCATGTTTGATTGGCTTAACATCATTTTCTAATCACCATACACCTTATCTTGGTTTTATTGGGTGGATGCTACTGTTTTCTTCTACTTTAGTGTTGTGGTGTATATAAAAATCATAAAACAAGTGTGTGTCTATATATATATATATATATATATATATATATATATATATATATATATATATTGAAGAAGCTAGATGATTTTATTTATTTCAGCCAAAAAAAAAAGGAAAAAAAAAACCTAGACGATTTTAACGCAACTTACATAATACTTCACAAACCTACAAATTATCTACTAGACCCACACATTGGCAGGGACATGAATTCATCCCGATAAGCTATCTCATTTGTGAAAAGACTCTTTGTTCTATAGGAAATTATAGTGTCCCAACGAAAAGGTGTCACCAGCATCTAGTCTCACCACCCCACTCTGCTACCACGTGTCGCGTAGTTATAAGTGGAGTGAGAAAAAATAGGGTGAGAAGATCTCATCCTAACAAAAAGATGGGAGTAGTATCTCTCCATTTTGTAGATTTTCTTTAAATTGAGATAATTACTTTTACACCTCAAATATTTAGGCATAATTACTTTTAAACATTATCTATTTCGAAATTCAACATTTATGCAACATTATCTATTTCGAAATTCAACATTTATGCACATTTGTTTTTAACTAAGTTAGAAACTAAAGTTTTTTGTCAAAGTTAAAAAACATTATACTTTTAGTGCAAAACCACAGGAGTAAAAGTCAAACTTTTTAAACCATAACCGACATTAGGAATCATATCACAAACCACATGAGGTTAAAAGATGATAATTTTATGGACTTTGACGAGAAACTTTGAATTGCTCTTTAGTCCAAAAGAGGTAAATGTCGAATTTTAAGCTAGAAAACGTCTAAAGATAATTTCACATAAACACAAAAGTGTAACCGTAATTATCCCATTTTTTATTTATCATATATGTTGGTCAATTACTTTTGAAGCATTATGTAGGTTTTCTGTAGTATAGTCGATGTTCGTTTAATATGCAAATGTGAATGGAGGGATATGTAGATTACAGAGAATCTCGTAGTGGCAAGACAGGAGAAATACTATTGTCCTATTCATTTGAAGTTGGATTTTTATAATCTAATAGTTAATGATTGAGAATTTTATACCCAATAATAAAGGGATTGAAAAAGATAAAATCTTACTCCATATATATGTCTAAAAATATAAATTTACTTTTATTTTTCTATATAGTATAAATTACATTATATCGACAAGTTAAAATAGACTTATATTTTGCACGGATACCGTAACATTAGAGGCGTTAACGAACCGAGCCAAACCGAATACTACATTTTCGAATTCGAATCCATTTAGTTAAACGAACTGTTTGGCTCGGTTCGTTTAGCTAAACGAGATTTAAAATTGATTCGAGTTTGACTCGATAACACTCTAACTGTTTAAACGAGCTGAATGGTATGCAAACTGTTCGGCTCGTTTGAATAAACGAACTCAAACATGTGTTTGAATTCAGCTTGTTTAAGTAAAATTAACCAACGAACTTGAATCAAATATGAATCAAACTCAAATAGTTTGTGAAATGTTCGGTTCGCTTAACACCCGTAGGTAACATTTTGTCCAAAATGAACAAACAAGAAAAAAAAAAGGAATTATTTGACTTTGTCAATTCGTTTCAGTCGACGAATCCAATCTCTGAACATTATATAAACAATGATGCTTTTATATCTTTAAATTATATGCTCAATATTGCAGGACATGTGGATTTCAAAGATAATGTAGGTAGTGGAAATCCTTGGCAGCGACGACTCAGCAATTCCACTACTACTTTATACGAAATTTTCAGTTTTCTTGGACATTGCCAACACAAAAGCAAAAAAAATAACAACAACAACAACATTACCTCATTGTCTTAAAGGCTACTGTCTATAAAAAGATATGAGGGATCGGATGTACGCAGTTATACCAATGTATTAACAACACACAAAAGCAAGAAAAAGTCATTGGTAAAACTAAAGTAGAAGGTCAATATAATATAAGTCCAAAACCATTTACAAATTATTTAAATTGAATGATTGAGGTCATACTGTTTGGACCAGCCACTATGTAATGCCTTCAACTATTTTTACTTATTAATTCATAAACAAACAGGAGATTTAGTCATATCTGGCTTAGATATATTAAGTAAGCTGCATATCATTATTTTCTTCAAATAAAAGTTGCCAATAATTGCAGGGATCACATGCAGTTTAGTTAGTAACAGAAATAACGGAGGCATGGCGTGCAGTAACATCGTTCATTGTCCAAACTATCCATATTCGTACGTTCCCTATCCTAATTGTTAAAAATTTAGGTTAGTTGGACACGAAAGATGATAAATCAATAATGAAATTACAACGTAACTAAGTTGAAATACATAGAAATTAGACAAGAACATCAAAAAAGTAATACTCCTGCTTTATCAAACTTTCTTTGATAATATACAAGATTGTAGGAAGAACTTCAAGGATATGACAATCAAACATAAAAGAAAAGATAAATCAAAAAAATCAAATAGCCAAGACGTAACAAATGTTAATGCCTGTAAAACAATGTTGCCTCTACCATTGAGTAATGTGTACGAGTTGACAAATGCTTCACAGGATATAAGGGTGGTCTTCCTTTCGTATGATCTACAAGAGGAATATTAAACTTATCTATTTGAAGTATTCAATACCAAAGGAAGAAGAAAAACAAAACAAGGAAGAATTCTGGAGGTTTTCACAATAGACTCAGAGTTTTTCAAGGATCACTTCAAAATATATCAAAACTTTCAAAATCATATGTCAAAGCTTTTTTATCCTTGTATTTAAAGACTATGATTCACAAGGAAAAAGTTAATTTAACACCTCTATGCAGGATTTAACTTTCAAAGTTAGTTTATGACCGTTCAAGATTGAAAGGAGATATCTCATTTTGCAAAAGTTGCATCATTTCATGAAAAGAGAGCATTTCAGAAGGCAGTAAACTCACTCACCATTTTACCGAACGTTCAGTGGTGCGTTCTATGAGAAACTCATGCTTCAATATCACGTTGAATTCAGACACCGAACTCAGAAATTCTCACCGAATGTTCAGCCTCTTGTCACCGAGCTAAGAATTCAGAATATGGTAACAGACTAAACTTAGGATTCTGAGTATGGTGACAGACCAAACTCAGGATTCTGAATATGCTGATCCAATCCATGTGACACTTCTTTCTCCAATCAAACTTTGTACATGTTTTTAAATAAATTTGAAAGACTTTCTAGTCTTTTTATGTACTTTTTACGACACTAGTGAACCCGTACATACCCAAACGAAATTTATTAGACACACGCACACACACGCGCGTGCGCGCGCGCGCACACCCACACACACACACACATATATATATATATACACATATATATATATATACACATATATATATATATACACATATATATATATATATATATATATATATATATATATATATATATAACGAAACATGTTGTAACCGAATAGTCAGCACATCCAGGAGCAGGATCTCTTGACCCCCCACATCGACGGTAACAAAGGACTCCTTGCCATGTGGCAGACGGTCATAAGAGGGATGAAAGAGTAGACGGTCAGGAGATCCGGACCCATCTCATGAGGTGCAAAAGCATGTCTTACCATCGTGGACAGCAAGTACTCTTATGTTTATTTATGAAGAAATTCGTTTCCACAACTGCATGCATTTTAAAGAAGATTTGCAGAAATTTTTCTTAACTTTTCCAAACCAAACGCATCAAAACTCCTACGAAATTTCCTTATTATTTACACGAATCTCCACAAATCACGGAAATTACAAAATGCACCACAAGAGATCATTTGCACTTTCAACATAAATCCGTTATCAGCCCCAAATTCAGCTGGCTGTTTCCTTAATTCATTTGGGAAAAAATCACATAATCTATTTTTTAGAATGTCCAATGAAAAAATGCAATGTTTATTTACTTTTTTAAAATTTAGTGTATATGATATATTCCTATTAGATAAAATAGAAGATGTGACAGAAGATGGTATATATGATTTTTTGTCCCTTCCTAAACGAACATATACAATTTGATACGGTATTAATGAAACCTACATGATATCTATTAAACTTACAAGTTAGAAAGAAAAAAACTTGTTTCTTCGAAGAAACGGTAAAAAATTTCCATGACTTTACTAGGTTTTAACATATGATGTTATTACCGAATTGAATAACAAATTTTCTCTATAAATTATAACATAAATATAAACAAATAGATGGTGTAAAATAATAAATGAAAATTCTTCAATAAACTGGAATTCTCAAATAGAACAATGTCGATGAAATCAGAGGAGGCTGTTTGTTAGGCCATTTCTGAGGCCTCCAAGCTCCAGCTGCCACGTGTTAAAAAGACAATTCTTTAAAAGACAATTCTTAAATACAGCTCACGTAGAAGCAGCTGATTGAGAGCCTCAAAAATAGCCTCACAAACAGCCTCTTGTGATCTCATCCGGAACAATGTTGCTTACTCTTTGACACCAACACTGTAATCACGCTTATAATGAAAGCATACACAGTTTCTTATGTTTTAAATAATCTTTTCATTTCTCATAGTTTTCCAATGAGAGCGGGCAGCAATTGATAAAGTTGTTGTTTTGCAACCTTAAGGTGTTCGATCAGCGGAAAAAGTCTTTTGTATAGAGTAAGACGGTGTATATCAGATCATAAAGGTATCCAACCTCTTTCTGTACCCTACGCAAACGCCGGAGGCTAATGCACTAAAAACGTCTTATTTTTCCATCATTTCTAAGGAAATTTTCGCACAAAGTAAGAATACTTAAAATCTCGTTATAAGTGGAGTATTAAAATAAGTTGCACATTAAGCATTTTACTTATATTAACTACAAAGTAGATTTGTTATATCAAATTTATGAAGCCAAATGGTTTAAATCAAATCCATCTAAATATCATCTAGATCATGATGGTGAAAGAAGAATTCCTAGTATATCATGACGTATGAAGTTTGTCATTAGACAGTAAAAAAGTTTAAAACATAATCACCGGAAAAATTTCCACTATCACCATCCTCGCCGGTAGTTCTCCGTCACATTTCAACATTCCGACCAATTACACGATCCGCTTTGGTGATGATGACAAAAATTTCAACGTCCAAAAGAATTGAGCAAGGAAAAAAGAAAGAAACAATAAATCTACTTATGCAAAGAATAATATTCCCGTTTAGCTTTAGAAGAGAATCTAATTCCACTTTTTTGTCAATTCAGAGGTACCACCACCTTAGCCGGAAACCTAATTTTATCCGGTTTCGGTGACTTTCGTGTTGGATAACAACCTATTTACAGAACATCTAGCACGAACTAATACTCTCCGATCAGCTTTAGATAATCAACAACAAGCTTGACTAATTAGCCTAATCTCAATCGATTAACTTCCTTTCATGATTAAACAGAGAGAGAAATTAACAAGCCTAATCAAAACCGTCGGAGAGAGCGTGCAGAAGTTCTTCAAGGTCAAGCCGCCGGTCGTCGCCGAGTCTAACCGCCTCGAGAACGCGCTCGAAGAGGTAGACATGGCAAGGAATCCGTAACACGCCTTGTTGTTGATATCCGTACTCTTGAGCCGATCTATTCAACAATTCAACGAAAATGGGATGATTCAAAAGCTTCGCGCTCACCACGAATCTCTCCATCTCCTCTCCAACATACACCGGTAAATGTCCTTCCGGCACCGTCGCCATGTCACGCTTGCCGAATCTGAAGGACGCCGTTCTCCGTCTCTGCTGTCTAGATTCCGAGCGCAACAAGCTGTAATTGGAAGAATCCGTTACTTTGGAGAGGCGTTTCATTAAATTCTTCATTATCGGAAAAGATAAGAAACTGCTGCTTCAGCAATCCCGGTGGAGAAGAGCGGAGAGAGTAGAAAGAGAGAGAGAGAGAGAAGGAGCGGGTGAAGTGTGGAGAGAAAACGATGGAAGCGGAGACGTAGAGGAAAAAAAGGGTGGGGTATGTATTTATATAATGGAGGAGAGAGTGCGATGAAGTACGTGGGTGGGTACAGTTGGAGATGTATTGTTTGAAAGGGTTAAAGGGTACGGGTAAACGTACTTGCAGGTACATTTTACAACTCTCTTTTGTTTAAAAAATATTTATTAGTTATATTTTACCTTCTTATTGTTTAAGGATAATTTGATATACAACCTTCTTTCTTATACTACTCGATTATGGGCATGAAATTTGTTCTTGTGTTGTCTAAATGTAGGATGAATCTCGTCTAAACTGTACATAAATTATTTAGGGATGTTTGGTTGGAGGTTTCTCCATTAAGGGTACCCTCCAAACCTATACACATTGTTTGGTCGTTAAAATTGGAGGTATGAGTTTTGGAATGATATCTGAGTATTTGATAATGGATATTGTTTTTTGATATATTACCTTTGTCTTTCAATATTGGAGGAATGTGGATATGATCTTGACCATCCTCAACCCACTCCCGCTGCCTCCACCCACCCCCAATGGTCAAAGGCCCCTGTCGGTCAACGTCGCCGCTCGCCAGCCGGCCACTAATCCGATCGGTCAAATTTTTCCTACCAATTTTTTCGGACACCCACCTTTGATACTCATTTCGATTCCGATACGTTTCAAACACCATCAATGTCAATCATATCCATTCTCATTTTAATATTAAACAACTATGGCTTTTACACACACACTCATACTTTCAAACCCATACACTATTATACCCATTTCGATTCTGATTCCGATACCTTAGGGCGAAACAAACGCCACATTACTATTGTTTGAAAATAATTCACTAGATACGTTCTAGTAATTGGAGGACTACGACAAATTCCACAATGTATTATAGTCCTATCTAACTACATTGACATCCATGAAACTTTTTATATAATATAAGATCGAACATACGCCACTGACAACAAAGCAATATGCATCAACATATCGCACGATTCATTGTTGAACTATGTCTTATAAAGTGAAAATATAAAGTGCTAAAGTTATTCATAATCATTATTTCATTAATTGCAAAATAGTTATATTTTTTTGATAATAATGAATAATAAAGTATAAGAATGACCTTTCAGCTGATAACTGTATGTTTTAAAGAAAGTGATAAATCTCCACCATAAATACCATCTGCCTTAATTAATTAACATTATTACATATGTATTACCTTTGTTCCAAATAGAAGAGTTTCGGAAAAGAGTTATTACATAAATAATGGTTATCTATTGTTTTGGTATGGCGTAACTGATGTATTAATCAACAGTCACGGTCTAAAATTGCGAACTTAGGGGTGTTTGGTTTGGGGGTTTTCATTAAGGATATGAGTTTGGATGAATCTAAACCCAAAAAAGTTGTTTGTTTAGAGAAATAGAGGAATGTGTTTCATTTTGATATCCAAGTATTTGGTAATGTATATCATTTTTTGATATACTAGTCACCCTTGTCTATCAATATGGGGGAATAGGGGTATGGCCGATCAACACCGCCGGCCACAGCCCGGTCACTATTTCGGTCGGTCAAATTTTTTCGGTCATTTTTCTGGCCGCCCACATTCGATACTCATTTCAATTCCGATATGTTCCAAACACCATCAACGTCTATCATACCCATTCCGACTTCAATACCAAACAACTATCACTTTTACGTCCAAACTCATATACTCCAAACTCATACCCTGTCATACTCATTCCGATTCTGATTCCAATACCCAAGTACGAACCCAACGCCACCGTAGGTCTATTCATGGTGAAGTAAAAAATACAGAAAACACACCATATCCTTGATATTGTGTCATCTTTACAGGTACATATAGAGACGGAGATTTTGCTGAAACAAACTCTCTATCCCTTGGGATGGAGGTATTGTTTGTCTGTCTCTCACCCTTTATATATCCTAGCAATAGCTTTTGGCCGTTAGGATATAATAAATATTTGTTGTTGTAGAAAGCACTCAAAAAAAAGTAAAGGATATCTATTTTCTTTGGATGACTACTTTGATAGTTTGACTTTATAAATTAGTGCTTAATTTTTTTTAGCATAACAATGCTTAACTATTTTTTATTGAAAGGATTATGAAAAGACGACTTAACTGGCGTAATTACTTTCTTCTGCTGTGAATTCTTTTGGTTTGCCCTATATCGTAAGTTTACCTCTACTCTTAAATTTGTTGCACATATTCTTTTTATAATTCAATTTTCTTCGCATATTTAACAATATGGTTACTGTTATCACAATGGTTTCTGGCATCTCTAAGTGGCAAAATAATACTAGGGAGCAAATGTTAGTCATACCAACTATTATATTTTTAGATTTAAGTGTTTTAAAGTTACTCATCTACCAAATGGTTTGTAAGTAACAAAAAGAAAGAATTTCTACGTGTTCAGAGGGATTTAGAGACCCAGTCACACTAATCCAGGGACAGTACCAGACGTCGCACTCGTTTTCCCCACTTAAAGGACATCTTGGTCTTCTTTTTACCAAATTTCTGATACGCGGTCCAAAAATCTCAACATGCATTGTTATGTAACATTTTTTTATAGGAAATAGTTTGTATAGTCGAGACAACAGATACAACTCAAGAACAAGAACCCGGCTATTCTCTCAATTTGATCTTTTTTTTAATCCATTGAAACAGTAGCTTACAAGTTATACTGCATGAGTGATTTTATGGTATTCATAGAATAATTAAGGAGTAATTAGTGCTGCAATGGATAAACAGAATTTACATGCTAACTGATGAAGCCGGATCTTCACCAAGGATCAAGATGACCTCAAATTAACGTCGTCAGCTGGTGATAGGTAAATAACTGGAATAGCTTCTATAATATCATGCACAATGAAGGACAGATCAGAGGTCCCGGAGAGTTGGCCCCGGAAAAAACCCTCCGACGCTCAAGTCAGTTTAGGCCATTTCTCACTGAGAATATAATTTAAATGGTGAGTTAAGTGTTTCTCACAATATGAACTGAAGAGCAAAGTGTGTGAATTTGCTTTAGGATGTCAATGTTTGGATTTCGGATCCCCTTCTTCATTTCAATTGGTTTGCTTTTATTAACGTTTTCCCGCCTTTGGTCTCTGATAGCGGATAAGACATTTGCTTGGGGCAGAAAGCCTAGGACATCGTAGGTCTGCTGATGTGACTGGTAGACCGGCTGATGTGACTAATAGGCCGAAAAGAAATGACCTTGGCGTGTTCAGACTAAACAACCAGCTGTAATCATTATATTCGAATTGCACTTATGCCTGATAATTTTTCGGTGTAATGATGTGCTGGATTCCTTCGCTGAAGTGCCCAACTAGGCTTTGCCGAAGTGCAGGACTAGGCTTTTCTGATGTACAAAGTTGAATTTAGCTGAAGCGGGCTGAGGTGCAACACTGGTGTAGAAGTTAAAGTTGGTGCCGAGGTGCAAGCCTTGTCATATTCTTCGATATTATAATAAGTGTCATGCTGCCCCGCTAAAGTGCAGCCAAGGCTGAACAGCCATGCTTGGGCGTTGAACTGCTGAACTGCAGTACTTGAGTGCTGAGCTATGGGAGTTGAACCGTTGACTGTTGTTAACCAACAGACGATTTAATTATGGTTTATCACTAACAAAGAGATGATGATTGATTATCATAAGAGACCCACATATGTTAACAAATACAATTAATTAAAGGTAACTGTTTATATGTAATTCGAAAATATTATAAAATTTCTTATAACCAAGTTACGGCTCTTTATAACCTCAATGGCCGGGTTTGTAAAGTGACCTACAAGTAACCTAAGTAGGGCACGGCAATAAGGAGATGTGAATTTTCATTATATTCCATCGTTCATTTAAAAAACTCAATGGATTCATGGATGACCTTTGACACATCTCAAGTGGTAATTGATAAGGTTCTTGATGTTTATTACACTAATGACCTTTCTTTTTATTTTCAGAATAAAAAAGGCACAAATTGTTCTTTTATTTCTTAATCACAAATTCACAATACATATTATCTAATAATACTATAGACGTATGACATAACACGAAATAGCATCTTATTTATCATCTCATAGATCCAATTTGACCCTTTTTTCTTCTTAAATAGAACAACAATCGGATGCGGATGGGGTGGGTATGCACTTGCATACCCTAAACAAAAAGAAAAAAATAGAGTTATTTTAAAGAATTCTGATAGATATACACATACAAATGTGCAGTGCACATCCTAAGAAAAGAAGTAGTAAGTTAATAAAAGTGTAAAACAACATATATACAAATTTCTTTCCTTCTTCTATGTTATGGTGAGTTGCTTTTTAGGCAACATGTTTCATAAAGTTTTATATATTTATATATATATATATATATATATATATATATGTGCGTATGTGGGTTGTACATATGTTTTTAAAAATCCTAGATCGGCTACTGATTACCATCCTTGTTTCAATTAATTTTCTCCACGATCTGAATAGTTATTACTCTATCAACTGTTTGACACTTTCTTTTAGAGTAAACCAGAAAGTCTAGACAATGGTATTTCCATGGTGTGGTAGCCACTTGGTTAGGTTATCTCTTGATACAATATCTTATGACAACTTTAGAGAGCTAGAAATTTTTCCATAAGGTTTAGAATGTAATCATTTTGTATGTTAGTAAAATTTAAAGGGTATTTTCTTTAATTATTCAAATAGATTAATCGTTTATGTAAACATTCTCAGCTTGTATGTCAAAATGTTGAACGACACTGAAAAAGTTGCAAACTTAATGCTAGTTTATTTAATAATATTTCTTCATTTTTTAACCAACGTTATGTTGTATATATTGCAGCTAAATTAACAACTTTGACATTTATATCCCCCGTTATACTGTTATTCACCTACGGTCAAGATTAATAAATAGGGGTCTTTTGCCAACTTAATGCAGAATTACTGGGTATGTTTGTTTACATATTTTTAGTCGTGGTTGCGATAAAGGGAAACGTTTAGCTTTATGAATAAATCTTTTAAACTTGGACACTTATCTAGAACTGAACTATGTCTTAACGGCCTAAAAACTCTTCGAGTGAAGAGTGATAATAGTGAGATATTTTTTTTTGGGGTATACACGTTTTTGTGCTGCTGAAGTATTTTCATTTCAATGTCATAAGGTAAGACAAACTCCAACCACCAGAGGGTCAACTAGTCTGCATTGAACGTCCACTTAGTCTACAACCGCAATTGCTGACCAAAACCTTGTCACCCCGGCATTCTATCTCTGTATGTAAATCCGTATTTGTACTGAATTGATGTGACCTATGATTCACCTTAAATTATTACTTAAATTATAAAGAAATTGTACGTAGGTAGTCCACATAAACAAAATTAAATTAGGGAATGAATCGAAATTACATGGTTTATTTTCTCTATTTCAATGTTTTAGCAATAGTAAAATGACATACCACCATGTCCAGATACTACCGATTACTTCTTCTCTCCTAAAAATATTGTTCTATTTCACTTCTCATTATAGTATAAGTTACCAATTATTTGTTCATGTACACATATGTTGTTGAATGTGCTAAATATATATATTGTGTGTGCCCACGCGCACACATGTATCTATATATATGTAAATATATGATATATGTAAGCATACATATGTGTGTGGGGATATATATATATATATATATAGTTCTCATACATAATTTTAGTACTTGTGTTCTTAAAGATAGGTATTCTTTCTGTTTTAAAGATATCTTTATGTGAAGTGTGCGCACTTTGTTGAAATATTAATTTAACGCTTACACTTTTCAAATTGTTATTAAAAAAACTTTGGTCTTACAAATGCACATATCTAATGAGGACGTATTACAAAAAAATGATCCAAATTAAAAAACATAGTGGTTAAATGATAATAAAATAAATAGTGATAATAAATCTAACTCCATGATAAAAATATTTATGATGAAGATGAGTACATTTGTTGGAGGAGTTGATTCATGGAAATATTTTTTTCTATTTGAGTTTGATAGTTTTATTAGGGGTGTACATGGTCCGGTTCGGCCGGTTTTTGAGAATCTTACGGACCAAACCGTTTGTTACGGTTTGGAAAATAGAAAACCAAAAACCGGACCAAACCAGTCAACAAACCGTTTGACCGGTCCGGTCTAGTCCGGTTTGATTTCGGTTTTTTCCGGTTTTATTCACCTGAAACATTGATAACGTTGATTTATAAAGTCAAGATTCATAATCAAAATTGAGGACAAGTTTTCTTCCTGATATGATTTTTTTCAAACTAAAAATGAAACTATACTCCCTTAGTAGAATACTACTATACCTTAATTTATCATAGAATATTATTATACCTTAATTTATCATGTCTTGGCAAGAAACTCATACTATAATAAATTACACAAAGTACCTGACCCTCAACAAAAGGATGGATTAAGGTGATAGAGTAGTTTAATCGTAAAATCATCCAAGTATCCTTAATACTCAATCATGTAATCACATTATTTGCATACAGAATAATCATCCAAGTAACAAAATTTCAATTCTTTCATACTCTTACAGGAGGATAAACAATGTGTGGAAATAATTATACACTAAGAATTACTAAAAATCAAAGAAGTAATTAAACGAGGATAAATAAATCAAAGAAAAAAACTAATATTTTCTTAGGTATAACCAGACAAATCCACTAGGTATCAATCTTTGTTCACCAAAAAATGATTAATCAACTGAGTTTTTCCTCCTCAAGTTATAAACATCCAATAAAAAAACAAACTCACAAACAATATAAACAAATAACTAAAATACTATTATAATGTATAAAATATAATTAAATATATAATGTATAATCAAATTTATATATATATATATAACCGGTATGGTTCGGTTTATACGGTTTGAAATTCTTAAAACCGGAAACCGGACCAAATGAAACAGTCCGGTTCTTAGCATTTATTAAACCGACCATAAAACCGTGGTCCGGTTTTTTACGGTTTGGTTTGGCCGGTTTGGTGCGGTTCGGCCGGTTTTTAAAAAGTATGTACACCCCTAAGTTTTATTGATAAAAACAAAATTCAATGTTTTCAAGCTTGTTTCTAGTTAGTATTTATAGACTAACGTGATATTTTATGAAGTGATTCATTGACATGAATCACTGAAAAAAAGACTTGAAAAGGTGTTAGCACTTGATGAATGATACAATGTTGTGAATTGCTTATGAGTTTCTTTAAGGTAAATCATAGATAATATGAGGTCTATGAGAGTTGCTCGATTTAAAAGAACCGTGTACATTAATTCTTGTGACATCGAGGGGATGTCATTATTCCATTTAATGTGAGCTCTCTATGATGGCAATCCAATCTCTATTAGTAGAGATCCTACAGACGAGGCTAAATGGGTAATGACAAGTCATAAAAGATCTAATTGCACTATCAAACATGTCCCTCCCTATGGTATTGATGTAGATAGTGCTTGGTGCAAGTTTATGAGAGTGAGATTTTAAGAATTTCAGCTATATAAGTGTGGAGGTGCTGCCGTTTTCTATGAGAGTTTGAAATCACTCAGTAGCGCATTTATGAAAACCTATACCCGGATGCAGAACCGATTTCACACAAAATTGTGAATTTGTATGAAGTAGACAATCACATATCTTTTTGTTTTTCATACAGACAGTAGTGAAATATAATTCAAGACGTCTATGTCATCTTATTTCGTTCATATACTTCCATTTGTACTAAGGGATGATTCAAGACGTAAGTCATCGTTAATTATGTCATTGTATTTTTAATACCAGATTGGCTAGTTTATAATTGTTTATAGATGTTCTTATATATATATGGATCATGTGCGAGATGGTTGAAAAAAGCATATAAAAGTACTTTAGAAAGTGTTCCAAATTTATGTAAAAGAAATATAAGAAGTTGATCGAGAAATAAGTTAAAATTGAATTGGATCAGTTGTGACCATGCTCTGAATTCATAGTTCAGTCTGGATTCAGAGTCTGGATTCAGAGTCTGGTCTATGACCTAATCTGAATTCTAAAGAGACCGAACATCCGACGCCAGAGATTGAATGTTCGGTGACAGAGTTTAGTCTAATTCTAAAATTTCTCTTTCGACAAAATGATGCAATTGACATTTGGTAAAACCATTTGCCAAACGTTCCATGGTTATCATGTCTTTGCCTAAATTTATCACAAAACGCTAGACATGACATGGCATGCAAATCAACTAACAACATGGTCCCATCATTAACGTCTCCAAATGCAAGGTCCCAAAAAATTGAAAACAAGAAGTGGAAGGCCCCACACGTATTTTCGTCCGACATTCTATTTTGCTGAAATGTATAATGTTTATTTGGCAATTATTCAGTTTACGTTCACTATTTTCTTTTATCATAAAAGTTTATCTTCTTCTTCTAGAAGATATAGTATATACAAACGTCACTCAAAAATGGGTAGATCAAAGGGATGAAGAACTTAACAAGATTTATCCTAAGTGACATGATCGAACCTTTTTCATCAACACAAAGAATTTAGACATTTCCTAACTAGGTGATTTTGATTATATGGTTACTGTGGAGTGTTGTGTACAGTGAACATCAGATAACATTAATGTAACTTTTGGTTGGATCCATGATTATATTTAGTAACACTAGTTATATCTTGCACGAAGTTACCTAACCCCCCCCCCCCCTGCTTTCAGTCATGACAAATTTTCTTGGGGTTAGATGTATATTTGGGAACAAGAAACAAAAGAGGCTGGATTTCTACCCACAATATATGACTTGAATCACGGGTTCAAGTCGCAAAACAGTCTCTTGCACAAAGTGTATGTTAAAACTGTGTACATCATATCGCAAAACAATCTGGTCATTTCTTAGACTCTGAGGAAATGCGGGAGATTAAGAAGGCCCTTTAATATGTGACTTGAATGTTATAATAGTTTGTAAAGGCAATGGGATGAAGAATGGATGCATGAGATTAAAGAATGAAGATGAATTGGTGTTGGAATAAGCAAAAATAACTTGACTCATGACATGGATCGATCCATGTCTCAAATGGATAGATCCATGTGGCTTGAAAATGAAGTTGAGTATTCTGCCGAACATAGATCGATCACATCGATCAATCGATGTCACATAGATCGATCACATCGATCGATCGATATAACCTGAGTGCAGAGTTGAAACTTTCGGTCCAACATAGATCAATCACATAAATCGATCAGTTCGATCGATCGATGTGACAGATCAAAATGGTCTTGGAGCTTACTGTGAGACATCAATCGATCGATGCCACATCGATCGATCACATCGATCAATCAATGTGCCAACAGAAGTGTCTTTTTATATAGAATCACAACTTATGCACCAAGAGATATACCCAATCGCCATACAACGGCAAGAAACGTCTGAATAGAGTTTGAGAGCTTATAAATAGGCTATTACAACCCATTTTTCAAGACATCTTGCAACCAAATTCATACTTGCATTCTATATTCTTCTTCCTACTCAATTTTACTCTTGTTCTTGAAAGTTCATTGAATCTCTATTCTTTTGGTGAGAATAAGAGATTGTTGGCTGTTGTATCCTAGGAGGAAGTTTGCTTATAACCCTGCAGCAACTAGTGGAGGCAGATATTCCTTACGGAAAGTAATTCTCACGTCTCAAGCCAATTTCCTTTTCGTTCATTCTCTCTTGTTCGTTGATCTTGATTCCTTATTTTCTTAACATTGAATATTTTAGGTGGCACAAATAAATACTCCATTGAAAGCAAAGATAGCATGCCAGTAGCAAATTTTGACCCACTCCCTCTCGCTTTATAGTCGACCGTCTTTATGATAATAAAAGTTTCTCGACCATAGACTGTTCTCAATGTAGTGAAGCTTAGTTGGTCAACAAAGCCGCTCCCTGTTTTAAAAAATCATGTTATATACATTTGCTTTGAACAGTGGCAAACCTGATAATTTACATGTTTTTTTAAGTTACATGAATGAAAAGAATACGTTCTTGTCAAAAGGCCAAATATGTGGCTTCTGAGGCTTCCACTGTCCTAGCTCTACAAAACTGCACGTATGATGTAAATTATGATTATTCAGTAGTCTTTTAGGTGGAAGGTTCAATCAAGTGTACCTATAATGTACTCGGTGTAAATTGAGTCAGCATACATATTATATTGGGTTAAAACTTCTGATCCAAACAGATATAAAACATCCACACTATGACAGTTATAAAAATCAAACCTGCAATCTTTTTGTCACAATCTGCTAATAAATACCAATTGAGCAAGATACCGAAAACAAATGGAAAAGATTACCTGGTTTTTGCTAACTCGACATACGATTAATTGTTTGATTTTGAGAAAATGACTTTTTGCATTAGAGTTACTCTACCACTAGGTGCGACAAGCTACTAGTGACGTGACATGTCCCTCAATTTCACAATGATGACTGCACCATGATTCCATATTATTTTATGTTGTAGTCCCAAAATATATCCTAGTGGTTTCAGATGCGGGATTTCGAAAGAAACGTTAGGGGTTCAAACTTTGCCGAAGGCAAGGATGTTTGAACTTCCTCCAGACTAGCTGCATAGTGTGAGAGCACTATTGGCCGATAGAATGCCCTGATAAGCTGACAGGCCAGCCCGTCGGTTGTTCCTTCGATGCCAATTGACTCCTTGTGCTGTCCTTGTGCTATGACAAACTTCTACTAGAGGATCCTGAGAACCTGATTTACATCTCTATGCATCCTGTGGGACCGGAGGTGACAGCGACCTTTTGGGTTCAACTTTTCTTTTTTTTTTCCTGTTATAACTATTGTTCCGATAGTATTTGCCTCCTCTCTACAATTTTTTTATCTCCCTTTTTCTTAAGTTTTGGCTCCTCCGGATAAGTATAGCATCAAAGCACCTAGTAGGACATACAGCGTCATGCTACTTGAGTGGGTTTTTCGTCTTTACAGTGCACTTAATAGGAAGCTCGTATTATGTGCCCCTCATTTTTTGTATGTCACGTACATATTTTATATGTTTTTGTTATCTTTTAGTATGCTTTTTTATTATGTAATTTTGTGTTTATGAATAAAATCACTTAAAAAATACACAGAAATGAACAAGACATAAAAACCATTGTTTAAAAACATAATATGAAACAAATAAACCCGACGTCGATTTTTTTGAAACTCAAATTCAGTATATCAGAGAGAGAAACACCTTACTAAAGCTTGTTTGTTTGTTATGCAGGTCCACATGATCAGAGGGTGACTCAGCAAGCGACACATGTATTTATTTCAATGGTTGATTTTATTTACTATTTAAGTTGATTTATTTCATCACTGCTGTTATATAATAATAAAAAAGAATAAAATTATTCACAATACAAAAGCAAAAAAGTCATATGCGGACAAAGTATAGTGTAGGGGAATATTAAAAACTAGATTTTGGGGTTGAGATATATGTAGCAAATGATCAGTGAATAGAGGATTGGAATCAACAACAACATTACCTCATTATCTTAGAGGCTCCCGTCTATAGCACGATATAAGGAGTCATATGTACGCAACCATAGCAATGTGTTAGAAACACATAGATTTTCCGATGACCCATAACGATACGTCAAGCTGTATCGATCTATTTCACAATATAAAAAACACAGTCAATTTAATGAGTCATTTTGATTTATTCTATTATATTCCAAAATTAAAGAAGAGGATGTCCTTGACTCTATTGGAAATGAGATATATTGGATTAAAAATAGTAACGTTCATTGTATTTTTAATAATGTTTCTATTTCCCATGAAGTCAAGGACGCACTCTTACTTGACTTTGGAATATGATAGAATAAAGCAAAATGACTCGCTAAATTGGTTGCGCTTCTTATATTGTGAAGTAGCAATTGATCAACACAGCTTGACGTATCATTATGGTTCCTCTGCGTTTTTCTAACACATGAGTATGATTGCTTACATCCGACCCATCATACTCCATCATAGGCTAGAGTATCTAAGGCAATGGGGTAATGTTGTTGTTGTTAATGTTAAAGAAAAAACATGGTCCATGGATGGGACGGAGGCGTAAATGGCGGTCCTTCTTGCCGAAAGAATATAGAAATGGTAGCATTCTTGTGGGGTTTGGGATTGAATAAGGAAGAAATCATCTTGTCCATCCATGATATCAATGATCGATGCGTGAGGGAAGGGGAATATAAGAATCAGATTACCCTACAAATATAAGAAGACAAATATATGATGCTACCAGTGGGCAAGAAAGTCGATATTTATCACCGTCACAGATCCAATAGTAAAGTTGCATTATTTTGCAAAGAATCTTATTGGAAAAAAAATTGAACTCCAACCAGTAAGGGTCTATGTCACTTCCGGTCCTACAGAGTGTTTAGGGATGTAAATCAGGTTTTAAAACCCACTAATAGAAGTTTGTCATAGCACATGGCCAACACAAGGAGCCCACTGACACCGAAAAATAACCGACGGATTGATCTATCAGCCTACCAGGTCATTCCACGTCTAATAGTAAAAAATCTTATATAGATATATGGGACCTTCATGCTTATGTGCTGGCCAAATGGACACCATGTTACAGAAGTCATTTCTTTGTTTGGGCACGTCCTTTCTTGTGTGTACGGATTCCCTCAACCACCTTTCTGTTTGGAATTTATACCAATCTATAAAAGAGGAGTAATCAATTCTTAACCATTTCTATAGTTTGATTTAAGGTTAAAATACTTTAAAGGTTGCTACTTTGTGACCTTGACGTCACGGGTTCGAGCTGCAACAACAATCTCTTGCACAAAAGTGTAGGATAAGACTGCGTACATCAGATTCTGAAGCGACCCGGCTTCTCCCTAGACCATGTGTAAACGCAAAAGCCTATTGTACCGGAAACGTTTTTTTGATATGTATAGAAGCATACGACAATGTTAATATTGCCCTCTATGAAATTATTAAATGACAGCTCAATAAAAGTCCAACGGCAGTCCAATAACAGTTGACCTAGTTATCCATGACTAAAAAGATTAGGTTTATAAGTTTTGCTCTACCATCCACATGAATTATCCCTTGAAAAGTTTGACATGAATTGTAACACCATTTACAGCATAATATGAAAGTAAATAATTGTATGATATGTAAGCATGTGTTTAAGCAGTAAAATCAATTTATTTTTGAACCAGCAAAGATGAAACGGATCTTTTGCTCATGACATTAACATGAATGACTGTTGTGATGTCGATTGGCGTAGAATCTTTTACGTTCACACTTGAGCCACCATTGAGCTTGTGGTCCTTTCGATTGGTGTACATGTAACAAGAACACATATTCAGTATACCCAACGAAAGTAAAAACTATCGCTAGCGTCTTGAAGGGATGAAAAACAGACAAACAATACATCCATCGTAAAAGATAGAGTACTGTAACCTTTAACCGGAGTTAAAAAATACAATGCTAAGCGTAAAATGACTATCTTATATTTTTCCCCAATTGAGCTTCCAGCTGACAAGAGCAAACATATAGTGCATGATTATAATCAATTGTAAAGACTAGGTTTGGCTCTGATCGATCTACTGGGCACCGTATTTAATATAATGGATCCCCAAAGTTTTAGCTTTCCAACCAAATACTGATATGTGTGTGTGGACGCGCGCACTTATTTCTATTTTCTGAATATTTATTTCTCTATCCATACATATTATGTTAAAAAGTCAATCGTGACAATATTTTTAGCGGAAAATGCATGCAATACGTTAGAGAACTTTCCTATCCAGTAATCATTTGAGAGAAATCTGCGAGGTGTATTCTATCCTTCAAATTATTTCTATTTCCATATTTGGTTCCATCAAGATATGAACAGTCCGGTGATTGTATTTCGATAGACCGCTGAGTTTATAATCCAATTAACTCATAATAGCCCACGGGGTATACTCAGTTAGATTGAGACATTGTTTTAAAAAGATACAAATTTGAATCATGACACATGCGTCGTAGGAGAAAGACGGGTATCTGGATTTAAAGGACGAATGCTTGAATATAACATAATTGGATGTTGGATCACAGGTCTGGTTTGCATCGGCCTCCTTGCATGGATCATCTGCTAACACCTAATCAATCTAAAAGACCGATGATTTTTTTTTATTTACATCTTCTACACAACTATATTGGACTGAAAAAATGAACGCGATTTGATCTCTTGCTCAAGAATTAACTCATAATAATACTAGTTTGGGGGCCGTGACAACGCAAGGCGTGGGCTCCATGCAAGATTAAAATTAAAGTACTACCTCCCCGGAGGTTGATTATATTCACATGCAATATGACCAAAACATAAAGGATATAATCGCAGATGCCAGTACTATTGGGATGAGATCTCCTCACCGTGCCGTGAGTCACCGTGCGGCCCAGGACGTGACACGTGGCAGCAGTAGGGAGTGGTGAGGCTGGATGAAGGTTACCCTCACCCAGCCTCACCACCCCTCTTTTTTGACACGTGTCGTGCGGTCACGTATGCGGTGAGGGGGGGAGCGGTGAGGGGATCCTACCCCAGTACTATTTGCTATATAATTATTATATAAAACCAAAAACCGTGTCAAAGTACCATTTATCGTACAACACTTTTTAATAGAAGCGAAATTCTATATACAGTAAGAAGAGTTGTATTCTTTATTCTTAGCTTAGTTTTTATAGTTCTATTTAGGGTGTTTAATTAGGTTGTACTCTATTTAGTTTATATTTTCTTTTATTTACTGATCTAAAATTACTTGATTTGTCAAATGAATTTTTTTTAGTTTAATGTGATAATTTTTATACCTACGATTATAATCACGTCTAAAATGAAAGTGACTGACTTGGATGCTCATTCTATATTGCATAATGTAGTATTTTGGCGTTTTCATTCGATTGAACTGAGAAAATGATAGTTTTGGAAAATAAGGATCACTTCTTTGAAATTGTCTACTAAATTAGATCAGTAAAAAAAACTTATCTACTTACTTATAATTTAATTAATTATTCTCGAAATATAAGATATTAAATTCCTAAAAAAGTATAGAAAGGAGACAACTGTTTCCGCTATACAACAACAACAACAATCATACCCAGTATATCCTGATGACAGCAAAAGGTATCGCAGGGTCTGGGAAGGGTGAGAGGCAGGCAAACAATACCTCCATCCTTAGGGATAGAGAGTTTGCTTCTATTGAGATCTCCGGCTCTATATATACCTGTATAGATAGCACAATAATAGAAATATGCACTAGGGAATGAATTTTGTTAAACATAAATAGAAAACTTCTAATATAAAAATAGTCATAACAGTGGATATGGATAAATAATTGAAACGCAAAGACCAAAACAAAAACTAAAGTCATGTATGTCCATAAAATAAAGTCAAGCTTTGCAATGATGGGTAAAAGCAGCCTCGAGGAGAAATCAATCGGCCCAGATAGCTGGAGGATGGGCTTTTCTCTATTTATGGCCCATAAGCCTTCGAGCAACCCAAACAATTGCATTTGCAGGCCCTTACTTGTAAAGTGTTTAAATGAATAAAATTACATTTGTATCAAAAAAAAATAAAATTACATAAAGGAATCAATGTGTGTCTAAATATTACTAACTGATACATTATTTTGAACAAAAATTTTAACTCGCATTTCTTTTATATTTTATACCATACGAAAGAAAATAATAATTACACAAATTATGGCTGATTAAAAGTTCATTTGAAGAATCTGTCACTTTGTTATGCATATATTTATAATTTCATTAGCGCGTCCAAAAGTATATATACAAAAATTTTATTTTCATACTATTAGAAAGTACTGTAACTAATACTCGACTAAAAAACTTTAACTTAGGCAGGGCTTGCATTTGGTCGGCAAATCCTGCATAGCAGAGCTTGCATTTATTAAGTTGGTTCCATATTTTTCTTTTTGATATTTATGCTATCAGGTGATTCATATTAATCTTATATATATATATATATATATATATATATATATATATATATATATATATATATATATGCGATAATCGTCAATTGTGTTTCATGGGTCTGCACACGCAAAGTTATGTACATGAGGATCACACACCACCGCCACTTACCGCCTCTACAACAGTTGCATATTTTTTTATAGATCACTTAAAATTGGAACGATACAGGGAAGATTAGCATGACTCCTGCGCAAGGATGACACGCACAGATCACTATCTTATCCGATTCTACGAATCCTTTGTTGGATACGCATCGTTGGATCATTTTTTACCGTAGCGAAAAAAATATGATCCTAAAAATAACTTCTCAAGACTTAAGTACCAAAAACTAATGTATTTACGTTAGTCACCACTAAATGTTAGATTTTCATAATTCTTGGTTAATCAAAATTTACTTTTTCTTTTAAATAAAATCTAAGTTAACTTTAAATATCTATGTCAACATTTATATGATATGTTATTTTCCACCTTTTTTTGATATGATATGAGACAAAAGATATTACAGTTCAGCCATCTTGGTTGCCAAAGATTATTGTTCATCTCAATTCTTGATACGGTACGTAGTAGAGAATTCTATATGGCTACCTAACCCGGGATCCCTACCTACAACATTATTCCTCGTCCCAATTCTTATTGTGATATCTAAGATTTGTAGATAATATTTTAACTATTTTGTAGATAATATTCTAGATAGAGATAGAGTCTATCCTTTTCCTTGATTGTAGTAAATGATTGTAGAGTTTGTTGTACTTACACTTGTATATATACGTCATACTGTGTATACGGAAAATGCATCAGAATTCACATTTCTTCATGGTATAAGAGCAAGTTTCGATCCAGTCGTCATATTAATCGTCTTCTTCCAGTGGAAGTTTATATTGCTCATTCTTTGGTCTGTGTTATTTCTTGTAGTGCTATCAAAGTCGATAGTTCACATTACTGTCGACTATTTCTTGGTATTCTCTGCCTTTGTTCATTTTTTTTGGTGCTCTCCGCTCTCTACTGCAATTTCTAAACATTTCTCTATTGAAATATACAAAGTCAATTTCAAGTTGTTCCCACATCGACTGCAAGTGTTCTTCCAGTGGTTTTTTTTCTACCGACATTTTTTTAGTTTTGCTCTTCCTTTGGCTTTTGTTGTCTTCGATGGTGTTTTCCAAGATTGGAGTTTTCCAAGTCCATCGGCGTCGATTGTTTCCATTTTTTTGGGTTTCAAAAGTCGACTGCAGCAAGTCGACTGCAGCCGTTTTTTTATTATTACAGTTCATTTGTCAAAAGTAATTCATAGCAGATCAGTCGATTGTTGGTCTCACTCTCGCACAGGATCATCAGTTGGCCCAGTTTGTAGACCATTTGAATGGAGGTAATTTAAATCAAAACATTAAGATAGCAGGCAAGACAGATTCAGGTACTGTTTCCTTTTCGTCTTCATCCTGGCTTTTTGATAGTGGAGCCAACGCACATATTGTTAATGATCTGTCGTTATTTACTACTATTGTCACTGACAAGGTTGCAACTACAGTCCAAATCCCCCTGATGGTACACGTGTCGCGGTGCGTGCCATAGGGATGGTCAAGATTTCGGATACCTTAGTTCTGCATGATGTTTTGGGCGTTCCCGAGTTTGCATTTAATTTGATTTCTGTCAGTCGTTTAGTGAAAGATCTGAAGTGTGTACTGAGTTATGGCCCGGATTTTTGTGTTGTGCAGGAAATGCCATCGAGGAAGCTGATTGCAGTGGGTAGGCAGCATGATGGCCTCTACCAGCTTACACAGTTTTCAGCCTCATCTGCTCTTGCCGCAATAAAGTGTGATGATGCCATCTGGCATCGTCGAATGGGTCATTTTTCTTTTTCCAAGTTTCGTTTTATTCCTTCTATTGTTGTTTCTGCTAAAGACATCTTTTGTGATGCTTGTAGTCGCGCGAAGCATACTCGCTTACCGTTTCCTATTAGTACTAGCATCACTATGCAGACTTTTGACCTCATTCATTGTGATATTTGGGGACCTTATAAAACGTCTAGTTTGTCTGGTGCGCATTATTTGTTGACTATTGTTGATGATTACGGTTGTAGTACTTGGGTTTATTTGATGCGTTCTAAATCTGAAATGAGTCGTTATTTGTTACATTTCTTTCAATGGGTTCGTACACAATTTAACAAGTGTGTCAAACGCGTTCGTAGTGATAATGGGTTAGAGTTTTCTCATGCCACCCTGCTTCATTATTATTCTGATCACGGTATCGAAACCCAAACTTCTTGTGTTTACAATCCGCAACAGAATGGTGTTGCTGAGCGTAAACATCGTCACATTTTAGAAGTAGCACGTGCTTTTTGTTTTCATGCCATTTACCTATCATGTTTTGGGGGGAATGTATTCTCACTGCTGTTTATCTTATTAACCGTATGCCAGTTACCATCCTTCAAAATAAAATGCCCTATGAACTTCTAATGGGATGTTTGCCTACTTATTCGCATCTTCGTGTATTTGGTTGCCTATGTTATGGTTACACTTATCATGGTCATCGTGACAAATTTGCTCCGCGTTCTGCACCTGGCATATTTCTTGGTTATCCTGATTCTCAGAAAGGTTATAAAATATATAATTTGTCTAGTCGTAAAATCTATGTAACACGTGATGTGTCCTTCTATGAAACTGTGTTTCCGTTTGCTGTCGACTCTTGTTTTGATTCATCCCGCAGTTCCCCGACGGGTATCATAGGTCCAGCTTCTGGGGTTCCAATTGCCTCGTTGGTCGACCCTCCGTTTCCTTCGCCTGATGAGCCTTCCCCTTTTTCGGCCGACGCTGTCTCCATCCCGTCCGACATTCCTCCACCTTTGGCTGGAACGGCCCAGCCTTCTTCTTCTTCTTCTTCGGCGGGTACGGTCCAGCCTTCCCTTTCGGAGCCTGTTTCTCAGTCTATCCGAAGTTTGCGTCCTCGCCAATTATCTCGACGTCTAACAGATTTTGCTTTTGCCTTGCCTCCCTCACTTGTACTATCGGCGGCCTCACCCGCTCCAACGGCAAACTCTATGGTATTTCCCTTATCTAGTTTTCTTTCATATGCTCGTTTATCTCCTTCTTACCATGGTTATGTTGCGGCCATTACCAAAGGGGATGAGCCAGTTTCCTTTCATCAGGCCGTTAAGCATGCGCACTGGTGCGAAGCCATGCAACAAGAAATTTCTGCTCTTGAAGAGAATAATACGTGGTCTGTTGTTCCTTTGCCACCCGGCAAACGTACCATTGATTCTAAATGGGTTTACAACATTAAGTATAATCCTGATGGCACTATTGAGCGTTATAAGACACGTTTGGTGGCTCGTGGTTATACTCAGGTTGAGGGCGTTGATTTTCATGAGACCTTTGCTCCAGTTGCAAAGCTGGTTACTGTACGTTGCTTGTTGGCTGTCGCTGTTGCACACGGCTGGCATATTCATCAATTAGACGTCAACAATGCTTTTCTCCACGGTGATCTCACGGAAGATGTTTATATGCGCATTCCATCTGGTTTTTCTCGTGAGGGGGAGCGTCTTGTTTTCAAGCTCCAAAAGTCTTTGTACGAATTGTGTCAGGCGTCACGCAATTGGTATGCCAAGTTCACGTCTTCACTTATAGCGCTCGGGTATACTCAGTCTTCTGCGGATCCTTCATTGTTTATTTTATCCATTGACTCGTCTTTTGTTGTGGTATTAATCTATGTTGATGATGTCATAGTGGCTGGCAATGATCTTACTCGCATCACGGCATTAAAGTCCTATCTTGATCATAAGTTTAAAATCAAGAATCTAGGTCCGCTTAAATATTTTCTTGGCATTGAGGTTGCTCGTTCCACTTCTGGTATGGTACTAAACCAATGTAAGTATGTTCTTGATATCCTACTGGAATGTGGTCTTCTTGGTTGTCATCCTGCTAGCACACCAATGGACCAAAAGGTTCAGTTTTGGGACTCAGATCCTCTTCTTGATGATCCTGCATTTTATCGTCGCATTGTGGGTCGTTTGCTTTATCTTACTGTTACACGACCTGATATTTGTTTTGCGGTTAATACTCTAAGTCAGTTTATGCATATGCCTCGAAAGTGTCATCTTGATGCAGCTTTTCACCTGCTTCGCTATCTCAAGCGTGCGCCGGGCCAGGGGCTTTTCTTTTCCGCAGATACTTCTCTCTGTCTTCAGGCCTATTGTGATGCTGACTGGGCTGGTTGTCCCACTACCCGTCGCTCCACTACAGGGTATATGATATTTCTTGGCTCATCGCTTATTTCTTGGCGGTCCAAGAAGCAGCCTGTGGTTTCTCGTTCGTCTGCTGAAGCTGAGTATCGTGCCATGGCTCATGCGACAAGTGAGATAGTTTGGTTACGTCAGCTACTAGCTGATCTTGGTCTCCGGATTTCTGACCCCGTGATCTTCATTGTGATAATCAAGCAGCGTTGCACATTGTGGCTAATGCTGTCTTTCACGAACGCACGAAACATATCGAGATTGATTGTCATTTTGTTCGACAGCATTACTCTGCTGGGCGCATTCTTCCTCGCAAAATATCTGCGTCTCATCAGCTTGCCGATGGGTTCACCAAGTCCCTAGGACCGACGGTTTTTCAGCGATTTTTGGGCAAGTTGGGCATTCTTGATATTCACGCTCCAACTTGAGGGAGAGTATTGTGATATCTAAGATTTGTAGATAATATTTTAACTACTTTGTAGATAATATTCTAGATAGAGATAGAGTCTATCCTTTTCATTGATTGTAGTACATGATTGTAGAGTTTGTTGTACTTACACTTGTATATATACGTCATACTGCGTATACGGAAAATGCATCAGAATTCACATTTCTTCAATTCTGACTTTTTATGGTTTTGATTTCACGATCATTTCGTTTGTTTTGTATTATATTTGTATTTAACATACGTGTATAGTGTATTATTCATTTTGAGAATTTACTAGTACGTGTTAAAAAGGAGTAAAAGTTTCATGGATTGATTATTGCTTCAAGAGGTGGCTAATGTATTTATAGAAAATGAATATTGTTCCCAATTATTTTTGTAAATAATTGGAGATCAAAGAGATGACCTAAAACTGCTAACTGTTGAACATACAATAACTCAATTATTTTTAAAATAGATGAAAAGCCGTGCTTGTTTATTTGATAACCAAATTCAATGTCTTGATTATATCGAGATGAATTAACAGATTTCATCTTTTTAATGACGCTTCTATCTACACCATAATTAAAGACAATGTATACCTTCTGTTACCGTGATTGTGATTGACCGATGTCTCCAATCACTAGTGACTTTGTTGCCTTTGTTACATTATACATAATTCCACCATACTTACGGCAGTCAACTTAACCCCTCATTTACTTATTAACCATAGTTATGGTATACAATATTTGCAATTATAGTCTTAATTTTTCGGCCACTTTGCACCATAATTACGTTAAACAAAATTTCATCCAACTATCATTTTGATGAATTTTACACATATATAGTAAATCAATTATAGATGAAATGTCATTTCAGGAAAATTACATATATGAATTTGGAAGTATATATTTTAGTTTACGTAAGCTGAAAGATGGTGTAATTGGACAATACTTCCATTATCCCTCTCTTCATTAAGGGTAAATATTAAAAATAAAGTGTCATTTAAATGTATCACGTAGAAAGCCTATCAAAATATGTGTCCTTCACGCAATTTCAATACTTCAAACTGTAGTTGGCCGCAACTCGCCCTATCATTTGCTTTTATGGGCATGGTGTTCTATGTGGTTTGTTTTATGTGTTTGTATATCAAATGTTTGAAATAATAATTATATTTAAAATAAAATATTGTAAACAAATGTTCTTATGAATCTCATTGCCTTTGCGTAAATAAAAAAGGGGCGGAAGCAGGCCGGTCCAAGAAGAAGCTCGAAATTGCTCTTACATTTAGGTCCAAAAAAACCAGCGTGTCCTTTTGTTATATAACACACAATCGAATTACGTTCGTTTTTCAATTAAAGTACCTCCCATCTCTTTTTTTCAAAATTTTTTGGTTATTCTTTACATATATATACACTTGACATTGTTAGAAACTGTAATCATAAGAGTGTACAGTGTGCGTTTGTGTAAACTGACGAAATGTAAGCAAAACCGAGGCGAGTCTAACGACTCTGTCCTTAAGACGATTTGCTCCGGTACAAAGTGCCCAACCAGAATACACAGCAAACGTCTCCCAGGATACAACGGCTACAGTTCATACGAAGTGGCACACCAACGTAAAGAACTCGACGAACCTGTAAGGTGCTCTGATTTCTCGAACGCAATGAATGCAAGAAAACGTTTTATGAAAAACAGAAGTAGAAGAAGAAGAAGCTGCGTACGCCTTTTGATTTTCGAAATTTCTATCTAAAACGTTTCAACATGAAAGGAATTTATAGAGAGGAAGAAGTTACTGGAAGTTATCAGATGATTGGATGCGTACCGTTAGATCAATCAGTTTTGATCTGTACCGTTAGATTGGAAGAAACCGCCCCACTACTGCAATAACCACCAAGTAGTTATTGGTAGTGGAAGAAACCGCCCCACTACTGCAATAACCACCGAGTAGTTATTGGTAGTGGAAGAAACCGCCAAATAACTTCCAATGTTACTCCAACTTTGAGCGTTAATTTTTCATTCACCCGGTATCAGAATCGAGTGATTCAACAACCTAAATTCATCTACGCGTTACATAGATAATTTAGGAATTTTTAGTTTTCATTTTTGATTAACGAATACTAATCGTAATTAAGCCCAAAGTATGGTGTTTGACAAAATCCACTTGCCATCCAAAATTTTCCGACTCCCACAACTAACTTTTCTCCAACAATCCCCCACATGAATGGAAATTAATGCAAATGTGAATGCAGACTCTATCGAGAAATCAGATAAGGATATGTTGCCTCAGAAGAGGTAGCTTCTGGCTTTGAACCTTTCTTAGTGATGTACCATCGGATCCACTCGGCTGGGTAGTGAACTAATGTCTTGAACTATCAGCCTTTAGTGTGAACCTAGACAATGATACTCACACAACATTTCCTCTAACACCCCTTTTTGGTTCTCATGGTTGTGTTCATTTTGGCCATGAACAACCTGGTTTCAGAAAGTGTATTAGAGAATTCTTGCCTCTCAGAATTCTCATAGAAGCGGCCCCACTTCACACTTACATAGGTGATTCCTATCAAGAGTATTCTGACATACTCCACTTGACGTATCAAGATATATGACATCATTAAAGCCTTAGCTTACCCTGAAATCTCTGCAGACAGCACTTTTATTAGACGGAATGAGTAAGTGCTAACTGAACCTTCATAACTTAGTTGTCCCATTGAACCAAGATTCTGGGATCTCCAGTCAACAAGGTTGGGTTACCATTACAAAGACTCATGCATTATGGGCTTCAGTCCCATTCCGTTTGTCAATCTTGACATCTGATCTCTAGGCAAGCCTTTTGTAAGCGGATCCGCAAGATTCTCCATTGATTTTATATAATCTATGGAAATCACGCCATTAGAGATCAACTGTTTAATGGTATTATGTCTCCGACGTATGTGTCGTGACTTACCATTATAGATGCTGCTTTGAGCTCGTCCTATAGCTGACTGACTGTCACAGTGTATGCTTATAGGAGCGATTGGCTTAGGCCAGCATGGAATGTCTTCTAGGAAATTTCGAAGCCATTCAGCTTCTTCCCCAGCTTTATCGAGTGCTATAAACTCAGCTTCCATAGTTGACCGAGCTATGCACGTTTGCTTCGTAGACTTCCATGACACAGCACCACCACCTACAGTGAATAAGTATCCACTGGTGGATTTAGAATCTTTACAATCTGATATCCAGTTTGCGTCACAGTATCCTTCCAATACTGCTGGATATCTTGTATAGTGTAATCCAAGATTCATTGTGTACTTGAGGTACCTCATTACTCTATTTAGAGCTTTCCAATGATCTTCACTTGGATTACTGGTAAACCTGCTTAATTTGTTTACTGAACAAGCTAAGTCTGGTCTTGTACAGTTCGTTATGTACATTAGACTTCCAATCACTTGTGAGTACTTCAATTGAGCTACTGGTTCACCTCGGTTCTTCCTTAAGTGCATACTTAAGTCAAGTGGGGTTTTTACTGGTTTTGCATCAAACATATTGAATCGTTTGAGAACGGACTCAATATAATGACTTTATGACATGATCAATCCTTCAGTTACCCTAGAAATCTTGATTCCTAGGATAACATTGGCAACCCCCATATCCTTCATGTCAAAATTCTGTGTTAACATCTTCTTGGTATTCAAGATGATGTCACGAGTACTGCCCATGATTAACATGTCATCTACATAGAGACATACTATCACATAGGCATTAAGTGTGTTTTTGATGTAAACACACTTGTCACACTTGTTGATCCTGAAGCCGTTTGTCATCATTACTTGATCAAACTTCAAGTGCCATTGTTTTGGTGCTTGTTTAAGTCCGTACAAAGACTTAACAAGTTTACAAACTTTCTTCTCTTGTCCTGGCACAACAAACCCTTCTGGTTGTTCCATGTATATCTCCTCCTCCAAATCACCGTTTAGAAAAGCCGTTTTAACATTCATCTGATGGATTTCTAAGTTATAGACTGATGCAATCGCGACTAGCACTCTGATTGATGTAATCCTTGTCACTGGTGAATAAGTGTCAAAGAAATCAAACCCTTCTTTTTGCCGATAGCCTTTAGCTACCAACCTGGCTTTATACTTTTCAATAGACCCATCCTCTTTCAGTTTCTTCTTGAAAACCCACTTGCAACCAAGTGGTTTACTTCCAGGTGGAAGATCAACCAATTCTCAAGTGTGATTTTGAAGAATCGAGTCTATTTCACCGTCAACTGCTTCTTTCCAGAACGGAGCTTCTGGAGTTGACATAGCCTCGGAAAAGTTCCTTGGCTCATTTTCTACCATATAGGTTAGAAAATCCGGTCCAAACGAAGTTGGCATTCTGGCACGCTTGCTTTGACGAAGCTCCTCATCTCCTTGAGGAGTCGCCTCACGCAATCGCTTACCACATCTTGTTTCTTCTTGAATTTTCTCCTTCCTTGGAAAGATATCTTCAAAGAACACTGCATTCCTTGACTCCATGACAACGTTTTCATGTATGTCAGGAATATCCGACTTGTGCACCAAGAACCGATATGCACTACTGTTAGTTGCATAACCGATAAATATGCAATCAACCGTTTTAGGCCCAATTTTCACCTGTCTTGGCTTAGGTACAGCAACCTTTGCCAGACACCCCCACACTTTCAAGTATTTGTAACTAGGCTTGTGGCCTTTCCAAAGCTCGTATGGGGTTACATCCATCTTCTTAGATGGAATTCTGTTTAAAATGACGTTGGCTGAGAGAACTGCTTCCCCCCACAAGTTCTGAGGTAAACCCGAACTTATCAACATAGCATTCATCATCTTTTTAAGAGTACGGTTTTTGCGTTCAGCAATACCATTCGATTGAGGTGAATATGGTGCAGTCGTTTGATGAATAATGCCATGTTCGGAACAGAATTCATTAAACGGTGTATCATATTCTCCACCTCTATCACTACGAATTGCTTTAATTCGTTTGCTAAGTTGATTCTCAACTTCATTTCTATAATCCTTGAAAGCATCAAGGGCCTCGTCTTTGCTGCTTAGCAAATATACATAACAGTATCGTGTGCAATCGTCGATAAAAGTTACAAAATACTTTTTACCACCTCTCGTTTGCACAAACTTTAAATCACACACATCGGTATGAATTAAATTCAAAGGTTCAGTGTTCCTTTCTATTGAAGGAAATGACGTCTTTGCCATCTTCGCTTCAACACATATTTGACATTTTCCTTTATTATTAAAGTCCAGTTTGGGCAATAAGTCAAGATTACTCATATGTTGTATTGACTTGTAATTAACATGTCCCAAACGAAAATGCCATAAACAAGAAGACTCAAGCATGTAAGCAGAAGAGGAAGCAATTTTATTAGCCTCTGCGGGCAAATCTCTTTTGGGTACAATAGTGATGACATTCAATTTAAACATCCTATTCGACAAGTACCCCTTCCCCAAATACATGCCATTTTTCGAAAGAATAACTTTATTGGATTCTAACACTAGTCTAAAACCATGCATGACTAGAAGAGATCCAGATACTAAATTCTTCCGAATATCAGGGACGTGCAGCACATTCTGCAGAGTCAGATGCTTCCCTGATGTGAGCTTCAGAACAACTTTTCCCTCGCCTTCAATCTTCGAGGAGGCCGAGTTTCCCATGTAAAGTTGCTCATTGTTCCTGGGCTGGTACTCCGTGAACATCTCTCTGCTGGAGCAAACATGTCTAGTGGCGCCAGTATCAAGCCACCACTCGCGTACGTTCCCCACAGCATTGCACTCTGAGACCACCGCATAGAGATTCAGATCATCCAATGCATCGACTATGTTCGCCTTTGCCTTGGATTGCTTCTTCTTGGGCTTTCTGCATTCATTGCTGACATGCCCCTGAATGCCACAATTGTAGCATTTCCCGGTGAACTTCTTGGCGATCTGCTTGCCTTTCTTGTTCACCCCGAGTTGGCTCTTCTTTTTCTTGGCCTCTGCAACATGGGCCTTAGCCTGACTAGAGCTAGATTGTGGCGCTCTTTCAGATCTACGATTGTCCTCCTCAATGCGGAGTCGAACAATTAGATCTTCCAATGTCATCTCCTTTCTCTTGTGTTTGAGATAGCTTCTGAATTCCCTCCACGAAAGAGGTAGCTTCTCAATAACAGCAGCAACAAGGAAAGATTCACTCAGGGACATACCCTCTTCTTCCATTTCAGCCACTAACATCTGAAGTTCCTCAATCTGAGAAACAACAGTTTTAGAATCAGTCATCTTAAAATCAAGAAATTTACCAATGATAAATTTCTTCGCGCCAGCATCCTCTGTCCTGTATTTTTTGTCTAAAGCCTGCCATAAAGATTTTGCAGTCTTAAAGGTACTATACAGTCCATACAGAGTATTATCAAGACAACTTAAAATATAACTCAAACAGACATAATCACTATATTTCCATGCTTCAGCCATCAAGCTATTCTGCATATTCACGTTTTGATCCTCGACTGGTATCACCACTGGAGGATCCTCGGTCAGCATTTTGGCCAGCCCCAGAGTTGTCAAAAAGAACAGCATCTTCTGCTGCCAACGTTTAAAGTAACTGCCTCCAAACTTTTCCGGTTTCTCAACTTGTCCAACAACCGGAACAGGAGCAGGAATGGCAGCGGGTGCAACTGGAACAGCAGTGTTCACTTCCTCGGACGGACCAAGGTGCACGCCATTGAAGGAGTTCGAACTTTCGTTCTCCATTTCAGAAACAAAACACAGAGCCGATTAGTTTCGTACAATAGAAACTGCGATCGCAAAACGAAACAGATTACAGTATATAAATCAAATCGTCTTAAGAATGTTAGAAACTGTAATCATAACAGTGTACAGTGTGCGTTTGTGTAAACTGACGAAATGTAAGCAAAACCGAGGCGAGTCTAACGACTCTGTCCTTAAGACGATTTGCTCCGGTACAAAGTGCCCAACCAGAATACACAGCAAACGTCTCCCAGGATACAACGGCTACAGTTCATACGAAGTGGCACACCAACGTAAAGAACTCGACGAACCTGTAAGGTGCTCTGATTTCTCGAACGCAATGAATGCAAGAAAACGTTTTATGAAAAACAGAAGTAGAAGAAGAAGAAGCTGCGTACGCCTTTTGATTTTCGAAATTTCTATCTAAAACGTTTCAACATGAAAGGAATTTATAGAGAGGAAGAAGTTACTGGAAGTTATCAGATGATTGGATGCGTACCGTTAGATCAATCAGTTTTGATCTGTACCGTTAGATTGGAAGAAACCGCCCCACTACTGCAATAACCACCGAGTAGTTATTGGTAGTGGAAGAAACCGCCCCACTACTGCAATAACCACCGAGTAGTTATTGGTAGTGGAAGAAACCGCCAAATAACTTCCAATGTTACTCCAACTTTGAGCGTTAATTTTTCATTCACCCGGTATCAGAATCGAGTGATTCAACAACCTAAATTCATCTACGCGTTACATAGATAATTTAGGAATTTTTAGTTTTCGTTTTTGATTAACGAATACTAATCGTGATTAAGCCCAAAGTATGGTGTTTGACAAAATCCACTTGCCATCCAAAATTTTCCGACTCCCACAACTAACTTTTCTCCAACAGACATGTCCATCCACCAAGGTTCTATTTCACGTTGTGTCCATAATAACACATAAATTAACAAAAAATTAATCATAATATAACAAAACAATAATATAGTTTTCATAAGATACTCTAACATGTTATAAGAACTTCATTCGCTGCAATTCATTGTCCGCATCATACATTCAATAATTTTACATTTCAACAGCATAACTACATATTATACATGCAACTTAGTTCACCGTAATTTGATTTTAATCTCATATATTAACCAATATTATATCTACATAACATAACTAACTTCTATCACACACGCCAAAAAGAATAAAATATTACGGTGACTAACTACATCCAATCACTGAATAATCATTAGCCTCTTCAGATCTATAATGATCTAATGATACTTGCTCAACGACATGTATGTCTCCACAGACCTCATGATCTATTATGAAGATTTTGGTGTCTACAAACAAAAAGATGCTAGGTGCAACATATGTTTTGTATGCGTAAAAGTGCACAACTGCTTTTTTGAACGTTGGTTGTTTGTCTTCTCCTAACACAAACATCTCGTTAACCTAGCATCAGTATTAAAACCAGAATTTACCCAAAACTTCTACATGTATTCGCAAATACGGCTGTTGATCACTTTTAGTAAAGTCATTTTAAAAGTGATCCAGATTTGGTGTTAGAAGACTATATACATGCTACACCATCATGTTTTGGAAAAATAAAACGGTTGCTTATTGATAAATCTGCCACACAAAATGTGTTGTTTCTCTCTAGAAGGCGGTTCAAGTTTATCCACTAGATAAGTATGCATTTACACCTTCTTGCATAACAGAAGTATCTTTTTTCTGTTCCACATACATTAAATATCAGTCTACAACTAACAGCGTGATACGACGTCTTGGACATCTGTTTTACACTTTCTTGAATAATGCAAGCATCTTTTTCATTATTCACCTGCACGGAATATCTTTCTACAAGTGTTACTGTAATATTGTGTTTGGGACATCCACATATATATACCATAATATGGTATATGTCTTAACTTCTTAACCGAAATTACTCTATATCCTTCTATATATAACATCATTATGAAGATTTCTCCTATTATCTCATCCTAAATAAATCGCTCAATATGTGTTATTTCTTAAATACATGTCTATCCATTTAAGGTCAAATTTGAAGGGGAAAAAAGTCATTTGATGTACCACGTTGAATGTGCGAAAATTTTTATGTCCTCAGTTCAATTTCACCATTTTCTCATGTAGTTGGGTCGCAATTCTCTGACAGAAAAATACTGAAGTGTTACAAAGTAAAAAAAAAAATGTTATTCAAAGCGTTCAGAATAAGAACAAAATAGACAAATGATATTTCTTCCAAATGGTATATGATGTTCTTCTAAACTAAGAAAATGGGTTTAAGATTTTAGAGTTTAAGGTTGAAGGTTTAGATTTTAGGGTTTAAAAGTGTAGACACGTTGATTGAATAAGATCAAGACTCTTTTCTTAATTCTCATCTAGCTCTATCTACGTATCTTGATGTTGATTCAGTCTCTTTTCTGCTTGCTCCTTTCTCATCTAGCTCACTCTACTTCGATTGAAGTTGATGAAGTAGATTAGGTTTTTCGTTTCAAGTCTTCCAATGCTGTGCAGATTCCGACATCTTACCGGCATTGGTCTCTTTACACATGCTCCCATTCGGGTGAAGCAAACGAATTTGGACAATGTTATTTATGAAGGTGACTCCCTCAGGTTGGTCAACCAAGTTACTATTCAAAAATGTTTCACTTGATATCTAGCTGATAGATTATGTTGGTTAGAATTTTTGTAGTCACAATGTGGGTGTTTGAGTCACGCCATCAGTTCGTTACATATTCGACGAAGCTCTTTGGAACTAGAACAGTGAGAGTTCTCGGGAGTGAGGGTTCTGGAAAGCATGGTATGACATTTTGCATTCAAAGATAATCGCTCTCATTACGCAATAATTCTTGAAGAGGCAAAGCTTTGTCTAGCTAATGTTAAGGATTGGACAATGAAGTGGGTAAAAAGAGATTGCAACACTTGCACATCTGCTTGTAATCAATAACTAGGATGTCTATTTTGAATTTAAAGACGTAGAAGAAATCCTTGATGTAATTTTGCATTTGTGAAGGTTTGGACCCATTTCTTTTTTTTGCATTTATGAGGGTTTGGACCCATTTCTTTTTAGTATTGGAGTATCAACCCTAGTTGCTTGAGCTTGGCCCCTCGTATGGTTGTTAAACGTACCGAACAATTCACGAACTGTTTGAGTTCGGTTTATATTCATTCGGTAATTGTCTATAAACGAGCTGAATTTGAATAGTTGTTTGGTTTGTTTACTAAAACGAGCCAAACTATTCGCAAACTATTCGGCTATTTTAAACAGTTATAGTGTTATCGAGCCGAACTCGAACCGATTTCAAAGTTCGTTTAGCTAAACGAGCTGAGCCAAACAATTTGTTTAGTTAAACGAATCCGAATTTGAAAACCTAGTATTCGGTTCGACCCGGTTCATTACCATCCCTACATACTAGTAAGCTTTTTAACAAGTGTTCATTACCAATAAAATATAATAATGGGCGAACCTTTATGTCTTAAGCATATTCAGTTATGCAAACATGTCGATCGCTTTACCTTATTAGTTGATGATGAACAACTATTATGATGTCAAATAGTTGATTGGCAAGCAACAAATATACATATATTCCTTGTACTTATACATGTCTTATTAGTTGATGATCAACAATTACATGTGACAATTTTCCTTTTATTTCTAAATCCCTTGTTAGTTAATAAGCAACAATTATCATGATGACAACAACGATTATGATAACAAATAATATTAAGATCCCGAATAATTGATTAACAAACAGCAAGTATATGCTAATCTCTTTTATTTGATTATCTATTAATCAACGACTACTTGTTAACTATTAAAATGATAAATAATTACTCATTAATCAAAAAAAAGTTTGCTTTCAAGTTATTACCCATCACCAATCTTTAATGACGGTTTATCCAAATAGGACAGCAATCTCCATTTCTTCGTAACCACATGTTTAAAATAAAAGTTCAGATACATCATATTTTCGAAGTGTCATCATCTCATTTATCATAATATAAAAAAAATACTTAATGACAAAGTGCGTTGACAATATCCGTTAGATTAGACTATTAGATCGACAATTTAGACAGAATATTTGTCCAATGTCAAAATTGGCGGGATTGGTCTAATAATTATTTTAAAAACAGTTCGACGCCTAACAGATACAAGGTAGTTTGGTTGTCTGAAATTCAATTTGGATGATAATCAACATCGTCTTTGTCATCCTTGGTCATCTCTACCGAAGACAATGACCAGACTAAAACCCGATGCACGTGTTTATGCAGAATCAAACCCCCCCCCCCCCCCCCCAAAAAAAAAAAAAAAAACCATATCCTAAGTTGAAGATGTAAATGGTCAACTATCCACAGTTCAAATCTGAAAAGACTAAGAGTGATTCAAATTATGAGGCCTCTAATTACACGTCGTCACGTATACAAAAAATAGTTTTTTAAAGAAGAGGCGTTGCACTTTTTTTTTTTGTAAAAAAAATACTATTTTCGTACACATGGTGACGCGTGAATTAGAAGTCTCGTAATTTACCTCATTTTTAGCCTGATCAGATCTCAACCCCAACTATGCATGTCATCTAAGTTTGATGAAATCTTGTGGTCGTTCGCTTCTAGGTTTTTGCTTTGGTTTTGTTTATGTTATCTCATGCCTCTTTTTGCGTATTCACTTACGCAAACCATTGGTATTTGGGAACTCAGGCACGAAACAATTTCTAAATTTAGTGCCATGTGGGTATTTAAATTTAACGATATTCTAACGTTTGAATTCTTTAGCATATATTCTTCAATAAAACAAATGGAAACTCTTATGATGATGAACGAGATAACTTTGAGTTTAAATTTCAAGTTCTCACAAATTTTATAATAGTCAATGTGTAAATCGTAATAGTTACTTATCCACTAATTAAAAGACCACAATAATCGGTGCGGACCTTTTATTTTGCACATTTATCATTGCATAATATCTATTATTCTTTATGTGATTAGTTAATAAGTGTCTAATAGTTAACTCATTGACTACAATAAAATTCGTCTTAATTTTTACATGGAAAGGTATTGGTTTTTAATATCTGTAAATGCAATATTCTATAATATGATTAAGTTTTTTTCCCACTCAGTGTTGAACCACCACCACCAACAACAACATTACTGTTGTAACCGTTAAAAAAAATAGAAAATAATAATAATAATAATGATATAAATAATTAAATAAAATTTATTATTTAAATTAAATATCAAAACCTAATAACCACCCTTCCCATGATTCCCTCCCCACTTCCCCAATTTCCCCAAAACCGTTCCCCCCCCTCAACTCCCTTAACTTCCTCCCTTACCAAATTAAATTCCCCAAATCCACTCACTCACACACACACGTTAATTGCAAGAAGGAAAAAAAAATAAAATATAGCACCTGGAGAGATAGAGAGATCGGCAGGGAGGAGAAGGAAAGAGGGAAAAGGGAAAAAGAGGAAAGAGAAGAAAAAAAAGAGAAGAAAGGAAGGGGTATTGGCCACCCACATCAAATTCCATCTTGTTTTTTATCCGTGAAGTCGTATTCAAGAGGTAGGTTACCCTCCCCTCTGTCGGATTGCTTTGGATTCCCTCGCATTCTGTTTTGGGAATTATTTGATTTTCACTGTAGGTATATATTGGATATGTTTATTATGATTTTTTTTATGTTTTGGTATGGAGATTTCGTGTTTGGCCTTAGATATAGATCACATAGTACGAAAATAGGTTGAAATGGGTTCAGCTCGTCGAAAAACGCACCGGAGGCGGCGCGTGTAGCACACGCGCGGCGGCCCATGCGCTCTCCTGAGCGGCGCGTGCAATACACGCGCTGACCTTGTCAGTTGCGTTACAGAGTGTGCGCTAAAAGGAGTCTAACAGAATTGGTTTGGGGTAAATCGGAGTTAAAACCAAAAAGATATGAATTTTTAAAAGAAAATTAGGATTTAATATAATAAAGAAAAAGAAAGTGGAAAAAGGCCCGTAAGCTTTTTTTAAAAAAAGGGTGAGTAAATATAAAAGAAAAAAAATAAACAAAAAAAAACTAACAATCGGTTTTTAAAAAAAGATATTAAAATAGAAAATGATAAAACAAATGAAAACAAAACAAAACAAAATAAAAACAGAAAACAAGCAAAAAAAAAAATGAAATAGAGAAAGGGCCGTGAGCCGAAGGAAGGTTAAAAAAATATATATATTTAGAAGCCTAATTGAATAATTTCTGAATTTGTATTGTATTAAATTGATTTAATAATCAGTATAATTCTTATTTGATTAATGGAAATAATAATTTCAGTAAACAAAATAATATATGGAAAAGAAACAAAGAAGTGTGTGCCGAGGAAAAATAAATAATTAGATAAAATAAAATAAATAAAATAAAGTATATATATATATATGATTAATGATTTAATATTATAAATGCTATAAAAATAAGAAAATTTAGAAACCCACAAATACATTTAAAATAAAAGAAATAAAAATAGTAGGGGAAGATAAAAATATTTAAATTAAAGATTTAAGTGTGTGAAAGCCTAGGAAAAATAAAATAAAGTGTAGAAACCTAAAATAAAGTCTAGAAAGATAAAATAACGGTAGAAGATAAAATACAGTAATGAACCCCACGCAACATAGGGTAACTACGCAATATAGGTAATACGCAACATAGAACGGAGCATGCAACATAGGACAAATGGAAGTGTGCAAGTGTGACGCATTCATGGCACGAGCATTGCATTTGGCCTATGAGCCGTGTGGCCTGACGAGGTGTGTGATGGGTGTTGGTAATAATGGTTACCTTCATCCGATAGGACCCGGGACATGCATAGCATATCATGGAAAAGAAAGAGCATAACGTGTGATATTAAATGACTGCGTGTGACACAGAGATAGAAGTACATGCATCATGAACTTGCGCATTGCATTTATTATTGTTGTGATTGTTTATCTTGTTATTAAGTTGTTCCAGTGTTACGTTTTGGGATACGGATCGGGTCGGGTATGTGTTATTTCCTTATTTATGCTTTATTTGCTTTATTATTTATTTGTTTATGCTTCATTGCTTTATTTACCTGTACCATGCTTTATGTGCTTTATGTGTTACCCGACTCAGTATGTGACAGTCCCTTTTCGGGAGAGACGGGTAACCTACGAGTGACTCCCATCACTCACCCCCCACCTTCCCTCCACAGGTGAGCAGGATTAAGGGTACATATGTTTATCGAGGCTGAGAAGAGTGAGCTGTGCTCGAGAAGGGACCTTGTTGACCGGGAGCTTGTTCTTGGGATAGTCAGATAGACCTCCACCTAGGTTTACTGTTTGATTTTAGTATTTCATACTTGACTTAGTGGGTTTCGTCAACCCTTGCATTGAAATTTATTCTGATAGATTTAATTTAATCAAGATGTTTATTTTTTTAATTATCGTTTCCGAAAAAAATTTCTATGTCAGTTCTGACGTGCAAAGAAGTTTGAATGACGCTTTGTAGTCCTCTTAGTAGGCTACGGCGGGTGCACTGTTCCCGATGCTAGGGCTCGGAAGCAGGGCGCTACAGGTGGTATCAGAGTCGAGGCTTCAGATCCGCCTCATAAACGCAGGATTAATTAGATCACTTAGACTTAAGCTACGATCTTTTTTTTTAAATTGACGATTTTACCCTTAAGCAACAAAATAGGGTTAAGTGATGATCTTAGACTTAAGCTATGATCGGGTTAAAGGGTACGAGAGTGAGCGATTATTTTCTTACATAGTTACTATTCTGCCCCTAACTTTTAGGACGAATTATGTAAACGACAGAATTTCCCAAATTATCCCTCAACATCTACATACAACCCCTAAGGAGTTGGAAATTCCCAAAGTACCCCCTAACTTACCCTATATCTAAATAAATCTAATTTCGACCGTTCTAAATTTTTCAAAAAAAATGTCGGCAAGATATGAACAAGCCAGTGATAGAAGAAATAGTGGTGAGAACCATCAGAATCAGGGGATCATCCCCAAGCACTTGAAAATGTCATGGCCACCATGACCAACACCTTAGCACAGTAGCACAAGTTGTTAAACTAGCAGGCACCGACTCCACTACCATCACACTCAGTCTTGAGATTCCTCTGCAAAAGGTTGCCGAGGAGTGGCGACGCAACACAACTATCACCACTGATTAATTGGATCTAATTTTGGAATGAGTCCAAGAGCTAATACACATCGAGAGTACGATCTTCAAAGAATGGTCCTAGAATCCACGGCGGAAATGTATATTTAGGCCATGAGATTAGAAATTAAGTTACGATTTTGCACTAAGTCACAATTTTAGATACAAGTGATGATTTGAACATAACCAAAAAAAAATCATGAACATAGGTACTGATCTCAGTTATAAGCGATGATCCTAAACATAAGTTACAATCTTAAAAATATAAATAACGATTCCGATTAAGAGTTGACCTTATACATAGGTATTAAAGGTAGTCATAAGCGTTGATTACACACTAGCACGATTCTAGAAATAAGACGTAATCTTAGACTTAAGAAATAATGATGCTATAAACAATCCTAAAAGTAAGTTATGACCTTAGACTTAAGGAGACAATCGGTTACAAATCACGTATACTTAGGGTATCTCATACAATTCTACCTTACATAAGTTTGATCATAATACGTTAAGCCGTGATGTTAGTAACCCTAGTTGAATACTATATGATTAATTTGAATGATTTAAAATGTTAACCATAACACCCTACTGCAAACGTTAGTGTCATACTAATGGGCCAGGCAGTAACTCGGACTGCTTCGCTACAACAACAGCGATGGACTCGGTACCATTAGGGTAAAGTAAACAAGCGCATATCCCTACTTGGACGGTAGCATCAGAGCATACTTAGGTCTAAGTGAGACAACATCTGCTAAGAAATGAATTATCATAGCATGATGTATACTAAGAGATGATTTATAGAGGAATGGTAGAAACTAAGTAACGATCTATAAGCATTATAATCAATAGCTTTTAGCAAGAGAATCATACGAAAGAATTTATAGTCTAGGGTTAGGAGGATGAAATTTAGAGTTATTAAGTAGGACGACGATATTAGTCTTAATAAGGATATTGATCGGTAGCAAAAGACGTGAATTGGCTATAACAAGTACATGGGAATAATGAATCTTTACAAACTTTTAGTTAAGTGTCAATTTATAGAAACATCGAGACAGTTACCTTGAATTTAGTAGGCTTGAACTAAAATAGATCAGGCGTGCACAAGAAGGGGTTCCTTTCCATATGGATTAAAATAAAATTAGTTGTTCAGATAACTAAGTAACGAGATATTGTGGATCAGTGTGATGCGCGGAAGCATGGTAAATTTAGAACATCTTAAATCGATAATAATTAGTGTGCCATACTGTGGTTGGGCAATTTAAGTTAAAGATTTTTATTATGAGTAGACAACCGTAAGACTTATAAGAAATTGTACATAGGACGACCTATAGAATTATACGAAATAGTGGACTGATATATTTTTCAAATAGATAAATATTTTTTATAAGCACGTATACAATGTATAACTAAATTTTAACAAGTACTTAAAAAAAATATGTCTACTGAAATCTCATTTTCTCGATAGTCTACTAAACTTTACAAAACTAAATATTTTTCTGCATCTGTATACCAATATAATGAAAATTTCAATTCTTCTCACAACCTTGAAAAAAAAACACAACTTTTAAACTATTGATGTTCTTCAAAAAAAAAATGAGTTGTTTATACATGTTCCTTACATAAGATTTCAAATTCTCATTTTTGTTACATCTGTTTTAGTCAAAATTAATTTACGACTATCGATATCGCAAACAGTTTACCTGCTAAAGTATTTATGAAGTTATTATCTGCTTGCGATAAACTTACTTAACTTTGTGAAGCCAAAAAGTAGCTTTCAAATGTATATTTCGTTAGGAACCGAAAGGTATCGTACTCAATTGTTTTATAAAACCCTACCTATTAAGTTTTCAACGGTTGTAACACAAGTTTACTGATATACTTTGTGAACAAATTATATCGTTATTTTTATAAGAGGTCCTTTGAAACATTATTTTACGAGAACAAGTATATTATTTTGGTTCTAGTTTAAACAAAATAAATAAATAAATAGGAATGACGTTAATTTAAAATAACGAAAGCTATATTTCAAATTATAGCCACATAAGTTACGTTTTAATTAAAAAAATATGTCTATATATATATTTTGTATATTAGGCTATTGATGATATCTCGGAAAGAGTAAGGGCTTGACCATAGAACTAGTTCGTAAGTGTATACGAATTGAATTCGATGACTTAACCCTATGACGAGGATGCGTAATGGTCAATATATTGGCTACTCAATGGATATTTACCTAGGAGGTGGATCCGATGTAATTAGTTGTAAGAATTCAAATTGTAGATTGCAATAAGTTGAATGACACGCGTCAAGTCATATAAGAAGATGGTTGTAAGTACTAATTATAGAGAATTAAGTTAAGGACTAAACCCTAGGAGGATGAGATCCTCTTGCGGGATACTAGTGACAATTAAGTTGAATCATACTAGAATAAGAGGTACTCTGAGAATATATATGGTTTGAGGGATGAGTCTGGCGAACAAGTCATTAAGAAAAAAAAGAATTTGTAGTACACTTAAGAACTGATTGTAGATAGTAGCTCATAATAGCAAAAAAATAAGTGTGTTAAAGACCGATGATTGGGTCATGGAACTTCCAGTATGGAGACAATACTCTTAATCTGCTTTTATGATCATAAAAGATTAGGTTATGATTTCAACATGCAAAGAGAAAAGAATCGAAATTACCTTGTTGGTGTACAAGGAATGATTTTGAGGCCTTAGCCTGTGATAAAGAAGTGAAGCGGTTGACATGTTGGAAAACGCAAGGAATGTTTAGGTTAATCATTATCTAGGTGAATGAATCAAGTAGAACTAGATTAAGTGTTGACTATTTAATACGCAAGTTTCGAGGACGAAACTTTTCGTAAGGGGGTAGAATGTTGTAACCGTTTAAAAAAATAGAAAATAATAATAATAATAATGATATAAATAATTAAATAAAATTTATTATTTAAATTAAATATCAAAACCTAATAACCACCCTTCCCATGATTCCCTCCCCACTTCCCCAATTTCCCCAAAACCGTTCCCCCCCCCCTCAACTCCCTTAACTTCCTCCCTTACCAAATTAAATTCCCCAAATCCACTCACTCACACACACACGTTAATTGCAAGAAGGAAAAAAATAAAATATAGCACCTGGAGAGATAGAGAGATCGGCAGGGAGGAGAAGGAAAGAGGGAAAAGGGGAAAAGAGGAAAGAGAAGAAAAAAAGAGAAGAAAGGAAGGGGTATTGGCCACCCACATCAAATTCCATCTTGTTTTTGATCCGTGAAGTCGTATTCAAGAGGTAGGTTACCCTCCCCTCTGTCGGATTGCTTTGGATTCCCTCGCATTCTGTTTTGGGAATTATTTGATTTTCACTGTAGGTATATATTGGATATGTTTATTATGATTTTTTTTATGTTTTGATATGGAGATTTCGTGTTTGGCCTTAGATATAGATCACATAGTACGGAAATAGGTTGAAATGAGTTCAGCTCGTCGAAAAACGCACCAGAGGCGGCGCGTGTAGCACACGCGCGGCGGCCCATGCGCTCTCCTGAGCGGCGCGTGCAATACACGCGCTGACCTTGTCAGTTGCGTTACAGAGTGTGCGCTAAAAGGAGTCTAACAGAATTGGTTTGGGGTAAATCGGAGTTAAAACCAAAAAGATATGAATTTTTAAAAGAAAATTAGGATTTAATATAATAAAGAAAAAGAAAGTGGAAAAAGGCCCGTAAGCTTTTTTTAAAAAAAGGGTGAGTAAATATAAAAGAAAAAAAATAAACAAAAAAAAAACTAACAATCGGTTTTTAAAAAAAGATATTAAAATAGAAAATGATAAAACAAATGAAAACAAAACAAAACAAAATAAAAACAGAAAACAAGCAAAAAAAAAAAAATGAAATAGAGAAAGGGCCGTGAGCCGAAGGAAGGTTAAAAAAATATATATATTTAGAAGCCTAATTGAATAATTTCTGAATTTGTATTGTATTAAATTGATTTAATAATCAGTATAATTCTTATTTGATTAATGGAAATAATAATTTCAGTAAACAAAATAATATATGGAAAAGAAACAAAGAAGTGTGTGCCGAGGAAAAATAAATAATTAGATAAAATAAAATAAATAAAATAAAGTATATATATATATATATATATATATATATATATATGATTAATGATTTAATATTATAAATGCTATAAAAATAAGAAAATTTAGAAACCCACAAATACATTTAAAATAAAAGAAATAAAAATAGTAGGGGAAGATAAAAATATTTAAATTAAAGATTTAAGTGTGTGAAAGCCTAGGAAAAATAAAATAAAGTGTAGAAACCTAAAATAAAGTCTAGAAAGATAAAATAACGGTAGAAGATAAAATACAGTAATGAACCCCACGCAACATAGGGTAACTACGCAATATAGGTAATACGCAACATAGAACGGAGCATGCAACATAGGACAAATGGAAGTGTGCAAGTGTGACGCATTCATGGCACGAGCATTGCATTTGGCCTATGAGCCGTGTGGCCTGACGAGGTGTGTGATGGGTGTTGGTAATAATGGTTACCTTCATCCGATAGGACCCGGGACATGCATAGCATATCATGGAAAAGAAAGAGCATAACGTGTGATATTAAATGACTGCGTGTGACACAGAGATAGAAGTACATGCATCATGAACTTGCGCATTGCATTTATTATTGTTGTGATTGTTTATCTTGTTATTAAGTTGTTCCAGTGTTACGTTTTGGGATACGGATCGGGTCGGGTATGTGTTATTTCCTTATTTATGCTTTATTTGCTTTATTATTTATTTGTTTATGCTTCATTGCTTTATTTACCTGTACCATGCTTTATGTGCTTTATGTGTTACCCGACTCAGTATGTGACAGTCCCTTTTCGGGAGAGACGGGTAACCTACGAGTGACTCCCATCACTCACCCCCCCACCTTCCCTCCACAGGTGAGCAGGATTAAGGGTACATATGTTTATCGAGGCTGAGAAGAGTGAGCTGTGCTCGAGAAGGGACCTTGTTGACCGGGAGCTTGTTCTTGGGATAGTCAGATAGACCTCCACCTAGGTTTACTGTTTGATTTTAGTATTTCATACTTGACTTAGTGGGTTTCGTCAACCCTTGCATTGAAATTTATTCTGATAGATTTAATTTAATCAAGATGTTTATTTTTTTAATTATCGTTTCCGAAAAAAATTTCTATGTCAGTTCTGACGTGCAAAGAAGTTTGAATGACGCTTTGTAGTCCTCTTAGTAGGCTACGGCGGGTGCACTGTTCCCGATGCTAGGGCTCGGAAGCAGGGCGCTACAATTACCCTATTACCTTAGAGGCTTCCGTCTATGACAGAGTATGAGGGGTCGGATCTACGCAACCATACCTATATGTTAGGAACACACAGAGGTTGTTAACCTAAATAAATTACAGTAACAAGGACTGGACATGTAAGAGAAAATGTCATATCACATATAGTTATGTTTAATGCAAAATGTCTTATTTCATATGTCTATGTTTTATTGATTGATGAGTAAGGATTAATATATACTTCTTCTTTCTCGAAAATATTGTTTTAATTTCTGTTTTGTTTTGTCGTAAAAATATTATCATATTTCTAAAAATAAAAATACATTAGCAATCAAAGTTTTGATAGTATCATTTCAACTATTACTTATATGATTTCCATTTTACTTCAGTTAACCAACTAGACTAGGATAGAAATAGTGGCTAAAATAGTTTGATTTCTTAAATTATATTCACGTCGAACTAGAATAATATTTGTACATTGAAAGAATATCCTCTTATCTCAAATAGTTTTTAACTTGTACACATTTTAAGAAAAAACATTGAAATGCTCAGTCAATGGTTGTATTTTTGAATTTGCCGTTAGCAACCAACCATTTGTTTCAGGAAAATACGCAATTAATAAACAAATACTTAAAACAATAATTATTTTTTCAGACAAAAATGAAAATGTAAATAAATAAATAAATAAATGTGTCGGAGGGAGTATTAATATTTGTGTAACATGCAATGTACCAAGTCGCATCATTTGGTAGGAGTTGATTATTTTTTTGGACTTTTACATAAAGCATGGGATAGCCATGAAAGTCAACAAGTGCTTGTTGATGGGCATATGCATCATCCCTCCCTCCAACGCGCTGCTTATACGTCCATACCAGTTCCAAGAGATATCTTAGTGGTTCTAACTAGGAGGTTTCGAAAAAAATGTTATGGGTTCGAACCTTGCCAAATACAAGAATGTTTGAACTTCTCCAGAATAGCTGCATAGTGTGAGAGTATTATTGGCATGTGGAATGACCTGATAGGTTGACAGGCCAGCCTATGGAATGATCTGATAGGCTGACAGGCCAGCTCGTCGGTTGTTCCTTTGGTGCTAATGGGCTCGTTGTGCTGTGTCCGTGTTATGACAAACTTATACTAGTGATTGATTTACATCCCTATCATATTGTTGGTTTCAACCTTTATACGTCCATACCACCCTGCAATAGCCGCCATTATTTCTGAGAGCTAATCCATGTTCATGACCCCTCCTATCCATTATGACACTTCCCAAGACGACGATGCCCTTTTCCTTTCTCTCTTCTCCTATGGCCATGGATGTACTCTCACCTCTCTGCTTCTTTCTTTTGTACTTGGGTGGTTCCCTGCGGCTTCACCAAGTGGCAGCTCAAATTGCCCCCGCTGCTGATCCTTCTGAAGGTGAAAAATTTTCTGCTATTTCTGTCTTTTTGTACATGCTTGTCTTCCTCTTCCTTAATCTACTCGCATTCCTCGTCTTTAGTTTTTTGGGTTTTTGCACCGGATGAGACTTGAGAGTTTCCATTCGGAGCACACTGAAGGTGTATATTTTGTTCGTTTTGTTTTTTGTTTTAATTCTTTGATCAAGTGTCTGTGTGTTTTTCCAACCATTGGGCTAAAGAAAATGAGAATAATAAAGAAACCATGCAGAATAACATACAAAACACACACTGAATGGTTGTGAAATTGGTGTTTGGAATTTGCAGCAACAGCTCTGAATTCCATATTTCAGAAGCTGAAAGTTCCGGCACCGACTGGTTGGAACATTAGCGGCGAATTATGCAGCGGAGTGGCCGTCGATTCCACCGACATCCAAAGCATCAATCCAGGCCTCAAATGCGACTGCTCTTACAACAATGCCTCCCTTTGTCACATTACTGGCCTGTAATCACTGAATCGCCTACTTCGTTTTGTTAATTTCTTGTCTGCTTCTTAGTTTTCATTAGGCACTTCTTCTAGGGACACAGTTATGTTGTCCCTCCATTTCAACCACCTACAGAACAAGTCCAGAATCTGTACGATAGTATAGAAATTGCATGATAAATTATAATCTGACAGTGGCAAAACCTCCGGGGGAACCTAAAAGACTTTCCGGTGCATTAGAATCCTGCCTTTGCACAGGATTTGAGAAGAGACCGGATCACCTCTGATCTGATGTATGAAGTCTTATATAAACTTTATGGAATATGATGATTTCACAGCTCGAACCCGTGACTTTAAGGGCAAAACATCAACCTTACCAGTTCTTCCAAGGCATGCTCTCCAAGACATTAAAGCTGTCCCTAATTTTCGGTTTTCATTTCTTGTTGGCAAAAGGTTGAACCCCAACCCTAAAGGCCTCCACTGCTCCAGCCCAAGAAGCTGCGTGGAGGATGTAAATCAGGAGTCCAGCGACCTCCTAGATTGGGTGAGATATTACACAGTTACTCACACAAGGTGTCCCTACAAACCAGGCTTTTTGTCTGGCAGCAAAGGAACACCCACACTGTGCGCGTCCTTGGATTCAAACTCATCACCTCTGGTTGGCAATCCCCAACCCGAGTACCAACTTGACTTTCATTTCTTTATCTGTCATCCTGCAATATTCTTTGGCTGCAGACATGCGTCTTTTCTGTAATTGGAGAAAACACATAATTTTGGTCTCTGTTTGTTGATTTTATGGTTTATCTTTGTTTGTAATTGGCAGGAAAATTTATGCCTTGGATGTTGTTGGCCCCCTTCCCGATGAGCTTTGGAATCTGACTTTCCTCACCGATTTGTAGGCTCACTGTATCTCTAATTCTGCATTAGAAAATAGTTGAAAGTCCTTTTTATTCTTAAATAGTTGCAATACTTCCTTCTGCAGGCTGAATATTACTGAATGCCTTGTTTTTGTAATGCAGAAACTTGGCGCAAAATTACTTGACAGGTCCTTTGCCTTCTTCCATCGGGAAGCTGATTCGCATGCAATACTTGTAAACGAAAATTATATTTGTTTTACCCCAAAAAAATAAGGAAGATTAGAAGACAAGTTTTTGGGGAGAAAACTGATTTTTGTTCTTTGACCATGCCTTTGCAGGAGTATAGGGATAAATGCTCTTTCAGGGCCACTTCCCAAGGAGCTTGGTTTGCTGACTGACTTGAGATCGCTGTATGATGTTTCTCAAATGCTTTCATCACTCTGTGATGAAGTCAGATATCCATTGTTTTTTCTGTCGAATGATTATTTTTCTTTTCATTTTCAAATAATATCTAATCGAGTATTGGAAATTCTTGTTCTCCAAACAGAAAATGTAGACGCTGTCTTACTTTTGTCACTCTGCTCTGCAGTTTTGAATGGTTTCAGTATTTCTGCATCACTATTCCTTTGCAGTGTCTGTAACGTCGTAGTTTTCTTCTTGTTTTTGCAGGGGAATAGGGACAAACAACTTCTCTGGCCCTTTCCCAGCAGAGCTTGGGAACTTGGCAAGGCTAACTCAGATGTATGTTTGCTTCGCTTGTAAGCGAGGCGATCACAGAATATTTTCTATTCTCAAGTCTATTCTTATGATCTGATTCAACATTTAAACCTTAAGCACATTAGAAATGGAAATATCTCATCTCTTTGAATCTCTAAAATTCTGCGATTTAACATGTTTCTGCATATATAAGGTGACGCTTCTCTTGAGTCGGTCATGTTTCTGGTCAAAATTTTCGGTCCTTCCGACTTAGAAAGCCTATTTACAGTATTCAGGCAGCATATTTCCGCTTCCATAAGTAATGATTCTGCATTGACATCATTACTTTTGTATTTCAAGCGTGATTTATGCATCTGTGATCAAAATAGTGGCCCTGCCAATTGATCTTCAACCTTCATCTTGTTTGAGATATTGTCAAATCGCTCAAAAGATTGGTCATCCATTTTGTTCTTATGTTGCTTCTGAATGATTGTGTATCGCAGTTACTTTGACAGCTCTGGAATTAGCGGCGTGATACCTTCAACATTTGCACGTTTACGGAGCCTCACGACGTTGTAAGTACTACCTTACCCGTGTTCTTCTTAATGAGAAATATAGTCTCCCCATGCTTTTGGAATTTAAACAGAGAAAGTGACAAACATGATAGATAGTGCCACTTGGTTTTTGATTGGCCCTTCTGTGCTCAGGTTCTTTTATCAATGCTGTTTCTTTCTGCTTGCAGATGGGGTTCAGACAATCAACTCTCTGGCCAGATACCTGACTTCATTGGCAATTGGTCCCAGCTCACGACATTGTGAGAAATAAATCAAATTCTTCACTGTAGTGGATGGTTTACCGCGATCATTTTACTTGCTTAGTTTATGATCAGCTTAAGTATTCATGTGCTAACATTCTACTACTCCTGCAGAAGGTTTCAAGGGAACGCCTTTCGGGGTCCTATCCCAGCTTCATTTGCCCAGTTAACCTCTTTGACAGATTTGTAAGGCTTCTCAACTTCCTTTCCAATCATATTACCTATTCACATTGTGGTTAATACTGTCAGTTGCTGCGTACAGGAGGCTAAGTGATATGGCCAATGGGAATTCTTCTCTGGACTTTCTCCATGATATGAAGTCTTTGACCACCTTGTAAAGAAGCCTAGAGGCTGCTTAATTGGATTCACTATTTCTCAATAGTCCCCATGTTGATTTACTCTTGCGGGCTAAATCAGGTTTTCATGATTCTGCAGAGTACTACGAAACAACAATCTTTCTGGTTCCATACCTTCTGTTATAGGAGACCTTCAGAGCTTGTTACGTCTGTAAGTTATCTGATTACCTGATAGGTTATTTAAATTAGTTGCCCTGCATATGTACCTGTGAAATCTGCCTGAACAAGAAAATGTTAACCGGATTTTAAGCTTTCAAAATGAGTTGCTTGATAATGATCAGCTACTTTTGATAGTGATCTCCTTAATTTTGATGGTGTGGCAAATCAGCTGCTTCATACAACTTATCGTTTTTTGTTCTTTAGAGATTTGAGCTTCAACAACTTTGAAGGGCAGATTCCAGTATCGCTATTCAAGCTCCGTTCTCTCACTCATCTGTAAGAAATATCTCTATCATTTTATGTGGACTACTGCCCTTCAAGAAACCATTGAGAGCAATATATTTTATCTCCAGATTTCTTGGTAACAACAAATTAACTGGCTTGCTGCCTTCAGAAAAGAATACAAGCCTCCGGAACATGTAAGCACCACGTTTCCTGCCCACCTGGGAAATTTATGATCTTTTTGACCATTGTAGTTATTATGACATAACGTACTTAATACGTGGATTGCATTGGTTTGCAGAGACTTATCATACAATGATTTAACTGGGAATTTTCCTCCTTGGGTTAGTGAACCAAATCTACAACTGTATGTATGTCTCCATAAAGTTCACCATTTTCCTTTATCTGCTTCTCTATTGTTATACTAACATCAAGTCTCTCTGCTACTCTCACAGAAATCTGGTCGCCAACAACTTTACAATATTAAATGCTAATAGCAGGTGAATGCCTTGTAGAACTGTCTTTTATCTTGTGCAAGCTAGCTTAGATCAGTAGTTTACCCCTTGATAGGAAAGTTTAGGTGTTAAAGGTCATTGATTTCTACCTGGGTTACAAAGTCATCATAGATTCTGGAAGTTAATGTGTGGTGCATGGTGCATATTGGAAATTTTTTGATTCTGGTAGTTCATGTATTCCATTAGATTCCAGAAGCACGTCTTTTTATGGCCCCTGGAAAGAATTGAATCCAAAATATTAGAAAAAATTTACAACGGATACATAGAATGTTGAACTATATCCACTACAATGACTATGTTCTAGATTTTAGTAGCCATTTGGTTTTGATTAAATTGTTTTGGCATGCCCAACAAACAAATAGAAAATCAGCTTTGGAGCCCTGGAGTGAATGAGTATGGTGACCAAGGTATGTTCAAAAAGGAAAGCAACCAAGTCCAACAATTTATTTGGAGAAATGTCCAAGAATACATTCGCAGCGCCCCTGTTCCAAAAATATCTTTCATATATGGATCATCTAGAGGAGTTCCATTATCTACAAGGTCTTTTGTATGTATACATATGTGTGTATGTGCTTGTGTTTGTTAACATACATATGTATATGCTTTTAATCTTTGTGGAAGATGAGGAGAAGTTAATCTCAACTCCTGAATGGAAAAATTTAAGCCACTAACTACCAATGTTTGGAAAGGGTATGACATTTGAAAAGCTAGTTATGAGAAAACTGTTGTTGGTTACCTGGTTGTTTATGATTTTTTTTCACTAGTTCTAAAGCCCTAACACCATTTAATTTTTCTCAATGTAGATAAAAAATAATTATCTTTGGTAGCAGCTTATCTGAAAGATTGAGATTTTCCCTTCTGTAATTCATGCTTTTGTTGCTTTTAGTGGCGTGCCTTCAGGATTGAACTGTCTCCAGAAAGATTTCCCATGCAATCGAGTATCACCTGTCTGTAAGTACACTCCTAAGACTTGATTATTGTTATATTCGGAGGTGTGACTGTCCGAGTAGATAACTGATATTCTTGATTGTAAATAATCTGGTGCTTGGCCAATGATATCTTCGTGCTAGTATGTGGGCACTGTAGGGTGAATAATCTGAATTATAAAGAGTAGACATCATGGTAAGGGAGACTTCAGTTAATAGTCCTGTTTATAATGTCTGGTTCTTGAGTACAGTCAACTGCACTCTAGCAAAGGTCAGAAAACTATATTTATTAGTTTATTGCTTGGTATAATGACTTTGTAACACACCATTTTCAGAAAGAGATCTTGTGGTCAATTATAAAGAGCACAAACTAGAGCTTTATACCATTACTGTGTAGGTGGATCTTCTGCTCGTTCATATTGTTGGTCCATCTTTAGAAACCAAACTGATCAAAGCGACTGCTTCTTAACTTGTCACCAATGAACTAATATGCAGTGTTGCATATTTCACTATCAATTAAATGCTTTTGGAACTACGTACGCATTTGCTACGATTTTTATAGAAAGTGGACATATTTTTTAAACATCCCAAAAGGAATAAGAGAACATCAAAATGAGATGCAGGAAGTGCGTTTGTTTGTGGGAAGAGAGGATAGGGTGGTGGAATTGCATGTAAAGGAAGAAATTTTGGCACTTAGTACTTAATTTGAAGCAATCGCAACTACCGCGTCTCTTAAGAAATAATTTGATGTTTGCTTTGTGTTGACTGCAGATTATAACTTTGCAATCAAATGTGGAGGTCCACAAATTGTATCTGCTGACAGGACTGTTTACGAAGCAGATAACGCTACTCTAGGTCCGGCAACTTATTATGTCACAAGCACACGAAGATGGGCAATTAGTAATGCTGGCTTGCCTGCTGATGGCTCCAGCCCAACATATATAGCTTCCTCTTCGTCTCAGTTTACCAATACACTGGATTCAGAGTTGTTCCAAACTGCTCGTCTTTCAGCAGGATCACTCAGATATTATGGTCTAGGATTGGAGAATGGTAACTACACAGTCAAACTCCAGTTTGCTGAATCACAAATCCTCAATCCTATTACTTGGAGGAGTCTTGGAAGACGCGTGTTTGATATTTTTATTCAGGTTTGTCTTCAGTTAGATTTAGTATTAAAGTAGGTTCATTATCACCTAAGTAGGCATAAGTGGAATTTGTTTTTTCCAATTGTGTCTGATTGCTTTTTTGATTTTGAGACTTTGCACTCATTTGTCCAGGGGCGCCTAGTGCGGAAAGATTTTGACATACGAAAAGAAGCTGGAGAGAAGTCATTCTCTGCTCTTCAGCTTCAATTTAAGGCTCAAGTTTCTGAAAACTACCTTGACCTCCATTTCTTTTGGGCTGGCAAGGGAACTTGCTGTGTACCTAGTCAAGGCACCTATGGACCGTCTATTTCCGCAATCAGTGCCACCCCAGGTACATGTGAATTGAAACTCTTTCTCACTTGGATTTTATATGTATTGTACTGAACCAAACTATTAACAGTATGTTGTATGCAGATTTTATCCCCAGTGTCAGCAATAATCCTCCAGCTAGAAAGAAGAACAAGACTGGACTGGTTGTGGGAATTGTTGTTCCTTTAACTCTTCTAAGCCTCCTAGCAGTCATTGCTCTATACCTATTTACTCGGAGAAGGAAAAGGCAGCAGCAAAATAACGATGAAGGTAACATAAGTCAAACTTGGTAATTTTATATGTTTCTAAACCAGTGTTACTGCTGACTGTATCCAGCTCTCCTTTAACTGCAAAATTATGTCGCAATAATATATTATTTAGACTCTAAGATGAAAGGTCTTGGGTTCAATCCGGGTAATTTCTCCGCACATGGCATGATTACTAAAAATAATACTAATAATTCATTAATTTCTAGCACATATAATTACCTTAAAGCTGCTGCTCTTCAAGCTATGTTTTGATCTTGCCCTTCACCAATTATTGTAAAAATCTTTTTATGTACCCATCTCTTTATTTATGAGAGAGTTCTCTTGTCAATCTCTAAGTTATTGCCTCAACTCCCCTAACCCCCTCCTTTTTCCGCCTCAAGTAGCAATAGCTATGAATAAATTGACAAGAGCCACATCAGTTGCTTATTCCTGAACTTCTGTAGTTCATTGCTTTCACTTTCTGCTCAGAAGTTTATCTACTTGAAAGTTCAGTTTAGTAATGAAAAATTATACTGCAAGTTATGTTTTCATTTTGTTGTGTAACTGTAGGAAGTTTTTGAAGCTTCCGAAAAGTATTATCTCGGCATGCTCGGTTCCAATAACTATTTTCTGTCTTATGCACAGAGTTCCTAGGGATAGATGCCAGACCATATACATTCACTTATGCTGAACTGAAAGGTGCAACAAATGATTTCAATCTAGCCAACAAACTTGGAGAGGGTGGATTTGGACCTGTTTACAAGGTAACTTGTTCATGTGGTGTTGGTAGAGTTATGTTAAAGCACACTAACATTCATTTCCATAGCACCAAACAATCAAAAACAAGGAAGAAAGCTTCTGCTCAAGGTGGGGGTTGATTGAAATTCCCTGGGTGTTAGAACTCAAGGAATCTATCCCGAGCAAATTTCTTCATGTACTTCTTAAGCACTGGATTCAGAATGAGTATTACGCCTCCCCTCTTGTTATCATCATTTCTTGACAGGCAGGTGAGTGGTTAGGGAGCCAGATGCTGGACTATTATGTGAGGCAGGCACGATATTGAAACATATACCAGATGATAAATCTATGCACAGAGAAAGCATTCTGTGCTTTTTCTCTATAATGTAACTGCAGTGGGGAAAGACTTATTTCTGGTCTAGCTAGTATCTTCTCAATTCTTCTGATAATGCTTTATCATGAACAGGGAAAACTTGACGATGGAAGGGAGGTTGCTGTTAAACAACTGTCCGTAGCATCTCATCAAGGAAAGAGCCAATTTGTCGCAGAAATTGCTACTATCTCTGCTGTGCAACATAGAAACCTTGTGAAATTGTATGGATGTTGCATTGAGGGAGACAAGAGATTGCTTGTTTATGAGTACCTTGAAAACAAGAGCCTTGATCAAGCATTATTTGGTACATAAGAATATAATTCTTTCATACACCCTTACTTTGAGCTTGAAAAACTTTAGATAGGCTTTTCAAACATGTTTCCTCTGATTATGCAGGTAATAGCAATCTGCATCTTGGCTGGCCTACCCGATTTGACATATGTATTGGTGTAGCAAGGGGTCTTGTTTATCTACACGAGGAATCTCGAGTTCGAATTGTGCATAGAGATGTGAAGGCCAGTAATATACTTCTTGACTCTGATCTAAATCCCAAAATTTCAGACTTCGGCTTGGCCAAACTTTACGATGATAAGAAGACCCATATAAGCACCCGCGTCGCAGGCACTGTGTAAGAACGATGACAATGGGTTTCTTGATATTTTTACAAGTCATATTTGCTGATCACCCTTTTCTCTTATTGGCACAGAGGGTACCTTGCACCTGAATATGCTCTTCGTGGACATTTAACAGAGAAAGCAGATGTGTTTGGGTTTGGAGTAGTAGCTTTAGAAATTGTCAGCGGAAGAACAAACGCGGACTCAAGTCTAGAGGAAGGCAAAATGTATCTTCTTGAATGGGTAAATACTCTTTAAACTATCTAATAATATGCTTGCTATTATTGCCTGTGTTAACTTGTTTCAGCATAGACAGGGTTTGATACTGAAAGGTAGTGAAGCAAGTAATATGCAATTTCCTTTAATGTACATTCTCATGCGAAAATTTTTATTTTTTCTTGGTGCAGTGGCATCTAATGAAATCCGTGCTGTTTTTGGTTTATGTTATTTCTAGAGCTACGTTGAGTAACTAGTGGTCTAATAAGATAGAGTAACGGGGTTATTATAAAGGGTCCACATACGCTTTGTATATTAGGAGAAAACTAATAATACTTGAGCATGTTGAAACTTGTCGTGCGCCGGTCTTGGAATAACTGACAAGGTTGCTGCTTTGTGACCTTGAGGTCACGATTCGTTCCGTGGAAATAGTTTTTACACAAGGTGTGAGAGTTAAAGCTACTCCATTTCACAAGGTGTGAGAGTTAAAGCTACTCCATCATTAAGGCCATTGCGGTACACCAGATCGCAAAGCGATCCGGCCTTCTCATATGTTGGAAATTTGTCATGAGATAATATTGGGTGCTGATTGGTTTTAGGCATGGCAACTTCATGAGCAAGGGCGTGAAATGGAGCTGGTGGATCCGAAAGTGTTAGAATTTGTCGAGAAGGAAGTGAGAAGAGTGATAGGAGTAGGTCTGTTGTGCACCCAATCTTCTCCATCATTAAGGCCATCGATGTCCCGAGCAGTGGCAATGCTTACTGGTGACTCGGAAGTGGCACAAGTGACTTCAAGACCTGGCTACCTGACTGACTGGAAATATTCAGATTCAACCACCTTCCAGAGTGATGGCATTCCAACATCATCGTCTCGGAGTCCTTCGGGGGTTAATCCTGCTTTTTCATCGCCAACTGATGCAAGTTCCTTGATTCATGAGATCCTAGGAGAAGGTAGATGAAGAATTACGGTACGGTTATGTTAGTATTTTGGTACCGGTGTCTTTATTTCGGAAGACACACGGCCAACCAAGGGAGAGAAAATTGTAGTACAGCATGTGTAGTATGGTGGGCTGTGGATTACAATCGGATATGTACTCTTGAGCAGGTTGTTTGAATCGTTTTATATGTCAAAATCATGATTACTTTTTTCTAAACCTGTATTGAAATGGTGATATCAAATATTTGACTAAGTAACTATGATTACTTAGATGTGAATAGCAGTTGTAACAGTGCATCTGGCATAGCAGATCCGATCTAGACGTAGATGGGATATTCTTGAATAATCGCTTCTCTCTTTCTTTTAAAATATAAATATTAGGGGTGGTATAAAATACCAGACTCATGTCTTACCCGTTTGGTTCACGTGTATAAAAGTAGATACTCAAACCTGTACATGTTAGGTTTCATGTCGTGTATCGGGTATATCTACGAACTTGACAAGTACAAATATTTTAGATCGTGTACGTATCATTTCATGTATTTTCAGGTTTCGTGTATTTTTCATGCATTGTCGTAGACCTAAATATACCGATTTCTATGCAATCGAATTCTATTCCCGAGACAGAAATATAATGGAGCGCATCAAATCAATCTATTAGAAAATTGCAACAAAATATAACAATCAAACATGCAGATTATGGAGACAACGAAAAATTACAAAAGCTTGCGATCTGATTTCAGAAACCAAATCCGTTAATCCACCTCCCCAGCTATATATTCATCCAGAGGAAGAACAAAAGTATGAATCTTTACTGATTGCACAAAATGATTCTTGTCAGAGAAAGCATCACACAAGCCACAGTGAAGAAGAACAAAGTAACAAAGTCTCTGGAGGACCATTTCCTCGTACCTTTAGCTTCAACTCCCAAACTCTTAGCTCTCCTTAGAGCATCTACTTCTTTCAGCAAATCAAACTCCAATCCCTTCTTCTTCAACTCCTCTACGCACTTTCCAAGCAGCTTCCCATCCTCTTTCTCCCTCTCCAGCAGCTTCTCCAAGTGGGCTTCCACATCAGTTTTGTAACGAATTGCCCATATGATCCCAAGGGAGCAAAACAGAGAAGAGAGAGATGGGATCCAAGAACGATGGCAAAATTCACCTTTTGAACCCCTTGAAACTGCACTGAATAGAAGGACAAGGGCTGTGGAGTGGAAGAGGAAGAAAAAGCAGTAGAGTTGTGAGATTTCTTTACGGGCGGAGTCGATTTGGGTCTCTTTGAGGGATATTCTGTTGAGGATTAAGTCCTCTTCTTTGAGCCATTGCTTGAGGAGAAGCTTGTGGGTTGGGTTTTGGGCGATTTGGTGGAGAGGATGCAGGGACTTGGCTTCCATGATTGATAATTGTGGGCTGTGATCCGCCATATTAGAGGCAGGAGATGAGATTAATGCAATAGTTGAAGAGAGATCTGCAGAGGGAGCGGATTCTCAACGGTCGACTTCTCGTTTTGAAATTCCAACGGACACTATTAGCACACAAAGTCATGGGCTGTTTCAAAAAAAATAAAAATAAAAAGGGAAAATTAGCTTTTACCCATGTGCTTTGGTTAATTTGAGGTTTGATACCCTGATGTTTAAAATTACATGCTTAAGAAACGGCATTTTCAGGTGAAAACCGCCAGAAATCTGAACCCTACTTCTGCTCTAGTTACATCTCAATCGTGTTAGAATCTTACTTCTGCTTTACTTCTCAAGAACGATAATCTTTCAATTGAATATCCCTTATTTATAGAAAGTCCAACCTAGCAGGGATCAAACGGTCACCCTTGACTCTTTTTTTCTTTTTCCTTTTTTAGTTGGGAGGAAATATGGCCCTTGTGGCCCGTTTTCGGCCTTTTTTTATTTGGAAGCCTGGCCAGTGATTGGAAAGTTAATATTTGTCATCTTTGCATGACTCTTCCACTGAAAATGATTGTTTCAAAAGTCTATTATGGCTGCACCAATGTCTAACCTTCATGGTCAAGTCTTTCAGGCTATTTGAGAAAACCAACTGCTCTAGTACTCTCTGTTTACTTAGCCCGGACTAATTCATATAAACCTGTGGGACAGAGATGCAAGGCTTGCTCAAGAGGCTAGCACATAGGTCCAAGAGTCCCTGTTGCCTCATTAAGTGGTGCCATAACACGCGGCCACGTACCCCCATGTTGAACCCCCAACTAGTAAAGATCTCTGTCACCTCCGGTCTCACAGGGTGTGTAGGGATGTAAATCAGGTTTCTATGTCCCACTAGTAGAAGTTTGTCATAGCACAGGAACAACACAATGAGCTCATTTGCACCGAAGGAACAACCGACGAGCTGGTATGTCAGCCTATCAGGTCATTCCACTGGCCAATAGTGCTCCCACACTATACGGCTAGCCTGGAGTGTTAGGGGCCGAAAAATATATAGTAGATATATGTATACATAAATGTTACCAAATAAGATAAAAATAATAATGATAATAATGAAAAGGTGATGATGATAATAAAGATAATTATAAACTAATGGTGTTAGAATCACATTAGGAAACCTAAACCAAAACCAAATGGGAAAACCAAATAAATCTACCCTAACCCCTCACCATATATACGCTTATACGCATAGCCACACACACACACAAAAAAAACGCACGGCATAGTAAGAGAGAGAGAGAGAGAGAGAGAGAGAGAAGAGAGAAAAGAGAGAAGAAGAAGGGAGGCGAGGCTCCGAACCCAAGTGTTACTCCATCGGATTTGTTGTGTTATCGTCAATCGAGGTAGGTGTCTCTTCCCCCTCAAATGGATACGATCCATGCATGCTTCGATGATATATTTTATGTGATTCTTTGTTTTTCTTTTATTTGTTAAAATATTGATTTATATTCGTTTATATTTGGAAAAGCATGAGGTATTTGTCTATTTTTGCTGCTATGTACTCATATGAATATGAATTTGATGGTATGATTGGATTAGGGCGGAAATACTTTTGAATCAACTCAAAAGATTAGGGTTTTACATAGTTAGGAATGTTTAAAATTTCGTTTTGGCCTTGGAATAATTTCATATAGCCTGGAAATAGAGAAAAATTGAATCGGGGAACGAAAACGCCGCCGGGAGGGTGGCGCGTGGGCCTCACGTGCCGCTGGAAGCGGCCGAGAGTGGGCCTCACGCGCCGGCTGAAGGAAAAAAAGGGAAAGCAGTGTACCGAGGTGGCCTGTAGCGCAGCGGACCGGGCCGGGACTTAACGGGCCGCGACTGCAGGACCAGGCCCAATTGTATCTAATATATATAAAAAAAACTTATTTAATGGCGGCCGGCCAACGGGCCGGGCCGGATGGCCAGCGGGCCGGACCCGAAGGCAGGCCGGCCCAATACTCTAATATATATATAAAAAAAGGATGCAGAGGAGCGGGCCTGGGAACCGCAGGCCGGGCCAGGAGTGATGGCGGGCCGGGTTTGACCCAGCCAATAATAAAAAAATAAATAAATAATATTTTAATTTTAATTAAATGAATTCTGGAAATTAGAAAATGGTAAATAAATCATTTTAAATATCAGAAAAATATAATTAAATATCAAAAAATTCCAAATAAATTCCAGAAAACATAAAAGATCAAAATTAAATTATTTTCACCTAATTTCTGAATTTTGATAAATGTAAGTAATTAAAAAATAATTAATAATAAATAGAATTAAATAAGAAAAAATTAGTAGAAAATTCTAGAAAATTAGTACAAGCTAAGGAAAAATAAAAGGAATGCTAAATAACCACTTTCCAATATTCGTAAATTTTATGAAGCCAAATATTGAGTGCCGGAGTTGGTGAGGATGGGCGTACGGGCCCCAGACGACTAGTGTTGAGTGCCGGAGTTGGTGAGGATGGGCGTACGGGCCCTAGGCGATTTTGTTGTTGCATTCATGGCACGTGCATTACATTGGGAGTGGGCTGAGATGTACGGGTCTCAGACGCTCGAGTGGAGAGGACCATGGTGTACGGGCCATGAGTATGTGATTATGATGGATCATGGTGTACGGGCCATGGATACTTGGTTATGGTGGATCGTGGTGCACGGGCCACAGGCATCGGTTGGGGTGGATCGTGGTATACGGGCCACGGGCATCCGCAAGGGTGGATTGTAGTGTACGGGCTACAGGCATCCAGTCAATCCCGGGATCATGCATTGCATATAGGTCTAGGGCATGTTGCATGACATGATTCTTGTTGCGTGTGACACGTTATTTGAGCATGCATCACGTACTTGCGTATTTTTATGTGGAGTGTTTTACTTACCGCATTTACTTTATCTTATGCATGTTATCTTATATTTATGTGCTATGTGTTATATCATGTTTATGTGCTATGTGGCTATATCATTTCGGTATGTACGTTTTGTATTTGTTTGAGGCGGGCATCTACTGGGTGATTTCTGTCACTCACCCCTACTTCCCAGGTGAGCCGGATGAGGACTACGAGCATATCTTCATTGAGAACGGGACGAACATAGCAGAGTGGGCTGGTTGAGAGCTGCGGCTAGGATATGAGGGGACTCTGCAGCTGATTTGTTCTTATTTATATTTTGAGGATTTTCCACATACTACTTCGCTATTTTATTTCCAGAATTTTTATTTAGCAACGTAATGACGGATTATTAAAGTTTAATATATGCTATGTTTATGTTTCCGCGAAAAAAATTTCTACGTCATCTTTGACAAGTAAGAGATTGATTCGACGCTTTGTATTCTCCTTAGTGAGATACGGCGGGTGCACTGTTCCCGATGTTAGGGCTCGGGAGCGGGGCGCTACATGGAGGGAGTTCAAACATTCTTAACTTCGGCAAGGTTCGAATCCCTGACGTTCCTTTCGAAACCTCCTACCTAGAATCATTGGGATATATCATGGGGACGCCAGGTACCTTCCATGGCTTGCATGTGGGGGGGGGGGGGGAATGTTTGATAAATAGTAGTGATCTTCACAAGAATACACTAAATATATTCTTTCTGCATAGAACATGTGGATGACGGTTAAAGGTAGTATGAAACGAATTTTTTTCTTTCCTTTGTAAATTGCAGCAAAGGATTTGTTTGGCAACTATCACTTTCAAGATGGTTAGAAAAGAGGTATCGTCTCGCTGGACAAAATACTCGATAAAAAATAGAAAAAGTCGAACCGTAGGCTACCTTATTAGCAGTGAAATTAATTTAGCCTCCACAAGAATGAGTCCAAGATGCATATGGTTCACTAGGCGACTATCTTTACTAGCAATGAAATTGATTTAGCCTCCAGAGAAATGAGTCTAAGATGCATATGATTCACTAGACGGCTATTCTCTAAGATACGACGAGGGTATACTTGCAAGTCAAAGCTTTGATCACTAACAAAATACTCAGTACCACGAGTGAAAAAACAGACAGAATTGAACTCAAAAAGATGGGATACAATACGGAGAATGAAGGGTCCGAAGCGCTTGAACTTGTTGCTTGTTGCTATAGCAGATTTGCTATTCTGCCTTCCTACATGTTCTGTCTTCTTCAGACGACATATTACCTCCGACGACCGCTGCTTTATTTGTCGTCATGTTGATGATTATAACCTTCACGCAGTAAGAGATTGTCTTTGGATGTGCGCGGTTTGGTTCGGCCTAATGTGATGGGTAAGTTTTTCTGCTTCCCAAATCTATTGGACTGGATCATGGAAGATGTTGGGCCTTCTTGGCAACATACCACTACTTCAGTAGAGTGGCATTATATTTTTCGTCAGGTTGTTTCAAGTTTGTGGTAATGACGTAATCAGTTCATCCGTGGTCTTATTTCGGCATTGCCCCCTCCACAACGTGTCTAGAAAGAAGCTCTCGAAAGGGCCATTCACTTGGAAATTGTAAATGTGTATAAAAACAGTGATATGCTACATCATAACTTTGTCTCTTATAGTTAGCAACAAATCTTTGTCGATGTAGATTTTTACAATATAACAATAAAGATCCATTTCTTCGGGGGAAAAAGACAAAATTGATTTAGAAAAACTCTAAGACTTGGGATTAAAGTTAGTTCAATAAAAGAACAAGCCTATTCATAGGTTCACAAAAAATACAAATACATGTATCCTCTTTAAAATCAATTAAGAATTCCAAGGTCATGGATGTGCAAAATTAAGAACTAATTAATTATAAGATATAATCATTTTAAGAAATGCACATACCAATTAATTACCTAATCGCACATAATAAGAAAAGATTGTTAATCTATATTAGTTGATAAATATATAGTGTCTACTAAAACAATACACATGTAAGATAGAGACGGTATGATGTCATAATCATTGAAAAAATATAATGTGTCTAAAAATAGCTTAATTGTTGGGAATCCCTCCTAATTGGAGAGTCCCAATGTTGGAGTCAAAAGACAATTACAACATTGGAGAGTTCCAATGTTTGAAGTCAAATACAATTATGCATTGGAAGATTTCCAACAAAGGAAGTTGGAATGGTTTGTTTGATTCTCCAAGGATGTTTATTGCTTGGAAGACTTTGAAGGCCTTGTGCATTGGAAATGCACAAGATGGAGACTATAAATAGAGGTATTGTGTGGAACAAATAGTAAGAGAGAACAAGAAGACAAGAAGAAAAATAAGAGAGGCAAATACAAGTGAGGAAGAGTGAATTTCGTAGGTGCTGGGCAGCCTGCCAGCCTCCGGAAAAATTGTATTTGCTGAGTATTGCACCGTTGGATCGTCACCAAATTTTGACAGATTGTTCCCAAGACACATTAGTACATTCTGAACGGTGGAGATGTGTTTTGGAGGTGTCTATGTGTGACCGATTCCTGCATTTCCGAGACTGAAATTTTCTGTCCGAAAATTTCAGCTTTGTATTTTGGTTCCTCTCTTGTATCTTGTTGTGTTCCAAGATTTGGTTGATCTTGATGATGTTGTATTCCTCTAGCTGAGCCTAGAGAGACTTGGTTGTACCCATTATTGATTATAGTGGAGATCGTTTAAGTGGCCTACGGGTCCCGTGGTTTTTTACTCCTACATTGGGAGGTTTTTCCACGCTAAAATTGTTGGTGTTCTTGTTCGTGTTTCGTTCGATTATTTCTCTATAGTTGCTGCATTTGGGAGAGATTATTTCCTATTCCGCTGTGCTATCTCGCGGTTTCCTCCCAACAAGTGGTATCAGAGCCAGGTTCTCTTGGCTGTTTGCAACTATGGAAGTGAACACATCCAGGATGGTGAGTTTGAATGGCTCCAACTATAATGTTTGGAAAGGAAAGATGGAAGATTTGCTCTATGTCAAAGGCTTTCATGTTCCGGTTTTCTCTACGGAGAAGCCCGAAGGAAAAAGTGATGAAGAATGGAACCTGTTGCACAGACAAGTTTGTGGATACATCCGCCAATGGGTCGATGATAATGTATTGAATCATGTAAGCAAGGTGTCTAATGCGAGAACCCTCTGGACAGCCCTGGAGGAGTTATATGCTAAGAAGACGGGGAATAATAAGTTATTCCTGATCAAGCAGATGATGTCTTTGAAGTATGATGATGGTTCATCAATGGCCGACCACCTGAATGCTTTTCAGGGAATTATGAATCAATTGGCGACGATGGGCATAAGCTTTGATGATGAGATTCAAGCTTTATGGCTTCTTGGCACTCTGCCAAATTCATGGGAGACATTCCGGACATCGTTATCAAATTCTGCTCCGAATGGTGTTCTCACAATGGAATCGGCTAAGAGTGCCGTTCTTAGTGAAGAAATGAGGCGCAAGTCTCTTGGTTCCTCTTCTCATGCAGAGATGCTGGTCACTGAATCACGGGGGAGAAGTCAGAGAAGGACTCAGAATAATCGTGGTGCCTCAAGAGGAAAGAGTCAAAACCAATCTTCGGATCGTGGCAAGTCTCGTGGGAGTTCCAACAAATGGTCAAATGTAGAGTGCCATCACTGTGGCTTGAAGGGTCATATCCGAAAGTATTGCCGAAAGCTGAAAAGAGAAATGAGAGACAAGAGTAGCCACAATGATGTCAAGAAAGAAGGTACCAACAATGATGATATTGCCGTTGTTGATGATTTCTTCATTATTTGTGATGATTGTGTAGAAAGTGTTAATATATCATCTGAAGAGATGGATTGGGTGATTGATAGTGGTGCTTCTACACATGCTACCTTTCGGCGTGATCTTTTCTCAACCTATGAGGCAGGTGATTTCGGAGTAGTACGTATGGGAAATAGAGGACAATCGAGCATTGTCGGAATGGGGAATATCTGTGTTGAGACTAGTAATGGAACTACACTAGTTCTCAAGGATGTGAAGCATATTCCTGATCTTCGGTTCAATATCTTATCCGTTGGAAAGCTAAGTGATGATGGACATTGCAGCTCATTTCCCGGTAATGAATGGAAATTGACGAAGGGCTCAATGTTGGTTGCGAGAGGAAAGAAGTGTTCAAATTTGTACGTTGCCAAATTTGGGATTTTCAAGTATTATATGAATACTTGTGAGAATGATAGCTCCTCGGAATTATGGCACCAGCGTTTGGGTCATATGAGCGAAAAGGGAATGAGCATCCTAGCCAAGAAGAATATGTTATCCGGTGTTTCTGATGCAAGACTGAAGCAGTGTGCGCATTGTTTGGCTGGAAAGCAAAGACGTGTGTCTTTCAAGTCCTCCGAACCAAAAAGAAAGCAGGAGATTTTGGACTTGGTGCATTCCGATGTGTGTGGACCGATGAAGATCCGGTCACTTGGCGGTGCTTACTATTTTGTGACATTTATTGATGATTATTCTCGGAAGATTTGGGCCTATACTTTGAAGACGAAGGACCAAGTGCTTGATACATTGAAGTCCTTTCAAGCATCGGTTGAAAGAGAAACTGGAAAGAAGCTCAAGTGTATCCGAACGGATAACGGGGGAGAATATATTGGTCCTTTCGAAGAATATTGTCGGAGCCAAGGTATACGCCACCAAAGGTCTCCTCCGAAGACACCGCAATTGAATGGGCTAGCCGAAAGAATGAATAGAACCTTGATTGAAAGAGTGAGATGTTTGTTATCTCAGTCAAGGTTGCCGAAGTATTTCTGGGGTGAAGCGTTGAATACAGCGGTGCACGTGCTAAATCTTACACCTTGTGTGCCTTTGAAGTTTGATGTTCCAAACCGTGTTTGGAGTGGAAAAGATGTCTCCTACGACCATCTTCGTGTGTTTGGGTGCCTTGCTTATGTGCACGTTCCAAAAGATGAGAGATCCAAACTTGATGGCAAGACAAAGAAATGTGTATTTGTGGGATACGGACTTGATGAGTTCGGCTATCGCTTCTTTGATCCGGTTGCAAGAAAGCTTGTTTGCAGCCGAGATGTTGTGTTTATGGAGGACTACACCATCGATGATATTGAGAAGGTTGAGAAAGAAATTCCTACTCATGCAGATGAAGATTTGGTTGGTGATCAACCAACTACAACTGCTCCCACACCAAATGTTGTAGTTGATGAGCCTGATGTGACTCCAGGTGTTGAGAATGAAGTCCATCATGAGGAGGAGGTGGTTGAGCAGCCTGCTGGTGCTGTTGAGTTGAGACGGTCTACCCGTGACAGAAGACCTTCCGTTCGCTACCCCCCGAACGAGTATGTATTTCTTACTGATGGTGGAGAACTTGAAAATTTTCAAGAAGCTTTGGAAGATGAAAACAAAAAGCAATGGATGGATGCCATGGAGGATGAGATGCAGTCCCTCCGTGAGAATAACACCTTTGAGTTGGTGAAGTTGCCAAAGGGCAAGAAAGCATTGAAAAACCGATGGGTCTACCGAGTGAAGAAAGATGAAAATACTTCACAAGTTCGATACAAGGCTCGCTTGGTGGTAAAGGGTTTTACCCAAAGGAAATGTGTTGATTTTAGCGAGATCTTTGCTCCGGTGGTGAAGATGCAATCCATTCGAGTTGTGCTCGGGTTAGCTGCTAGTCTTGATTTAGAAGTTGAGCAAATGGATGTCAAGACGGCTTTCCTTCATGGTGATCTGCATGAAGAGATTTATATGGAGCAACCTGAAGGTTTTCAACAGAAGGGTAAAGAAGATTGTGTCTGTAAATTGACAAAGAGTCGTTATGGCTTGAAGCAAGCGCCAAGACAGTGGTACCAAAAGTTCAGCTCAGTGATGGTTAGGCATGGTTACAAGATGACAAAGGCCGATCACTGCGTTTTTATACGGAGATTTTCTGATGATGACTTTATCATTCTTCTGTTGTATGTTGATGATATGCTGATTGTTGGAAAAGACTTTTCCAAAATCAATGAGTTAAAGAAGACCTTGAGTGAATCCTTTGCTATGAAGGATTTGGGACCAGTGCAGAAAATCCTTGGGATTCAGGTCATACGTGACAGAAGTGCAAAGAAGTTGTTTTTGTCACAAGAAAAGTACATTGAGAAGGTTCTTCAGCGTTTTGGCATGGACAAAGCCAAAGCAGTGAGTATTCCGCTTACTTCTCATTTTAAGCTTAATCACGAGCAATGTCCATCTACTGATGATGAGAAATCGAGTATGAGGAATGTTCCATACTCGTCGGCAGTTGGTAGTTTGATGTATGCCATGGTTTGCACAAGACCCGATATAGCACATGCTGTGGGAATTGTGAGTCGTTATCTTTCGAATCCGGGAAGACATCATTGGGAGGCTGTGAAGTGGATTATGAGATATCTCCGTGGAACATCGAATCTAAGGCTGACTTTGGGATGTGATTCTCCTACATTGGTTGGTTATTCGGATTCTGACTTAGCCGGGAGCTTGGATGATCGCAAGTCTACTTCAGGATATATGATGACTTTTGCCGGGGGAGCCGTGGCTTGGCAATCAAAATTGCAAAAGTGTGTTGCACTTTCTACTACCGAGGCCGAGTTTATAGCCGTTGTGGAAGCAGCGAAGGATTTGTTGTGGTTGAGGAAATTCTTAATGGAGCTAGGAGTGAAACAAGCTAAGTATGTCTTGTTTTGTGATAATCAAAGTGCCATCCACTTGTCTAAGAATTCCTCATTTCATTCGAGGTCCAAACATATTGATGTTCGTTATCACTGGATTCATGATGCGTTGGATACCAAGCTATTCGAGCTTGAGAAGATTCATACGGATAAAAATGGCTCTGACATGTTGACAAAAGTTTTGTCAAGAGGAAAGTTTGAGTTTTGCCGCATGGCTTCCGGGTTGATGCTGTAATCCAACTAGTCGGTCGGGGGAGTTTGTTGGGAATCCCTCCTAATTGGAGAGTCCCAATGTTGGAGTCAAAAGACAATTACAACATTGGAGAGTTCCAATGTTTGAAGTCAAATACAATTATGCATTGGAAGATTTCCAACAAAGGAAGTTGGAATGGTTTGTTTGATTCTCCAAGGATGTTTATTGCTTGGAAGACTTTGAAGGCCTTGTGCATTGGAAATGCACAAGATGGAGACTATAAATAGAGGTATTGTGTGGAACAAATAGTAAGAGAGAACAAGAAGACAAGAAGAAAAATAAGAGAGGCAAATACAAGTGAGGAAGAGTGAATTTCGTAGGTGCTGGGCAGCCTGCCAGCCTCCGGAAAAATTGCATTTGCCGAGTATTGCACCGTTGGATCGTCACCAAATTTTGACAGATTGTTCCCAAGACACATTAGTACATTCTGAACGGTGGAGATGTGTTTTGGAGGTGTCTATGTGTGACCGATTCCTGCATTTCCGAGACTGAAATTTTCTGTCCGAAAATTTCAGCTTTGTATTTTGGTTCCTCTCTTGTATCTTGTTGTGTTCCAAGATTTGGTTGATCTTGATGATGTTGTATTCCTCTAGCTGAGCCTAGAGAGACTTGATTGTACCCATTATTGATTATAGTGGAGATCGTTTAAGTGGCCTACGGGTCCCGTGGTTTTTTACTCCTACATTGGGAGGTTTTTCCACGCTAAAATTGTTGGTGTTCTTGTTCGTGTTTCGTTCGATTATTTCTCTATAGTTGCTGCATTTGGGAGAGATTATTTCCTATTCCGCTGTGCTATCTCGCGGTTTCCTCCCAACATTAATCTGCTGACCTGTGGAGTTTCAAATCTAATCAAAACCTTAGTTTTTATTTTAGCAATATTTTATGAATTCACAGTGTGCGGCAAGTTTTAAGAAATTATCCACTTGTATACTTTATGGATTTATATCGCCTACAAAATCTTATAGAAAAAGATGGTGCAAATTTTCAATATTGAGGCTTCAAACTTTATTTTTTTCCCAGAAGGACGGTATGGTTTTCTAAGTCGAAGTATCAAGCATCTGTTTTCTCATCTTTTGTCAATCACCGGTGAACCGAAGTTTTCAAGGATGTCTCAGGGCATAGTCTAGTTGGTACTCGGGTTAGGGATTGTCAACAAGAGGTCATGAGTTCGAATCCATACACGCACTCAGTGTGAGTGTTCCTCTGCTGCCAGGCCAAAGGCCTGGTTTGTGGAGGGACGCCTTGTACATATAACTGTGTAAGATTTCAATCTAAGAGGCCACTGGACTCTTGATTTACATCATCGATGCAGCTTTTTAGAACTGGAGCAGTATGAACTCTTTGGATTGGGTTCAACCTTTTGTCAAGAAGGTTTCAACGGTAAAGAAAATAGCTCTCTGAATAGCCGTTTTCTTGATGCAACAGAGTTTGACATTAGTCAAAGACTTCGTCGAATTCATGTCTTGGTCAAAAATGTCACGCCGCTTCTGGAAGCCAAAGAAATATAGTAATGGATTAATAATAAATTAATGAATGATGTTGCCACGGCCGCTGTCGCTTAATCATGCTCTTCTAAATTCTAGTCACAAAATGTCAGTGTATCAGTCTTAAATAGCTATCTTAAATATGTAGATCAGGAATTCAACGATTTTTTAGATTATTAAAGTTTTTTAACAGATAACCTACACAAGATGAGCAATGTAAATTAGACCAACAATTCTTTAACCTGTTTGAGTTGGATACTATAGTCAAATTCAATACAGATCTAAATAATAGTATTACATGTATGCGTCGTGTGTCGTAGTTTGGAAGGTCGTGAAATTGTACTTTAAAAAAAGGTCGTGAATTGTTTAAGAAAAGTAGTATACATACTAGTTACTAGTTAGAAGAATCAGGTGTCTTTAAGCCGTTATTGAGATTGTCAATCGAGCTAGACGGGCTACAACCCGCCGAGCCTAAGGATCCGGTTTTGAAGGATTGTGAATTAGATCGAGCTTGAATTTAAATTTTAAGGTGTCGTTTGGTTCGTATTTGGGTATCGGAATTAGAATCAGAATGAGTATGACAGGGTATGAGTTTGGAGTATATGAGTTTGAGTCTAAAAGTGATAGTTGTTTGGTATTAAAGTGAGAATGGGTATGATAGACATTAATGGTGTTTGGAACGTATCGGAATTGAAATGGGTATCGAATGTGGGCGGCCGAAAAAATTTGACTAGCCGAAATAGTGACCGGCGGCGGCGGTCCGGCAGCGGACGGTGGCCGGCGGCGTTGACCGGCCATACCCCTCATTCCCCCTATATTGATAGACAAGGGGCTAGTATATCAAAAAACGATATCTATTGCTAAATATTTGGATATCAAAGTGAAACTCATACCCCCTTTCTCCAAACAAACAACTTCAACGAGTTTGGGTTCCTCCAAATCCATTCCCTTATTCCTAAACTCCCAACCAAACACCACTTAAGTCTGATTTGAATATGAGCTGAGCTTGAACTTTACCAAGCTCAGCCCACTAAAAGGTCGGTCCCTCATACTGCATATATATGATTTGTTATAATATTTACTAAATTGTAAAGGCTTTAATTACATTTCACTTCTTCCATTTACGTCTCTACTGATTTCTTTCAAAAAATAAAATCAGGTTCTAGAAACAAATTAAAATTTTAGTTGTAAGTGACAAGTTATCCTTATATTTCGCTAAATGAATGCTATCAACTTAGTTTTGCCGCTGCTATTTATGTTGCCCCCCCCCCCCCCCCCCCCCCCCCGGGAAAACATGAATTCTTGTTATGTTACATTAGTATAGACTTCGTAAAAGAATATAAAGATTTTATGAAAGAGATGTCGGAGTTGTTTTACTTGTTACTGTATTTTTGGAATTAGTTTATTAAAAGGTATATCGGAAAAATAAGTGACAAAACTTAGTTAATTGGTCATGTAAAAAACGATAAATTTAGATCAAGGTAACATATTTTAGTTATTCCTGACCATCTATGCTGATTTTCGAGATGGATTAAAGGGCGTTCCTAGTGCATTAGACTTCTACGTTTGTGTAGGGTCTGGAGAGAAGTCAGATCGCGTCGCGATCTGATATACGCAGCCTTACATTACACTTTGTATAAGAAGATGTTTCCGCAGCTCAAAGCAACGACATCAAGGTCACAAATTAGCAACCTTACCCGTTGCTCTAAGGCTTCCTCTTATTTTTTTTAGATGGATTGAGGCGACTAAAATACAAGTTTAGATATGTCCTAACTCTACTAAAAGAATCTTCTCACCGAGTTTGAACTTTAATTTTGTGGGTTTTTTATGACCAAATTTAGTCTAAATTTTATAGCGAGTCGCTCCTGGACTTGGTAAAATCCAGCTCATAGAGCTCCATTAACAGAGCACTTTTTTTTTTTTTTTTGAAAATAAGCATTATCTTTCCACCTTTCCGGATAAATAATTACTCAAATCAATTGTTAAACTTTACATGTTTTTGTTTATATACACACACAATACACACACACATATTATGGAAGGGTGTGCTTATATTGGATAAATAACACACACTTATATATAGTTGTGTGTGTTTGTATAGTTAGAAACTGATATAAGAATAATCTTAAGAAGAATGTATTATTTTTCATTATCACTTATGCATTGGCTATGAATATTGACGAGGTCGGATTGTCTCGCCAAGGTAAAAGTCGAAATATCCGGGGTCTAAGGCCGTTACCCCTCCGTCACTTGTCCTCCTAAGAAGCCTGAGAAAGAAAAGAACGCGTTAGGGGTCCCACGGCGCTGCCCCGGGGAAACCCTCCGACGCTCAAGTCAGTTGCGGGCATTATAGCATATGGCTTTAACTGAAATATAGGTTGGACGAAACCTGTTTGAGGTCGGCCAAGGTGTAGGCCGAGCTGAGATGAGAGCAGCGGGGTGTTTCTCACTTGTGATTTGGACTTGGGTTTTTACCTTACAAATTCGACTTGGAGCTTCTTACTGTTGGAGAAGCCCTTTTATAGTTGGCGAAGCTGGGAGCTGCGTGTCTCAGATGGTTGAGATGACGACGTCTGACCCGCTTGCATGGTAGCCGTGCAGCTGTTAAGGATTGCTGTACTGACACCTTTCCTCCGTATGATTGACATCTGGAAAGCGGGATACTACATGTAGACCACGTAGCATACAGCTCTGTGACTGTTGTAACCTGGCCGAGATCAATAATCAGAGTCGTGGTCGAGAGCAGATCCAAGGCCGAGATGTGTTCTTTTGGCCGAGGTGGAACTGTTGAGGACTCAGTTTCCTTTGGCCGAGCTGGATGTATATCCGCTCTTCTAAATGTCCGAGATACTGTTATTATGGCCGAGGTGCCATTTAGAAAGGCAGAAATGCCGAGGTCTTGCGATAAAATGCTTGGGCCGAGGTTCTGACCTAGCTATTCTAGTTGATAACTGTAGCCGAGATAAGATCCATTGGCCGTGGTAAAACCACTGAGCCAAGGTGAAACCTTTAGGCCGAGGTGGAACCCTTGGGCCGAGGTGGAACCCTTTAGGCCGAGGTGGAACCTTTAGTTCCAGTAGGGTGCTGACCATGTAGCCGAGATGGCGTGGGGCCTCTGTGACCGAGGTGGAATATTTGTCCGTGTAGGACTTGGTCAGTCGTCAGGCCGGCCTGCGGCACTTAGTCATTTCTGTACTCTTGCTCTAACGTTGACTGTCATTGACTGACGGGTGAATTTTCTGGTATCATCAAATATATTACAGAATAGCGTCAACTACAAGAAAATGGTATTGAATCAAGAGGGGAAGCTTCATAATAGAAAATCTATATTCTTGAAACTTTAGTTTAATCATTAGTGATGTGAAAATTCTCTTACCATGGCGTGATAAATTTAAGTCAACAATATTTTGATGATTGAGTAAAGTCACACATCTAATTGTATATTTTTTTTTGAGAATTAAAGTTGTTTCATTCATTCAGTAGAAACAAATCTGCATGGGTAGCAGAAATAACAGAAGGTGGCGGGATTTCCCCCCAATCCTTGAGTGTACAAAAGGTGTGGCCTAATGACGCTAAGATATGTGCAGCATGGTTGCCGGAGCGCTTTACAAAAGAAAACTTGACAGCGGAAAAGCTGAGAGCTAAATGTCTAATACTTGACACGAGGTCCCCCTGATAGGAAAAGTCCTCGTCAGCCGAAAGAAGACGACGGTAAGCAACCAAGCAATCAGTTTCCAGGATAACGTTGTCAAGTCCAAAATGATGCGCATTCAGGAGTCCCAAAAATATGGCATTTAATTCCAAAATTTCAACTTCACAGTAAGGCAGATTTGGGCCTGAAAGGGCATGCAGGATGTGGCCATCAAAGTCGCGAAAGATGGCGCCAAAAGCAGAGAGGTCATTCTTTAAGGAGGCATCTACATTAATCTTTATAAAGGGTGGATCTGGGGGCCTCCATTTTATGTCCCACTGTGGTAGAGGGGAAGAGGATGTAGGGACATCAGAGGCCAAGAAATACGCATTCGTTTGGCTTTCCACAGCATGAATTAGAGCTTGAGTCCGCACATTCTTTTTTTCAAAAATATAGGAGCATCGATCCTTCCAAAGTTGCCAAATCAGATTGCAGAAGTGGCAGAAACCAGACTCACCTTCCGCAGTGTAAACGAAGAGAAGAACATGGCGGATATTCAGATCGTCATGAGCAAGCCAACGGGTGCATCCAGTGTCAGCCGCAATGAGAGCTTGGGGAATGAGGCAATGCCTGAATGTATGTGAGATTGATTCCGATGTAAAGCCGCACAGTTGGCATGTAGGGGTCGTGAAACCCCTTCGATGGAGGTTACATCCCGTAGGTAAACAATCGTGAATAAGCCTCCAGATAAAATGTTTCACACGCGGTTGGATAGGCGCAGACCACAAATACTGCCATAGCTTGGAATTGATTGAATCAGATGAGGAAGGACCCGGGATATTAGGTGGTTTTCGTTGATCAAGAGCAGTTCGATATCCCGATTTAACAGTATAGATCCCTTTTAGATGGTAGTGCCAGATCAAGAAGTCATCCGAATCCAGATTCGTTAAAGGAATACTGAGGATCCTGGCAGAGTCGAAGTCCCAGAATAAACGGCGAATAAGAGACTCATTCCAGCAGCCTGAAGGTAGGATTAAATCCGAGACCACCATAGAATCCGGCAGTGAGGATACATTAACTGGAGTAAAAAAAGGTGGGGATGGGATCCAGGGGTCCTTGAAAACCTTTATACTCCTCCCGCCTCCAACCTTCCATCGCGCACCCATCAAGACAAGGTCGCGCCCTTTCAATATACTTTTCCACAGAAATGAGGATCTTTGGGTGCTATTTGCCTGTAGAAAGGAATTGTGAGGGTGATATTTTGATTTCAGCAATTGTCCAAGGACCGAATCTGGCTGTCGGATGAGCCTCCAAGCTTGTTTGCCCAGCAAAGCCTGATTAAATGCCGAAAGGTCACGGAAGCCAAGCCCGCCCCTGGCTTTAGGTTGGCAACACGTAGCCCAGTCTTTCCAATGAATCTTCCGTTCATTGTCTTTTGCAATCCAAAAGAACCTCCGCGTCATTGCTTCAATTTCATTCAGAAGGTTTTGTGGAAGGGAGAAACACTGCATGATATACGTAGGAATTGCCTGTATGATAGCCTTGATCAATACTTCTTTGCCCGCTGGAGACAGGAATTTTTCCTTCCAACCACTAAGCTTCTTCCAGACCTTGTTTCGCACAAAGGTGAAGACAGCTTTTTTTGATCTACCCGTCATGTATGGAAGCCCGAGGTGATGACCAGAGTCCGGCCCTTTTTTAATTCCCAGAGATGTAGATAAATCATCCTGTAATTCATTGGAAACACCTTTGCTAAAGTGAAGGGATGATTTATCTTTATTAACTCGTTGGCCGGATGCAATTTCGTAGCAGTGGAGGATATGATTAAAGCAGACCCCATTAGAAGCCGATGCTTCAAGAAATACCAGACTGTCATCCGCGAAAAGTAGGTGGGAGAGGGTCGGGCCATTAATGCCGAAAGAAAGCCCTTTGAGTGTATTTGCTCTAATAGCATCCGTGAGCATCGCAGAAAGACCTTCAGCACAAATAATAAAAAGAAAGGGAGAGATGGGGTCACCTTGACGAAGTCCCCTTGTAGGCTTGATGGGGGCCGAAGGAAAACCATTGACAAGAACCTGGTAGTTGACCGAACTTACAAACCTCAAGATGAGCTGAGTAAAGACAGTGGGGAAATTCATACGCCTCATGACTTTCTCAAGATAGAACCACTCAATGCGATCAAAGGCCTTAGTCATGTCTAGTTTAACAGCCAGATGGTTGTTGCTCCCCGGGTAGTTTGTTTTCATTGAGTGAAAGGCCTCAAACGCAGTGATGACATTATCTGTAATTAGTCGGCCACTTACAAACGCACTTTGAAAAGGACAGATGATGGAAGGCATAAGTGGTTTGAGCCGGTTGGTGATCATACGGGACATAATTTTATAGATAGAATTGCATAAGCTTATAGGTCTAAACTCAGTCATAAGCCTCGGATTCTTGCATTTTGGTATGAGGACAATAAATGTGTTATTCAGGTCATCAAGCGGGGCGTTGTTGTTGAGACAATCGAAGATGATTCTGGAGACATCACCCCCAAGAAGCTCGCAGTTTTGTTGTAGAAAGATCATATGCATACCGTCAGGACCCGGCGCCTTTCTCCCCGGGATCTGTTTAAGGGCCTTTTGGAGCTCAGCTTCTGAGTATGGGCGGACTAAGGCATCACGTTGGGCATGATCAATAGAGTGAAAAAATAACCCATCCAGAGGGAGGTCAGGAGGCCGATTGGAGGTGTAGAGAGATTGGAAAAAATTCATGGCCATGTTTGCAATCTCTTCGTGCTTTGACACACAGTTACCGTGGATGTCAAGGAGAGAGTGGTTCTTGTTCCTCTCTTTTCTTGTCGAGGCTTTGTGATGAAAGTAGGAGGTGTTTTTGTCGTTGAGCTTGATCCAATCCACTCTTCCTCTTTGGCGCCAGTACTCTTCTTGAAGAACAAGGGTACAATCAAGGTCATTCATGATCTCTTTTTCCTTATTGGGGTCATAACCGACAGTTGACTGTAAATCTTGCAAGGACCTCTTCAAAGAATCTACCTTGTGGGGAATTGAGCCAAATTTTCTTTTACTCCACTTTAATAATACGCTTCTTACATTGGCAATGGCCTTCGAAAGTCCATTAGCATTTTGGTAGGGAAGATGCACTTGCCAGAATTTGCTCAGCATCATTTTAAATTCATCATCACGCATCCAAAAAGGGTCAAACCTTGGAATACGCCCCCATTGCACTTCATCTTTTGGATTCCGTCGTCCGTCAGTAATGAGAATAGGTAGATGGTCCGAATGGGAGGAAGATAAATTGAATGTCCTATGGCATGGAAAGGTGTCCCTCCATTGAGAGTTTCCAACAGCACGATCAAGCCTTTGGCGAACCAAACCATTGCTTCGACCATTGCTCCAGGTGAATAACGGGCCAGAAGAACCAAGGTCAAAGAGATTGCAGTCCGAGAGAGCATCTTGGAAGGCAGCCATTGCACGCCCACTTTTTTCAAGCCTTCCATCTTTTTCATAAGGAAAGAGTATTTCATTAAAATCACCTGCAACAAGCCATGGAAGAGAGGAGATTGTACTTAGTTTACGTAATAGATTCCATGAGTGATGTCGTTCCTCATGGACCGGATTGCCATAGAAACCTGTGTATCTCCAAGTAGGGAAAGAACCCCAATTAAAAGAGACATCAATATGACCAGTAGAGTAACTTAAAAGATTAACATCACATTCATCAGTCCACAACAAAGCCAAACCACCGCTAAGACCAGTAGGGTCAACCACAAAAACATTAGGAAAGCCAAACTGCCTACCAATATTTACAACATAATTTTTTTTTGTTTCAGACAGAAATAAAATGCAGGGCCTGGTAGACCTAATCAGACTACCCAATGCTCTAACTGCAGGGGCCTGGCCAATTCCCCTGCAGTTCCAAGCTACAAGACTCATTCTTGATGGCAGGGTTGCTTCCAAGCACACCCTGCGTTCTCAGATGATGGTAAATCACATTTGTGTTTCTTCTTGATGTTCTCGTCATGGGTGTAATCTAAGGAAGAAAGCCCATGTTTCATCCCAGTTATAGAATTGGTGTTGGAGACATCAGACAACACCATTCTTAGTTCAGAGGCGTTATGCTTTTTGAATGTTTTTCTCTTTGGCTTTTTAGCAACTAAGTGGTTTGCGATAGTGTTTGGCCGTGGGAAGGGGAGGCCATTTTGAGAATCCATGAGGAGATTTCCGAGGTTCTGAGCATTGTCTTTATCAAGGTCCATTTGTAGGCCAGAGGTTTCAAGGATGATAGGGATGTCATATAGTGGTCTGGGTATTCGGCAGTTTGAGGGTTTGGTGGTTTTGTGTTGTGTTGGGTCAAGTTGCGGGGGCGCAGAGTGTGCCATGGGGGCATCAAGCAGCAGGAGTTCAGAATGGGGCTGTGGAACTTCATAGAATTCCGGCTCTAGGACTTTCAGGAGCTCTGAGTTCTTCTTTGTCAAAAGCCATTCCCCATATGGAAGGTTTTTCCTTTCATCAATAGAGAGCTCTTTTTTCCGTTGCTGACAAAAATTGGTGGTGTGGGTAAAGAGGCCACATATGTTGCATAAATTTGGTAGACGTTCATATTGGATGAAACCTCGTACTGAATCAGTGTCAGGTAGTTTTAGACAGTAAAAACGTCGGACGGGTTTTGTGACATCAACAGAGACCCTAAATCTGAAGAATTTTTCACCAAAACCTTTTTCAACCCGTAATTGCCCATTTTTGCAATCCGGCCAGTCCCTTAAGATTTGCAATCCAACAGCTTCAGTATAGTAGTGGGAGGGGTAGTTCCCAAGGTGAATCCAGAAGTCCACAAGATTAAAGCAATTTGGGTCAGTTTTCCAATCGGGGAACCATCTTTTAAGAACAATCAAATGGTTTTCAAAACACCATGGACCCTCGTCCAAGATTGGGGGCATGTTGGAGTCATCTTCAAAAAGAAATTGGAAGGTGTTACCTGTGAGCCTCTTGATTCTGAAATTGGTGCACTTCCAGGACTTTTGCAGAGCTCCCAAGATACCCTTTGGAGAGACTTCGCGAGCGGTGAGAACTTTCCGCAGTAAGCTGCAGCGGTTCTCCAATATGCCAGATTCAACATCTGCGTTAGTGAGAAGAGATGCAGATCCTTCAGATTCAGTGAGAGAAAGAGAGTTGAGAAGGGAGTTTAGCTCAGATTTGTCCATGGGAGGCAAACCCTAGTTCGATAAGAACGAAGGGAGGCGGGTCTCTACAGAGGAGGAGGAAACCCTAACAGAGAGGGAGAATCTAATTGTATATTGAAACAAAGAAGTTTCATTATATAATAATCGATGCATAGAGGTTTCAGATTCATTATCTTAGTAATCTATCATGTTAGCTGTATAGTACTGATATACAACAACATTATCCCATTGTTTAGAGGGTCCCGTCTATGGTGGGATATAGAGAGTCGGATATACGCGATCATACTCATATGTTAGAAACACATAGAGTTTATTTTCCGATAACCCATAATGAAAATTGCGTCAAGCTTGTCGATGAACTGCTATTTCACAATATAAGAAGCGCAACCAATTTAGTGAGTCATTTTATTTTATTCCATCATATTCAAAAGTCGAGAAAAAATGTTTTTATTGGAAATGGAAACAGTATAGTACTGATATAATAGTTGCTATTTCAGTGTGTGGTTTTACCACATTCATTTGCAGAAACTTATGAGTCATCTGCAATTACCATCAACTTATTGAAGAATTAATCAGCTAGCAAGTTGTAAAATTATTATATAGATACCGTTTAGATTAGTATATTACACTTTCACTTAGGAAATTGATAAAGACATGTCTCTTTTATTTGATCAATGAGCGTTCCTCGTGTACTAGTTTTTCGTGTTTGTGCAGAGTTTAGAAAGGGACCGGATCGCTTCGCGATCTGATGTAAGCAGACTTATCCTACAATTTGTGCAAGATGCTGTTTCCGCAGCTCGAACCTGTGACCTCAAGGTCACAAAATAACAACCTTACCAGTTATTCCAAAACCTGTCCTCTTTTATTTGATCAATGGATTATCATAAATCATGTCAGAGAGGGCCAAATTAACAACTAATGCAAGTAAAACAAAAGGGATGCACACGATCAAGTGGTTATATTGACTTGAAGACGAGGAATAAGGAAAACACACCTACTTTTATGATTGAATTTTAAATGAATGCGTCAAAATTGAAGACGCAAGCTATCCAAATAATAATAATAATAACAAAAACGGTTTTTTTTTTAAAAAAGAAAATTTTGTGAGTTAGAGATGACAATAAAATTCAACTGAAAAATACATTTAAGTTACATTCCAAGTATTTTTTTTTTTGGAAAAGAGATCTTTTATTCACAAACAAATCACAAGCAACTTTACATAGTGTCTACCTCTACCATCTACAAGCATCACCCTCATTCATTTGTAAACCATCTTCCCAAGCAAGTCTAATATTTCTAACCCTATCATATACATATGTAACGATCTCTCGATTATCTGGATATAAACTATCTTCCTTCTCAAATAAATCTTTATTGCTGGCATGCGAGAGGTAGCTAACTGTTTCTCTAAAGATATACGACCACTTCTCTTCCCGATAAGTCGCACTGTTTGCATTGGCTAAATTGCGATCAATCCACCCTGATATACCTCCTGCATTACCAAAAAATCCATCCGGTTTGGTCGGGGCAGTAGCTTCATCCACGCTGCTTTAACATGCGGACAATCGCGTAGAGCATGCAAACCATCTTCAATCACATTCGTGCACACCTCACAAGCCGGTGACTCAACCAAGTGCCTTCTCCACAGTAATGCCTTCGTGGGTAGTCTATCATATTTAACTTGCCACAGTAGGAAATTTCCTTGCTGGGGACCCTTAAGGCTCCATATATTCTGCCATTTTCGTGCGTCCTCGACTCCATCTTCCGTTATTTGAAGCTCATACGCCGACTTTACAGAAAATGTCTCTCTCGGTTTTCCCCTCCAGGTTACCTCAATCTGAATATCACCCATATGGACTTGTTGCTGTTGTGTTTCCGTCAGCCCGGACAAAACTAGGGGTACCGCCGCCAAGATACTCCGCCATGTATGTGTGGTGGCCTATCTCGGTGGTGAAAGTCTTAGTGGAGACCCGTATTTTGCCCTGAGTACCTTAACCCATAAAACATCCTCCTCTAGTATCAAGCGCCATAACAACTTGGCCAATAGTGCTATGTTCATCTGGCGTAGTCTTTTAATCCCTGTCCCGCCCATACTCTTCGACCTACATATAGTATCCCAGGACACCGCATGCATCTTATGTGTTAGAAGAACGGTCTATTTAATCTCTCCAACGATACCAATGTCGTAGCAGGCAGTAAAGATGTCTGCATGGAATAATACGGTACCGTTGTGATGACTGACTGTACCAGTATGTTTCGCGCTGCTTTAGATAATAATCTCCCTTTCCAAGCGGCTAGACGTCCCCTGACCTTCTCTACGAGTCCATTGTACGTGTCCGCTGTAACCCTCCCATGTAGTAACGGCATTCCAAGGTATTTTCCCAAGTCATGTGTGATAGGGATACCAAATCTAATCCCCAACATCTGTCGCTGCATGTTGTTCGTGTTAGCAGAAAATTATAGTTGTGATTTTGCGATGCTCACTTTCTGTCCGGAAACACCACAAAACTCATCCATAATGGACTTCATAACTGCCCCTTGTTTCTCAGTCGCGACTCCAAACAATAGCAAATCATCAGCAAACATCAAATGTGATATAGCAGGACCAGTACGACTAACTTTGATAGATTTCCATTCCCCAGCCTCCACAGCTACTTGAATGCGCTGACTTAGCCAATCCATACAAAGAACGAACAAATATGGAGCTAGAGGATCCCCTTGTCTCAGTCCCCTCCGAGGCTGTATAGGATCAAGTGTCTCTCCATTCCATAGGATCCTCATCTGTACGGATGTCACCAAATGCATAGTAATATCAATCAAGTGTGATTCGAAACCGACTACCTCAAGCACATGGCGTAGAAATCTCCAGCTAATCCTGTCATATGCCTTTTCTAAGTCTATTTTCACCGCCATTGTCCCTTGTCTTCCTATCTTTCTGCCATAGAGTGCAGGATTTCCTGGGCTACAATGATATTGTCACTCGCTTGTCTACCCGGGATAAAGCTACACTGGTAAGAACTCACCAGTTTTCCAACCACCAGTTTAATCTATTTGCAATCACTTTTGATATAATTTTCACCACAACATTCGCAAGAGAGATCGGTCGAAATTGAGAAATTGTCTCCGAACTCTCAACCTTTGGGATAAGGGTGATGTACGACTCATTCATAATAGCAGGGAAGCATCGGTCGTCAAAAGAGCTCAAAATAAATCGCGTAACCAACGTACCAACTATATCCCAATTTCTCTGATAGGAAACTGGTGAAAAACCATCCGGTCCCGGGCTTTTATACGGACCCATCTAAAACACGGCTTGGGCGACCTCGCTTGCCACCACCGGCCTATTCAGCGCGTGCATCTCAACAGTCGAAAGGGGTGGAAATTTGATATATATTTGTTGTGCATTCAAAAGCCCTTCTTCCGAATATAATGTGGTGTAAATCGAGATACCATGCGCCTCAACTTCTCTGTATCTTCAACCCATACGCCATGTTCATCTTTCAGTCGATGTACCTCGTTTCTGTGTCTCTTCATAACCGCTGTTGCATGAAAGAATCTAGTATTGTGTTCATCCTGCACGAGCCAGTTGAGTTTGGATTTTGCATCCAATAGATCTCCTCCTGTTGCAAAAGATCATGCAATTCTTCCTGAAGTTTACTTTCCAACTCCTGTAGATAATTAGATGGATTGATATATCTGGCTCTTTGCAAGCCCTCCAGATGCGCATAACATCTTCGTTTCTTTTGTTGTATGCTCCCAAAAACATTCGTCCGCCACCAGCTCAATCGGTCGGCGCGCAGCCATCATATAGATTGTAGGAATGATTTAAATTCTTTATGTTCCTGCCAAGAAGCCTGAAACTTAAATATTTTTTTTTGCATGCGAGTCTCCTCATTCGCTGCGGTCATCAACAATAACGGATAGTGGTCTGAGATTGTCAATGGAAAATGGTGTAGGGCTGCAGCAGGGAATTTATTACTCCACAGATCATTACACAAGTTATAATCGATACGCTCCTCGATACGACCTTCTCCCTCCCATCCATTTGTCCATGTATATCGAGGCCCCGAATAAGGCATTTCCATAAGTCTGCAGCTATGTACTATTCGGTTGAGCCCTCCCCCCGTACCAACTCTTCTGCCCCCATGCTTGTCTTTTTGTGAGATAACATCATTAAAATCACCTATAATTGACCACGAGCGGTGAAAGATAGTGGCCATATGAGCCAAGCTTCTCCACAATTGTTGTCTTATGGATGTCGTGGGTGATGCATAAATCAACGTCAATACCCAATCTATTTTTCTATTTCGTATTACTGCCACATTTATATATTGATGAGATGCACTTAAAACCTCTAGATTAATATTATCTACACTCCAGAAACACCACAAACCTCCCGAGAAACCTTCGGCCTCAACCGCAACAAATTGAGTAAATGAGAATTTTCGAAGTATCCTTCTTCCCTTATGACTCTGAACTCGAGGTTCCATTAGGAACAACACATCAGGACGATATTGTCTCAGTAGCTCTTTTAAACACCTAAAAAATCAGGGTGATAGGGCACCCCTGCAGTTCCAAGATAGTACCTTCATAAGGGTGTCATGGTAATGATGTAGACCCTTCGTCTACGCGGCTACCCACTCCTTTATCCGGATCATCTGGCTCATCCGTATGCATTGAGTCATGACGTATGCCCGACACTTCTTTATTTGGATCACATTCTGGTCGCCCCCCTTCTTCAATGCCACCATCCGGCGGCTTTAGTTTGACATAGCCGACAATTGACTGGCTCAGACTCCCACTAAAAGCGTACGTCGTTGCTTCAATAGCCATGGCATGTGAATGGCTTGGGGTACTTGTATCTATATTCATTAGGTCATGCAGTGATGCCCGTCCCTCCTTTCCTGTTTCTGCTGGTGCAGCCTCTTTTCTACTCAGCACTTTCGGAATGTCCCTTCCCCAGTGGGTTGCTTACTCATTGGTTTGACCTTAGGTGTAGGTTTCACCATCACCCCCTTCTTGCCCTTGTTCTTTCCTACATCCGTGGGTTTCTTCGTCATAGTTGTGAAGGGTACAGCAGGGGCCAAATTTGGTGCTTGGGCTAGTCTTTGCCGGATTGTTTCAACACTAAGTATTTCCTCCTCTTCCACATCATAATCTTCAATAGCAATGGCTTGAAAATGAGACCCACTTGGGGCCGACACGTCCGACTGTGGTGCCATCGGTTTCCTTCCCTCCAAGCCGCAATTGTCACGTATAGATGCATCCGTATGAACATCCTGTGGACTCACTTCAGGTCCTACTGCTCCCCTCGTTACCCCCTTTTCTTCGGCGGTTATTCGAAGCAATCATCCATGGCCCAAATGTGGTCTTCTCTGTAGGTTTTTCCACATTAGGAGTGCGCTCCTTTTCCATAGAAAGGCTGCTGTGGTCTCTGCATTTGCCACTATGATGGCCATACAGTCCACATTCAAAACAGATAAGATGTAGACCTTCATACTCAACTTTATACTCTTCCCCGTCCAACTCCACTATCGACACCAGTGGTTTTGTTAAGTCCACCTGAATACAAATCCGAGCAAATCTTCCACGCGTTACACGAAGGGTTGTAAGATCAACCTTAACTGACTTGCCCATTTGATTTCCAATATGCATCAACATTTTTTCGCTATAATATTCCACCGGGATGCCAGACAATCGCACCCATGCCATTGTGTCGTTAATAGGATTTTTCGCAGGCCGGTAGGATGGCTTCCATTTCATGACCGTCAAATAATGCACTTGGATGAGCCATGGTCCTCCCTCTAGTACGTAATGATAGTCTGACTTTGCGTAGAAGCGGACAACATAATATCCTTCATCCAAGTCCACCAGCACGCATTCATCCGTTAAGTTCCACAGAGTTCTCAACCTAAGCTGCAGTGATCGAAAAGAAATGTTTCGACCCAAAAGTTTGATGATTAAAGCATGTTTCCAAGGCTTGTACAATTCCCGCCTATCATCCGCTGTTGTCACAACTGAAATTCTCCAGGTTGGAGCCTGCTAGTTTCTTCATGCATGCCATGGTGCCCTAACTCTTCCTCCAGGAACTCCTCGTCACTTTCCTCCCCATCTCCGGTATATAGTTCACGTTCCAGCAGTCGTCCCCTCAATACCTCCGAGAAACTCTTCCCTTCCCACGATCCCGGTGGCCGAAAACCCTCCTCCACCGGTTGCACGAGTTCTCCATTCACATGACGCTTATATTTCTTCACGCTTCTTGCCAACAGATCTGCTTCCTCCGATGATCTTTCTGTCGTTCCCTGCGGGATGTCAACGTTCATAACCGGCGAGGATTACAGTTTCGCCGTTTCCGGCGTATTCAGACGCACGATCGTGCAGATTTCGGTTACGCGATATTTCAGGAGCAAATTTCGGTTAAAGAACTTGGAATTCATTCAACTTACATTCCAAGTATTACTAATTGAAGTCAAGAAAGTCAGTCCAAAATGAAGGTGACACCCTCCTCAGAGTATGACATCATTTGATGTCATCATCTCTTGAATCATCATCTGAGCTGAAGCTTCCCAAGACGTTGATATATATTAAATAATGATTTTTAACCAGTGTTTTTAAATTCAAATTTTAATAGTTTTAAGTTAATTTTTCAATAGTTTATAATTCCACTCGACTACTGAATATGCTGGAAATATATATCATTCTTCAATTTTTATTTTTGTGTAGAAAAAAAGAATTTATTTAACTAATTCCTTTGATTTATATTTTACATCATTTAGAGTCACAGTGCGACATATAAAATAAAAATATATAAATATCATACGTAGCTAAAAATAATTTAATGTACAGTTAAGCCAGCGTTAAAGAGCAAACACAAAAAATAAAAATAAATAATATATATAAATATATATATATATGTATATATATATATATATGTATATGTATATATATATATATATGTATATATATATATATATATATCTCCAATGTTATGAACATGAGAAACAATTTTAGTCAAACAATTTTCATAAAAAAATTAATTAGGAAGTATTTCTATCTAGTCGGTGTTGATTCTATTCGGTTCTTTTGTTTTATTTTTCCTTTTCTTTTTTTTTCCCTCCTTTCTTGCCAGAACTCAGCTTTTATTCATGAATAAAAATTTTGGCTATCTTTAACTTGAGCTAGAGAATGTGCTCATAAAATGGATTTTTTCTGATGATTATAGTCATGATTTTTTTAATCTATATTTGTTGACTAAATTTTCAATTTATTTTTTTCCTCTCATAAATTCTAGTACACGAAAGAAATAATCTTTGAATAAAATAAGGTCAATATCATTATAATCATCAAAGCAAACATAACAAAATCAGCTTGGGAAATCTCATCCCACCTTGGGTTCGGGGGGGGGGGGGGGTATAAGTTTAAACGTACCAGCATTTTGTAGTGTCAGACATTTAAGGGTCTGTTTGAGGAGGGTATGTTTATGGTCTGTTTGTTGGATGAATATGTGTATAATTATGTACATCCGACCTTCTAATATGTTAATATAGATATGATAATTATCTAAGATGATGAGCGCTGATTTAAGAAAGAAAGGGGAGAAAGATAAACGGCGTAAAAAACTTGATTCTATTCAGTTATGAATTTACTCAATATGCTAATATAATAGACAACAAAAATGATGGCTGGAACGTTATGACCGCGAATTGACAGTATATATAATTCAATGAATACTATATATATATATATATATATATATATATATATATATATATATATATATATATATATCTTGAACAGGTCCAGTTTACTATTTCCACATTTGCTACTTTGAACTCTCTAGATAATGATACAGGCGAATTCAATGTTATGGTTTATTCTATATATACTAGTTAAAATCAGAATATTAGCTTGGTGCCTTACAAATTTGACCCGAAGGAAATGCAAGTGGAGATACTTTAAAAGTTAAAATACGCATTTGACATATTCATTTTTCTAGCTTTTTCTATTACGCAATCGTACATATTGGTAGATAACGTATAAGATGATAAGATTTTCTTTTAAAGAATTTAAGTCAATATATTAATCAAATGCAAACATAAACTAGTAATGAGATCGTTTTGATTAAAAATATTTTGGTATATTTTTGTAAATACCATACTATTGCATTGATTCATATAAAGAATTATATATTACCTATGAACTAATCCAGATTACTAATAGATATATTAATCGAATATTCAATGACTATGGAACATACTATAATGATGATGGAATCAGAAACTTGGAGTCAATACAAGTGGACAATTCATAACCGCATAATTTTTGTCGTTAATCTTGTTCCTTGACCAGCAATTTTATTCCCTTTCCTAGAATGATATTTTAAAACTAGTAATCATTCTAATATATCCATAGCGATAGTTTTTCCAGTCGTTAGAATATACTAGGTATATGTTGTTGTGTTGTAATCATTCTCACAATACGAAGAAAGATTTTAAAGTATAGAAATTTAACTTATTTTTTCATATTCTATGTTGCCTTATTTAAAAAGTTTAATTATTCGTCTATTAGTTTCCATTTCCAATGGAATCAAGGACATACTCTTCCTTGACTTTGGAATATGATGGAATAAAGCAAAATGACTCACTAAATTGGTTGCTTTTCTTATATTGTGAAATAGCAGTTGATCGACATAGTTTGACGCATCATTATGGGCTATCGGGAAACAAGCTCTGTGTGTTTCTAACATATGAGTATGGTTACGTATATCTGACACACATACCCTGACATAGACGGACGCCTTGGGTAATATGTATTATAGAGACAAATAAGCATTATTTTATTATGGATCAAATATTGTAAGTCTTCATAATCATAACTTGCTAGAAGCAAACGATTGATGGAAGACTTCTTCAATTTCAATAATGTGAATTTCGTCCTTTGAACCTTGGAACTATTAGTCAAATTGCAAGACTTGACCAAGCACAAGACACCTATTCGAAATGCAAATCCCTTTTCACATCATTATTTTTGTATCTATATGTGCATCTTCCCATATATACACAAACACACACATCTAAGAAAGAGGAATGTTCTTCCTCATCGTTTCATCCTAACTACATAAATCCCATGTATGATACACATCAAAAATTGAAGCAACTATGGAAAGTGATGATCATGATCAGAAACATAGGATGAGCAATACAACGGCTACGATCAAAGTTAATGATGCAGATGATGGTGACGATGATGTTAATCTACCAGGGTTTAGGTTTCATCCGACGGACGAGGAACTTGTCGGATTTTATCTACGAAGGAAAGTTGAGAAAAAGCCTTTCTGTATTGAACTCATTAAACAAATCGATATATACAAGTATGATCCTTGGGATCTACCAAGTAAGTAGTCTTCTAAATTTAAAGCCTCAGTTAATTTGTCTTTCTTGTTCTAGCTTGTATTTGTATATCTCCATGTGTTGGGGAAGGAGGATTTTGCCATGCATTTATGCAATACTAGCAGCTCTTCTATACTTTAAAATACAGTGATTTATATAGGTGGGTAAATATTAAAAATACGCATGGGTAAGTATGATCATTTTTCTTTTATCAACAAGATGTATGTTAACCTCTTAGAATGTTTGGGCAAGTATTGTAGTTTCTTTCTTTTTTTTGTCCCCAATAACATAACTCAGTTGGTACTAAGTTGGGACGTTGCAACTAGAAGGTCGTAGGTTCGAACTGAGACACAAACAACATAAGTGCAACACTGATATCTGAGCCAGTAATAGCTGAGGCTATTGTATCCAACTCGATTAAAATAAAGGCTTGCTGATCCAGTTTACCGTGAGTACCTTGTGTGGGTTTTTGCCAACTTATGTTATTACCCACCAATGGCAGCCTTCTTGTCTTATGAGTTTGTATCGAGAAGGCAGTGGTTTAACCCCAACTAACCACAACAAGGTTTTCCTTCCTCGATGTTGTTTGCTCCATGCATGGAGTTACTGGTGTTTTTTCAAACAACAAACTGAGATAAGGTTCCTCATATGTGAACTTCTTCGCATAATTGGTCATCATTTTCTTGCATGACATTTTACCTTACATGCTTGTATCTTATTAGACTACTTCGAATACTAAAACCGACGTTCCTGATGCACTAGGTTTCTGTATTTGTACAGAGTTTATGGAGGGGTGTCAAAATTAACTACTGAAATCAAAACGCACCAACAACAAGAAGTGTACTGAAGCAAATTCGAGAGAAAAAGGTGTGAAAAACCGGGAGAATTCTTTCATTCAATTCATCGGGTATAGAAGATGAACCCGGCTCCATTTTATACATTTGAACTGAGAGGAAAAATTAAAATGGCAAAAAGGCTATTCTATCCTTACCTTCTATCATTGTACTAACGTAAAGACAAGGTCAATAAAGTCATTTTACATATTTAAAAACTCCCGCGGGTACATCTTCTTCTCCGGCCACCCTCCTGTTCTCCGACGTTGCTTATGCTTCGCATTTTCCGCGATTCACGCGATCCAGGCAATTAAAAAGCTCTACAAGAACTGTCAGCTCATCATCTTAGCATCTTAGTCTTTGATCCTTTGATCAATCCAATTGTTACCCCTGCTCCAATGCTACTCACGATTGGATTGTGCTTCTTTGCATTTCTTGCTCTCAACTGAACCTTCAACAAGGGGCCATAATGCTTCGCGATTTTATGTGTGCGGCCTTACTCTACACTTTGTGTAAGAGGCTGTTTTCGCTGCTCGAATCTGTAACCTCAATCTTACCGGTTGCTATAAGTCTCGTCCTCACTTCGACTACTAGTTACTCCTTATCGCTGCCACACCGGCATCAAACTTATCATGTAGGAAAAGTATCGTCGCAGGCAAACGTAGCTTCTCATGCTAAGTGTGTTGGGGCAAGAACAAATATTGCCGCCTTTTCAAGGTGAGTGAATTTAAGACTAAAATGGCTGCACTTGCCATGCGCTGGCTTTCAGGAAACATGAAAATTTTGTCTTCAGTGACGTGTAGATTTATAGCAATAGTTTAATTCAGAATAATCAGTTATGAAGACGAGGAAACAAAATTTCATGACCCTATGCAACCAAGAAAGCAGTTGAGTCATTAACTTCTCATATACTGCTACATGAACTCCTTCTGGCCTTTAGTTTTGGTCATCGGATGGAGGTGACTTTAATATCTAATTTTACTTGAGCGTATTCTGGAAAGAGTAGTAAAGTCATATCCAAACTGACGTGGGATAAGCAGATTAGACATGATTTACTAGAGTTACAACTCTCTGAGAATATGGTCTAGGATAGGAGTTCATGAAGGCAGATGATTAAGGTTAAGGAGGATATACATGTAATAGGGGCACCTTAGAGGATTAGATAGTATTTACACTGTAAGTTGAATTTGCACTTTTTGTTTCGTTATTTGTCTTTCAACTATTTGTGCATACTCATTGTTATGACTATTTTAATATCGGAAGATTTCCGTTTATATTTAATAAAATCCCTTCACTAGTACATATTCCTATTATTGTGCTATATATGAAGTACATATAGAGCTGGGGGTCTCACTGGAAGCAAACTCTCTATCCATTGAGATGGAGGTATTGTTTGCATGTCACCCACCCTTATCATATCTTAACGATTACTTTTGCTGATTGACTGACTGACTTGACATGTATTATCCTGATCGGATGTCTTCACTCATAGATAGTGAATATCTTCTAAAAGATCTTTTTACCTCTCGACTAACTTGTTGATCACTTGCTTGTACGGTTCTTGTACGCATAACATTATAAGCATTATTGCTCTTGATCTTTCAATTTTTAATATGATAACTTGGTTGTAATGTCACACTCTTGCGGTGTAACTTAAATACTGATTATTATCATTCTCTACAAGAAAAAAAGTTATACTGTTAGAGATCAAGAATGTAACTTTTGTTGGAGAATTTAAGGTTTGGGCTTTGGCCCATCGTTGGAGTTTGGAAGATTTGGGCTTTGGCCCGTTAATGATGTTGCAAAACTTGGTTGAGCAACGTACTTTGAGCTTAATAAGTTTCTGATAATGAAATCGGGAACTAATGAATCCTTAATTATCTACATAACGGGTAATTAATGTTAGGATGTTGACTCACTCAATTATGGTATTGTGTGAATGTGAAATTAATGCTCAAAGTGGATGGAAAATGTTGTGGATGGGTGACGTGTCACCCTTACGGAGGAATACCACGTTGGATGTGTCCATGTGGTGTAAAAGCTTCTGACGGACATCGATCGATGACATCGATCGATCGATGTCACTTCGATCGATCGATGTCATCGATCGAAGTTGATCAGGAAGCTTCAATCGATTGATTGATCGATCAAAGACGATTAGAGGACACCGATCGATCACATCGATCGATCGATGTCTCTTAGATCGATCAACGTGATCGATTGAAGTACTCTGTCCGACATCGATCGATGTCACTTCGATCGATCGATGTGATCGATCGAAGTCGGACAGCGTGCAGAATCGTTCTGTTTGTGCTGTTAGGTTTGAAACTTGAAACCAACACTATCCTCCCACAAAAGATAAGATCAATCTGGCTTGATCTAACGGTGGCAGGGAAGGCAGCTTTGATCTAACGGCCGAGATTTAAACTGTCTTAACCGCCCAACCGAATATGGTTTCCATCTAACGCTCCAGGTTTAAACCTGCTAATCTATCTTCGATCTAAAGGCTGAGATTAAACCTTCCTAATCTAGATAGGAGGTTTTAATCTAACGGCCTAAATCAAACTACGGTTTTGATCCAACGGTCACGGTACCTTGTTCTCCGACCGACTCCCCTATATAAACAGGCAAAGGGTGCATTCATTTTACACACTTGCTCTAGCATTCGTAGCATACTATACTCATAGCACTCGAGTCTTGCATACCGTGGAAGAGAAGTCAGGACACTCTAGCGTTCGAAGGAGTTCAAGTTCAGCAGTGCCGCTCAACTGAACAGGTACCCGTTGTATCCTGGGAGACGATTGCTCACACCGGTTGGGCACAGTATACCGGAGCAATACGTCTTAAGGACAGAGTCCTTGACTCGCCCCGGGTTTGATTTATTTTATCATTTCATACGCACACACTAAACGACTGCGTCTTAGTGCAGGAGTGATTGTCTCCAACAATCTTAAGACGTATTGATTTTGTTCAATTACTTCCTATACTGTTTTTTTTACGCAAAAGCAGTTTCGTACTGATTTGCAGTCTTCTTCTACTCATTCTTGAACATGAGTCTGTTCTGATCTTTACGTTTTGATCGAACTGAACAGGAATGGAGAACGAAAGCTCGAACTCTGTTCAAGGCTTTAATGGTGCTCACTCCGTGTCCGCACCAGAAGGGGCAAACAATGTTGCTGCCGGACCGCAGTTCAATACGGTTCCGTTGGCACCAACTGGAGGGCCTCAGATGAACCCGGCTGCCACTGCTGCTCATGTGGAGAAGCCGGAAAAGTTTGCCGGCAGTTTTTTCAAGAGGTGGCAGCAGAAGATGCTGTTCTACCTCACGGCGCTGGGATTAGCCAGAATGCTGAGCGAGGATCCACCCGAGGTTGAAAATGTGGAGGATCAACAACAAAATATGCAGAACGCCTTGGGTGCTGAAGCTTGGCCGTATACAAATTTTTGTTGTGTAAATTTGATTCTGGGTTGCCTAGATAATACTATCTATGGCGTGTTTTGTACATATAAAACTGCAAAAGCTTTGTGGTCGGATTTAGATAAAAAGTATCGCACAGAAGATGCGGGTACTAAAAAATTGATAGTTGGGAAGTTTCTCGACTATAAAATGCTAGATTCCAAAACTGTAATTTCGCATGTGGAAGAAATACAGATGTTGGTTTCAAAAATGGAAGGGGAGGGCATGACGCTCAGTGAATCTTTCCAGGTTGCGGCTGTGATTGAGAAGCTGCCTCCTTCGTGGAGGGAATTTAAGAGATATCTCAAACACAAGCGAAAGGAAATGAAAATGGAGGACTTGATTGTCCGTCTTCGCATTGAGGAGGACAATCGGCGTGCCGAAAGAAAGCCGTCCACATCTTCTGGTCAAGCCAAGGCTCATGTTGCTGAGGCAAAGAAAAAGAAGAAAAATAACACTTTGAGTGTGAACGTCAAGGGCAAGGAAATTGCAAAGAAGTTCACAGGTAAGTGTTATAATTGTGGTAAACCAGGGCATCGAAGCAGTGAATGCAGAAAGCCCAAAAAGAATCAGAATCAAAATAAAGCGAAAGCAAATCTGGTTGACGCAATGGATGACTTGAACCTTTGCGCAGTGGTGACCGAGTGCAACGCAGTGGGAAACCCGCGGGAATGGTGGGTGGACACAGGTGCCACTCGACATGTTTGTGCGAACATGGCCATGTTCAGAGAGTACGTGCCCACGACAAACAATGAGCAGTTGTTCATGGGAAACTCCAACAGCTCCAAGATCGAAGGATCGAACAAGGTAATCCTGAAACTGACCTCAGGAAGGGAGTTGACTCTGCAGAATGTGCTCCATGTTCCTGACATAAGGAAGAATCTGGTTTCTGGCGCGCTGCTAGTCACTCATGGGTTCAAGCTTGTTTTTGAGGCAAACAAATTTACACTTTCTAAGAATGGGGTGTATTTGGGGAAAGGGTATCTTTCTGATAACATGTTCAAATTGAATGTTATGACAATTGTACCCAAAAATGTTGCGTCCACCGAGGCTAATAAAATTGTTTCCTCTTCTGCTTACATGCTTGAATCTTTCTGTTTATGGCATTTTCGTTTGGGACATGTTAATTATAAGTTAATACAACGAATGATTAATCTTGACTTGTTGCCCAAACTGGACTTTAGTAATAAAGGAAAATGCCAAATATGTGTTGAAGCGAAATTAACAAAAGCGCCATTTCCTTCAACAGAACGAAACACTGAATCGTTGGATTTAATTCACACAGATTTGTGTGATTTAAAGTTTGTGCAAACAAGAGGTGGTAAAAAGTATTTTGTAACTTTTATCGACGATTGCACGCGATACTGTTATGTATATTTGCTAAGTAGCAAAGATGAGGCCCTTGATGCTTTCAAGGATTATAAAAATGAAGTTGAGAATCAACTTAGCAAACGAATTAAAACAATTCGTAGTGATAGAGGTGGCGAATATGATACACCGTTTAATGAATTTTGTTCAGAACATGGCATTATTCATCAAACGACTGCGCCATATTCACCTCAATCAAATGGTATTGCTGAACGCAAAAACCGTACTCTAAAAGAGATGATGAATGTTATGTTGATAAGTTCGGGTTTACCTCAGAACTTGTGGGGGGAAGCAATTCTCTCAGCCAACGTCATTTTAAATAGGATTCCGTCCAAGAAGGCGGATAAAACCCCATATGAATTATGGAAAGGCTATAAGCCTAGTTACAAATACTTGAAAGTGTGGGGGTGTCTGGCAAAGGTTGTAATACCTAAACCAAGACAAGTTAAAATTGGGCCTAAAACAATTGATTGCATATTCATTGGTTATGCAACGAACAGTAGTGCATATCGTTTCTTAGTGCACAAATCGGACATTCCTGAGATACATGAAAATGTTGTCATGAAATCAAGGAATGCAGTGTTCTTTGAAAATATCTTTCCGAAGAAAGACAAAGACAATGAAGAAACTAGCACAAGTAAGCGAGTGCGTGAGACGACTTCTCAAGATAGTGAGGAACCTCATCAAAGCAAACGAGCCAAAATACCGACGTCTTTTGGACCAGATTTTCTAACCTATATGGTAGAAAATGAGCCAAGGAATTTTTCCGAGGCTATGTCAACTCCAGAAGCTCCATTCTGGAAAGAGGCAATTAACAGTGAGATAGACTCAATTCTTCAAAATCACACTTGGGAGTTGGTTGATATTCCACCTGGAAGTAAACCGCTTGGTTGCAAGTGGATTTTCAAGAAGAAACTTAAAGAGGATGGGTCTATTGGGAAGTATAAAGCCAGGTTAGTAGCCAAGGGCTATAGACAGAAAGAAGGCTTTGACTTCTTTGACACCTACTCACCAGTGACTAGGATCACTTCTATAAGGATGCTAGTAGCCATTGCTGCAGTCTATGATTTAGAAATCCATCAAATGGATGTAAAGACTGTCTTTCTTAATGGTGAGTTAGAGGAAGAGATTTATATGGAACAACCCGAGGGGTTTGTCGTTCCAGGACAAGAAAGGAAAGTATGTAGACTTGTTAAGTCCTTGTACGGACTTAAACAAGCACCCAAGCAATGACATTTAAAGTTTGATCAGGTAATGATGTCAAATGACTTCAAGATCAATGAATGCGACAAGTGTGTGTACATTAAGAGCACACAGAATGCATATGTGATAGTATGTCTCTATGTAGACGACATGCTTATCATGGGCAGTACTTGTGACATCATCTTGAGTACAAAGAAGATGTTAACACGAAACTTTGATATGAAGGACATGGGAGTTGCCAATGTTATTCTAGGAATTAAGATTTCTAGGGTAACTGAGGGACTCATACTGTCACAAACTCACTATATTGAATCAGTTCTGAAACGGTTCAATATGGATGATGTGAAACCAGTAAAGACCCCGCTCGACTTAAGTGTGCACTTAAGGAAAAATCGAGGCGAACCTGTAGCTCAACTAAAATACTCTCAGGTGATCGGGAGTCTGATGTACATAACAAATTGTACAAGACCAGACTTAGCTTGTTCAGTAAACAAGTTGAGCAGGTTTACCAGTAATCCAAGTGATGATCATTGGAAAGCTCTTAACAGAGTGATGAGGTATCTGAAATACACAATGAATCTTGGATTACATTACACGAGATATCCAGCAGTATTAGAAGGATATTGCGATGCAAATTGGATATCAGACAGTAAGGACTCGAAGTCCACTAGTGGATACTTGTTCACGGTTGGTGGTGCTGCGGTGTCATGGAAATCCACGAAACAAACGTGCATAGCTCGGTCTACTATAGAAGCTGAGTTCATAGCGTTGGACAAAGCTGGGGAAGAGGCTGAGTGACTTCGGAATTTCTTGGAAGATATTTCGTGCTGGCCTAAGCCGATCGCTCCTATTAGCATACACTGTGATAGTCAGTCAGCTATAGGACGTGCTCAAAGTAGCATCTATAATGGTAAGTCACGACACATACGTCGAAGACATAACACCATTAAACAGTTGATCTCTAATGGCGTGATTTCCATAGATTATATAAAATCAATGGAGAATCTTGCGTATCCGCTTACAAAAGGTTTTCCTAGAGATCAGATGTCAAGATTGACAAACGGAATGGGACTGAAGCCCATAATGCATGAATCTTTGTAATGGTAACCCAACCTTGTTGATTGGAGATCCCAGAATCTTGGTTCAATGGGACAACTAAGTTATGAAGGTTCAGTTAGCACTTACTCATTCCGTCTGATAAAAGTGCTGTCTGCAGAGAATTGTAGGGTAAGCTAAGGCTTTTAATGATGTCCTATATCTTGTTACGTCAAGTGGAGTATGGCAGAATACTCTTGATAGGAATCACCTATGTAAGTGTGAAGTGGGGCCGCTTCTATGAGAAAGTCTGGGAGGCAAGATTTCTCTAAAACACTTTCTGAAACCAGGTTGTTCATGGCCAAAACGAACACAATCATGAGAACCAAAAGGGTGTTAAAGGAAGTATTGTGTGAGTATCGTTGTCTTGGTTCACAATAAAGGCTGACTAGTTCAAGACATCAAGTCACTATTTAGCCGAGTGAATCCGATGGTACATCACTATGAAAGGTTCAAAGCCAGAAGCTACCTCTTCTGATGCAATATTTTCTTGTTTGACTTCTCCTCAGAGTCTGCATATGCATTTGCATTAATTTCCATTCATGTAGGGGATTGTTGGAGAATTTAAGGTTTGGGCTTTGGCCCATCGTTGGAGTTTGGAAGATTTGGGCTTTGGCCCGTTAATGATGTTGCAAAACTTGGTTGAGCAACGTACTTTGAGCTTAATGAGTTTCCGATAATGAAATCGGAAACTAATGAATCCTTAATTATCTACGTAACGGGTAGTTAATGTTAGGATGTGGACTCACTTAATTATGGTATTGTGTGAATGTGAAATTAATGCTCAAAGTGGATGGAAAATGTTGTGGATGGGTGACGTGTCACCCTTATGGAGGAATACCACGTTGGATGTGTCCATGTGGTGTAAAAGCTTCTGACGGACATCGATCGATGACATCGATCGATCGATGTCACTTCGATCGATCGATGTCATCGATCGAAGTTGATCAGGAAGCTTCGATCGATTGATTGATCGATCAAAGACGATCAGAGGACACCGATCGATCACATCGATCGATCGATGTCTCTTAGATCGATCAACGTGATCGATTGAAGTACTCTGTCCGACATCGATCGATCACATCGATCGATCGATGTCACTTCGATCGATCGATGTGATCGATCGAAGTCGGACAGCGTGCAGAATCGTTCTGTTTGTGCTGTTAGGTTTGAAACTTGAAACCAACACTATCCTCCCACAAAAGATAAGATCAATCTGGCTTGATCTAACGGTGGCAGGGAAGGCAGCTTTGATCTAACGGCCGAGATTTAAACTGTCTTAACCGCCCAACCGAATATGGTTTCCATCTAACGCTCCAGGTTTAAACCTGCTAATCTATCTTCGATCTAAAGGCTGAGATTAAACCTTCCTAATCTAGATAGGAGGTTTTAATCTAACGGCCTAAATCAAACTACGGTTTTGATCCAACGGTCACGGTACCTTGTTCTCCGACCGACTCCCCTATATAAACAGGCAAAGGGTGCATTCATTTTACACACTTGCTCTAGCATTCGTAGCATACTATACTCATAGCACTCGAGTCTTGCATACCGTGGAAGAGAAGTCAGGACACTCTAGCGTTCGAAGGAGTTCAAGTTCAGCAGTGCCGCTCAACTGAACAGGTACCCGTTGTATCCTGGGAGACGATTGCTCACACCGGTTGGGTACAGTATACCGGAGCAATACGTCTTAAGGACAGAGTCCTTGACTCGCCCCGGGTTTGATTTATTTTATCATTTCATACGCACACACTAAACGACTGCGTCTTAGTGCAGGAGTGATTGTCTCCAACAACTTTCGTTAGCTCAATTATTTTAAACATGGTCTGATACCATGTTGAAACTTGTATTTACATGAGGTAAGACCTATTCCATTCAAAACATCAAGACAATGAGTGATGATACTTCATTCTCATATGACCATATATTTTTTTTTTCAAATTGTACGATATGAAACTATATTTCCAATACATTCAATCAATTATCGAATTCTATTGTGTGGCAAAATTGCATTCCGAACAACACTAAAAGAAAACGGAAGCCATTATCAAAAAGACCTTGAAAATCCAATTATGGTATATGTTGTCTCTTTACCAGTCACTCTCTTTATCGCATTTGGACTTTCTATCTTATTTTTATGTTAACTTTTATCCTTATAGTAAAATTATGTTATATGTATTAATTTGATAAATTTTAATCACGGTATCATCCCACTTAATAAGATACTGCATAAGAAGAAATAGAAGTTCATTAGCCATAATTATAGTCCAAACAACCGATCAAATAGGGAAAACTCCACCAATAATAGCTTCTTTGCTCTATGATTCAATGGGCACCCGTTATAGTTGTGAATGCTTTTTAGTTGGCGTTTGGTTTGTACTTGGGTATTGAAATCAGAATCGGAATGAGTATGACAGTCTATGTTTTTGGAGTATATAGGTTTGGACGTAAAAGCGATACTTGTTTGGTATTGAAGTGCGAATGAGTATGATTGACATTGATGGTGTTGGGAACGTATCGGAATTGAAATAGGTATCGAAGTTGGGTGGCCGAAAAATTGGCCAGAAAAATTTGACCTGCCAGAATAGTGAACGGCGGGCGGTAGCGGCAGACGGTGGCCGGCGGCGTTGACTAGCCATACCCCCATTTCCCCATATTATAGACAAGGGGCTAGTATATCAAAAAACGATATCCATTACCAAATATTTGGATATCAATCCAAAACTCATACCCTCCATTTTCCGAAACAAACTAACTTTTATGAATTTGGGTTCCTCTAAACTTATACCCTTAATGAAAAAACTCACAACCAAACACCCCCTTAGAGTTCAAATAGAGATACTTAAAAACGCGTAAAATATCAAAATTGTCCACACACACACACAATCGTGTCAAAAATTTGTTAGTTGAGAATTTATTTAAATAATTCTCATGAAAAATATCACTAAAATAAGAAATCAAATTCATATATTTGTTTCTGCATACACAAACACAACAACCAAAAAAGAAGATAGTGATAAAGTTGAGTACATAATCTTTGAAAGAAAGGAAAAATTCATTACAATATATATCCTTGAACAAATTTAAAAAAAGGAAAAAGAATAAAAAAAACTTCAAATATAAATACTACACAGTGTTATAACTATAATCAATTCTTACTATAGTCTGTCTTTTCTCTCTATTTTTCCCCTAAGGCTTCGACGGCTTCAGATTTACATCCCATTTCCTTGTTCCATACGCAAAAAGTTGACAGTTTAATTAGTGTTTTTTTCCTTTTAGAGAGACATCTTGATTTTACATATAATACAGAAAAATGTGACACTAAAATAAGATGGAGAGTTAGACTGTAAATTTAAACCCCACACATGCCCCTAGTTTGCCGAATTGTTTTTGATTGTGGATTATTGTATCCGAAAGGCCGGTAACCTGCTTTTCTTAGATTTAGTTTCATAACATGGGCTAAGCCCAATAATGAAATAATGTAAGTATGTGAATCTTTTGGGCTTAATAAAAAGGATCGGTTTGTCAAAAAAATAGGGCCTGGTAAATTTCTTACATATCAACCGACACTTTGATCTGTATGAAATTAGTTCGTAAAAGGTTCAAGGTAACATATCAAAAGCACACGTGCATGGACATAACCTAGTAGGAATATACCATGGTGTTTAGCAGTGTATATGCAGTTAACCTGCACTGTTGAAATCTGAATTCTGCTAATAAAGTTGATTTGGATTTTTTTGTAAATTATATGTAAATAAACTCTTATAGATGTTGACTCAAATATTTTAGTTATTTATATTATTTATAAAACTTTATAGACGAAGTAATAAATGATCTCATAGACTCGAGGGTTCAACTTATTGTTATTTTTAGATGATACCCATTGACTTTTGTAAAAAGAAATTGACAAGCCACCCACCTAGGATTATATTTTTCCTGTCATGTTGACTTACATACTTCAACTTTACACCGAGAAACATACTTTTCTTGCAATCTAGTTAAGGTGGAACCCGACAATATTGGATAATCTTTTGCCGGTATGTCCTCATTCAATTTGTGGGATCTTTTCCCTACCTATTACCCCATAAAATAAGATGGTGATTTCCTTTGTCTCTAGTTTTTTTTTTTACCGTTATGACTAAGGGTAAAGAGTCTCTTCGTCTCAAAATACAAATTTACTTTGATTTTTAAATATAATATAAAATTATACTATATTAAAAAACAACTTATATTTTGAGACGAATGTCGTATCATTTCAGACCCAAAATACAGTCGGTTAATATGATTGAAGTTTAAAAGCTTTGTAATCCTATGTAGTGTAGAAAATGTCAAAAAAAAAAAAAAGAAAAAGAAGAAGAATCCGCCCTGAATTTGCAATTAAATCTAGAGATAATTATCTTTATGCTTTCTGTGTTTATGCGTAATTATCATTGCACTTTTTAGTTTAAAATTCAATCTTTACACCCATTTTGTTTGTGAACTAAATTGAAAATCAAATTTCTCGATCAAAGTTAATAAAAAAAATCACTTTTTTAACTATAGAGTGATGTATAAGTTCTACCCACATATCTTAGATATAGACGTTGTTCATATGTTTTAAGATAGCTATACATTACTAAATAGAACATGTAGGTCGGTATGTGCACCTACAAGTATGGCTATTGTATATGTCGCATCTCCTTGATGTCTTGATTTCTTTGGTTAATATTAGCATTTTAGCCTAAAAAATATCACTTTTTATCCCATATGATTTGATATATGATTCTTGACAACCCTTGCGGTTAAAACATTTTACCTTTACACCCATATGGTTTTGAACTAAAAAGTATAATTTTTATCGACTTTGATCATAAACATATGTTTCCAGTTTAGTTCACAAGAACATTGAGTGTAAAGGTAGCCTAAATACTGTTGGAGACAATCACTCATGTACTAAGACGCAGTCGTTTGATGTGTGCGTATGAAAATAATAAAATAATGCAAACCCGGAACGAGTCGAGGACTCTGTCCTTAAGACGTATTGCTCCGGTATACTGTGCCCAACCGGCGTGAGCAACCGTCTCCCAGGATACAACGGGTACCTGTTCAGTTGAGCGGCACTGCTGAACTTGAACTCCTTCGAACGTTAGAGTGTCCTGACTTCTCTTGGACGGTATGCAAGACTCGAATGCTATGAGAGTAGTATGCTACTAATGCTAGAGCAAGCGTGTGTTTAGAATGCACCATTTGCCCTGTTTATATAGGGGAGTCGGTTGGAGAACAAGGTGCCGTGACCGTTGGATCAAAACCGTAGTTTGATTTAGGCCGTTAGATGAAAACCTCCTATCTAGATTAGGAAGGTTTAATCTCAGCCTTTAGATTGAAGATTGATTCATAGAATTAAATTTGGAGCGTTAGATGGAAACCACATTCGGTTGGGCGGTTAGGACAGTTAAATCTCGGCCGTTAGATCAAAGCTGCCTTCTCTGCCACCGTTAGATCAAACCAGAATGATCTTATCTCAAGTAGGAGGATAGTGTTTGTTTCAAGTTTGAAACATAACTGCTCAGCAGAAAAGATCCTGCTCACTGTCCAACTTCGATCGATCACATCGATCGATCGAAGTGACATCGATCGATCGATGTGATCGATCGATGTCGGACAGAATGTTCCAAAGCTCTCTGACCATCTTCGTTCGATGACATCGATCGATCGATGTCATCGATCGATGTCTGTCAGAAACTTCTCACGCCACATGGACACATCCAATGTGGTATTCCTCCATAAGGGTGACACATCACCCATACACAACGTTTTCTATCCACTTTGAGCATTAATTTCTCATTCACCCGATATCGTAATTGAGTGATTCCACGGCCTAAAATTAACTACTCGTTACGTAGATAATTAAGGACCCATTAGTTTTCGACTTTCATTATCGGAAACTCATCACAATTAAGCTCAAAGTACGTTGCTCAACCAAGTTTTGCAACCTTCTTTAATGGGCCAACGCCCAACCTTTTAATTCTCCAACAACAATGGGCCAAAGCCCACACCTTTAATTCTCCAACAAATACAAGGAGTTTAAAGTGATTATCCCTTAAATCCATGTTTGTCAATTATACATTAGTCCAGTACACTACAAAATTTTAGGTTCTATTTCAGCCAAAATGTGGCTGTACTCAAGTTAATAGTGCTTTCTACAGTTTCATAACTATATCATATTGATAGCATATTATTTGCATTTTAGTACATATTTTTCATATTGATTCGTTTGGTAAAATTTTGATGTTATTACATCGTGCATATTTGAGGGGTGAGGGTTGATGCCATTTAGTTTACCTCATTGATCTTTTTCCCAGCACAAACTTATATTGGTCTTTATGGTCTAAAATTTATGTTGATCAAAATTCAAAATGTAAGGTACTGAATTGCCTTTTAGATGTTTATATCAATGTATAAACATATAGAGCCGGAGTCTAAGTGGAATCAAACTCACTATCCATAGAGATAGAGGTATTATTTGACTGCCGTTCATCTTTTCAGACTCTAACAACAGCTTTTGCTGCGGTTGTTATATATTAGATATGATTGATTGATTGATATGAATGTATACGTTTGTCTTATGTTACTTCAGAAGCAAGTAACGTGGGAGACAAGGAATGGTACTTCTTTTGCAAGAGAGGAAGGAAATACAGGAACAGCATAAGGCCTAACCGGGTGGCCGGATCGGGGTTCTGGAAAGCAACCGGCATTGATAGGCCTATATATTCCGGCGGTGCAGAAAGCCGCGATTGTATTGGCCTGAAGAAGTCGCTGGTGTACTACCGTGGAAGCGCAGGAAAAGGCACGAAAACTGACTGGATGATGCATGAGTTTCGCCTTCCCGCCGATCATGACAAAACCACCGGCAAACACCTCGCCGTTAAGCCTGTCACTCAAGAAGCAGCTGTAAGCATTCAATCAAGCACTCCTAATCATGCTTAAGTCTAATGGTCAAGTGTTTTTTTTTTATAAATGAAGACAATGTCTGAGAATTAATATTTAGTTATGTTAGACCAAAGTTCTGTGTCTCATACAAGAATTCCTAGTTAATTTTGTGTTTTCTTATATGCAGTTAACCATAAAAATTAAGAGAATTGGTGTAGATGATCGATTCGTAAATTATTGTTTGGTTACAAGAAGATATCTCAAAAATGAAAAATGATAATGTTTTGATTTCAAAAAATGGAGCCTAGACGAGGACATTTGTAATTTTATATGAATTGTTAATAGTTTAGATGTACTTTGAAGTTTTAAGTTTGTACGTATTTTAGATATTATTGATTTATGGTTATGATAGATATCTATAAGATATATATTTTATGACTTTTTATTTTGAATTTTGTTCATATGGATTGTGGATATCTTCAAGACGATTTATAAATCTGCCATTGAAGAAGGTACATAACAGTAAATAATACATTAAAATCAAACAGCTAAAACATGCATAAAAACAACCAAAACTTTCAAAATTTATGTAGACTGAATGGGAGTTTCATTCTAGCGCTGGACTGAAGAAAATCTCGTTATATCTTATGCTTGATCATATTTCACCCACAACTTATTCATTGGTCCAGGATAAAAGTTTATGGAAAAAGAAAATTAAAGTTAACGAGATATAGGCCAGATATAAGGGCAACATAAAGTATATTTAGGGGTTAGATAGGCGTAGATACTATCTACGCTTTAGGTTGACTTTGCACTTGTCTGTTTATGTTTTGTCGTTGTTTTTCATTATATATCCATATACACGTTATGAGTATTTTAATATCGACAGCCTCCTCTTTGTATTTTTTGAATTCCCTCACTAACACACTAGCACATCATATCTCTATTATTGTGTCATTTATGCAGGTACATATAGAGGTGGGGTCTCACTGGAAGCAAACTCTGTATCCTTTGTGATAGAGATATTGTTATTGTGTCATTTATGCAGGTACATATAGAGGTGGGGTCTCACTGGAAGCAAACTCTCTATCCTTTGTGATAGAGATATTGTTTGCCTGCGATAGCTTTTGTTTTCGTTGGGATATACTGGGTATGATTGACGATGATGAACTTATTGGTTTGAAATTATTTATGCAGGAAGTTTGGACCTTATGCAGAATATTCAAGCGAAATGTGTCATATAGGAAATGCATGCCGGATTTCAAGGGTTTGCCTTCTAAACGAGCCACTAAACCAGTGGACTCAGACTTCAAAGCCTGCAGTTTCGATTCCACCAAAGGTCGAGAAAACTATATCAGCTTCAACAGTGCTTCTCCTCTAATGATCGATGCCACAAGATCACGGAACGACATGAAAACCTTTGCCACAAGTAGTGGAAGTCAAATTCCAAATATTACTATGAATAATGAGCATTTTGCAAGCAATTTTGCTTCACATGAAACCCCCTTAAATACATCTTACCCTAGCATTCCGGGTGCGGTAGAGCTGCCTGATTTCTTTGGTAAACATGCAGACTGGGATGAGCTCAGCTCAGTGGTGGAGTTTCGAACTGCTTCTCCTTTCTTGATGTAAACATGAAGTAATAACATTAGATGGGTAGCAATTTAATGTAAGGAAAAGATGTTTTAACCTATTTTATGTTTCGCCTTCTAACTCATTTGATCGGAGCTTGTCATATGCATTAAGTTAGTCCTAAATTGAGGTACATGACATAATTTCACTAGATGAGTTAAAAGATGAGACAACAATAACATAGAATATTCTGACCCGTTTTGTGTACTTTAGTTTTAGCGTGTACTACTGATTTATGTTCGAAAAAGTGACAAAGATATAAAAACTAAACAGGAAGAGATAAAAACAATGTCTGCAAACAACGGAGACGTAATTTATGTTATTGTCTTTAAAGCATTTTTGTCTCTACTAATTGAGCAAGGTGTACACAACAAATGCTTCTCAGGATAGAACGACTTCTTTTTTTCGCTTGTTCTATAAAAAGAAAATTGAAATTGTGTATTTGAACTGTGTAATATAAGAGGAAGAAGAGGAAGAAAATGGAAAAGCTATGCAAGTTTTCTCAAAAAGTATATTTCAAAGTATTTCTAAAGCATATCTTCAAAACATTATGATTCTTGTATTTAAAGACTTGAATTCACAAGAGAAAAAAAAGTTAATTTGACACTTCTCTGTTAACCTTCCAAATTAGTCTGTGATTGTCCATGGTTGAAAGAAGGTGCCCCATGTTACAAAAAATTGCATCATTTTATCAAAAGATAATGAAAATTCCGTTGGTTGAAGCAACCGAAAGTTCGTTCATTTTGACCGAATGCTAGATCTGAAATTTCTAAACGTTGCATATGACCATTTGACATCGAACTATGGACTGAATGTTCGATAAACGGCTTCACCGAATTTTTGATGAAATGTTCAGTTAATGGACAAAAACTTCAAATTTAAACCAAACTTTGTCACCAAACTATGAATTGATCATGAACATCTGGTTAATTTCACCGAATGTTGGGTCTCTTCAGAATTTAGAGTAGTAATAGACCAAACTCTGTAGCATAATCAAAACTAATCCAATTCAAGTTTAACTTATTTCTCCATTCAAACTTCTTACATGTTTTTATATAAATTTAGAGCACTTTCAACAATCCCCCGTGCGATTCATATTTATACAAGAACATCCATAAACAACTATAAACTAGCATCTCTGATATTAAACAAAGATAATGATACGTAGTAGATATGATGACACGCGCCTTGAATCGTCACTTAGTACAAATGAAAGTGTATAAATGAAAATAAGATGACATAGACGTCTTGAGTCATATTTCACTAATGTCTATATGAACAATCAAAAGACAGTCATTGTCTATATCATACAAGTTCGTAGATTGGTGCGAAATCGGCCATGCATCCAGTCGCAGATTTTCATAAGTGCTCTACTGAGTTATTACAAGCTTTCATAGGAAGCGACACCACCTCCACACTTATATAGGTGAAATTCATCAAGTGTATATTGCTCACACCCCTATAAACATTGTTATGAGTTTCATTATAAGATGCTTAAAATCTCACCTCCATAAACTTGCACTAAACACTATCTTACAATGACATCATAGAGAGGGACAAGTTTGATAGTGTTTATTAGAACTCTTATATAATTTGTTTTTACCACATTAAACCTTATTTGTAGGATCTATACTAATGCAGGTTGGCTTGCATCATAGATAGTTCACATCAAATAGAATACTTTCATCTCCTTTGATGTTTTAGTGGACTAACTTCTTATTTTGTCCTTTAGATAAGGGGTCAGCTACGTTAAACTCGGACCTTACAAACTTCAAGTTAACTACCTTTGAACTAATCAACTCACGCACAATATTGTGTCTCAAACGAATATGCCAGGTCTTTTCATTATAACTTTTATTCTTCACCCCGAGCAGTCGCTCCATGCGAATCACAATGTATATAGGCGTAGGTTTAGACTACAAATGAGATTTATGAAATACAAGATAGTTAAATGAAGGGTTTGGTGGTATAGATCATTTCGTATCATTTCGGACGACAAAATGATCACCCGAAAGCTAGCAAAAAAAAAAAAAAAAAAAAAAGATGAATTTGAAACCGTCCTCAATCCTTAGAGTAAGGACAAATTGCATTGTGCAAATGATCGATTAGGTAGAAGTATCTCGCAATTTAGTCATCCCTAAATGGTCAGCAGGGTATGTTAAAAATTAATGGTCTCTACAACTCTACCGGATCTTATGTGTATTAGTTTAGTATTATTGGAGATATTGGAAGATATTAGAAGATATTATATATTTGATATGGGAAGATATTATTTTGTAGTTGTTAACATCTCACCAACCTTGTAGATAACATTGTAGATAGACTCCCTATCTCTTATTCTTAGGAAGTTGTTGTTATAGAAGCTTATATGTATACGTACAATGTAAAGCAGATCATTATTGAATCAAAATATACGATTCTTCATGGTATCAGAGCAAACTTGATCCATTCATCAAATTGTTCATCGGTTCATCGCTGTTCCTGTGATATTCATTTTTCTTTTCGGCGGCTTCCATAAAATTCAGCGCCGTTAGTTTTGTTTTGCAAATCCAAGCAGAATTCATTTGTCAATTTGCATTCTTTGTGGCATTTTTTTAGTCAGTTTGTGTTGCTTGGTCACGATATTAAACTGTGGTCGACCTTCTTTCTTTGAGCAATTCCAATTTCAGTTGGTCTCTTCAAATTTTTATTTTTGTCCCACATTTTGCATTCCGTGGCAGTCTGTTTGTTTTTGGTGGTTTCTGTACTCTGTCCAGCGGTGCCCCAGTTCCAGTGTCGACTTCAGATTAGTCCCAGTTCCAAAGTCGACTTCAGTGTTTTCGACAGTTTTGCTCGGTCATTGTTCGTTCATTTTTGTCAAAAGTAAGTCATGGCCAATCAGACGTTAGTCCCAACTGATTCAAAGTCGCCATATTACCTACATCCATCTGACCATTTGAATGGAGGTAATTTTAGGTCAAGTGTTCCGATGACATGCAAGAAAGGTTTGGATACTGTTTCTTTTCAGCCTGCCTTATCATCTTATTGGCTTTTTGATAGTGGAGCCAATGCACATATTGTCAATGATCTGTCACTGTTTACTACTGTTGTTACTGACAAAATTGTTGCAACGGTACAAACCCCAGATGGTACACATGTGTCCGTTCGCGCCATTGGGACAGTCAGACTCTCGGATTCTTTAGTTCTGCGTGATGTTTTGGGAGTACCAGAGTTTGCATTTAATTTAATTTCTGTCAGTCGATTGGTACAAGATCTGAAATGTACGCTAATCTTTGGCCCGGATTTTTGTGTTGTGCAGGAGATGCCATCGAGGAAGCTGATTGGAGTGGGTAGGCAGCGTGATGGTCTCTACCATTTGGTTCAAAATTCGGTCAGTCGTAGTCTTGTAACAATAAAGTGTGATGAGTCAGTGTGGCACAGTCGCATGGGTCACCTTCCTCTCTCAAAGTTTCGTTTTATACCCTCTATTGTTGTTCCTAATAAAGAAGTCTTTTGTGATGCTTGTAGTCGGGCAAAGCAGACACGTTTACCGTTTCCTGTTAGTACTAGCATAACTCTGCAGTCCTTTGATCTCATTCATTGTGATATTTGGGGACCTTATAAAACACCTAGTTTGTCTGGTGCACGTTATTTTCTAACCATTGTTGATGATTATAGTCGCAGTACTTGGGTATATTTGATGAAAGCTAAATCTGAAACTAGTCGTTTCTTGTTGCATTTTCTTCGTTGGGTTCATACACAGTTTGGGCGCCCTGTCAAACGTGTTCGTAGCGACAATGGGTTAGAATTCACTAGTGCTACAGTCCTTGGTTATTATGCTGAACAAGGGATTGATGCTCAGACTTCTTGTGTTCATACTCCACAACAAAATGGTGTCGTTGAGCGTAAACATAGGCATCTTTTAGAGGTTGCACGTGCCCTTCGTTTTCATGCTAATCTGCCTATCACCTTTTGGGGGGAATGTGTTCTCACTGCTGTTTATCTTGTTAATCGTATGCCTGCTACCATTCTTAAGCATAAAACACCATATGAGGTTTTAATGGGACACTTACCATCTTATGATCATCTTCGTGTTTTTGGTTGTTTATGCTATGGTTATACCTATCATGGCCTGCATGATAAATTTGCTCCGCGTTCTGCTCCTGGTATTTTTCTTGGATATCCGCATTCACAAAAGGGGTACAAAATTTATGATTTGTCTAGTCACAAAGTCTATGTTAGTCGTGACGTTGTTTTCCATGAGCATGTTTTTCCATTTTCCCTGTCTACTCGGTGTGTTCCCCCACCCGCTACTGTCCCTCCTGTTTTCGGCCAGTCCAGCTGGGATGACACGGTGCTGGCTGACCCTTCAGCGGCCACTTCGCCCCCTTCAGCTGCGAGTCTCCAGCCTTCAGCTGAGCTCTTCCAGCCGCCGGCTGCCTCCCAGCCCGCGGCGTCTTCTTCCCCGCTGGCGTCTACCGATATTTGTTCTCCTTCTCCTGCTATTCCTCCTTCGCGTAGTTTGCGTGCCCGTCACTTGTCGCGTCGTCTTACGGATTTCGATGTTGAGTTGCCTCCTTCTCTTGTGCCATCTACTGTGCCGCCCCCTCCTACAGCGAACTCCACGGTATTTCCTTTATCCGATTTTCTTTCGTATGCTCGCTTATCTTCGTCTTACTATGGTTTAGTGGCGGCCATCACTGCTGGCGATGAGCCAGTTTCTTTTAAGCAGGCGGTTAAACATCCTCATTGGCGCGAGGCCATGCACCGTGAGATTGCCGCTCTTGAGGCCAATCACACTTGGACTGTTGTACCTCTGCCACCCGGCAAACGTACTATTGATTCCAAGTGGGTCTACAAGATCAAATATAATCCTGATGGTTCTGTTGAGCGCTATAAGGCTCGCTTAGTGGCGCGTGGGTATACACAGGTTGAGGGTGTTGATTTTCATGAGACTTTTGCACCTGTGGCCAAACTTGTGACAGTTCGGTGTTTGTTAGCAGTTGCAATGGTCCGTCGTTGGCATGTTCATCAGTTGGACGTGAATAATGCGTTTTTACATGGTGATCTCACTGAGGATGTTTACATGCGCATCCCACCTGGTTTTTCCCGTCAGGGGGAGAATCATGTTTTTAAGTTATGTAAGTCATTATACGGATTACGTCAGGCGTCTCGGAATTGGTATGCTAAGTTCACTACTTCCCTTCTTGCTCTGGGTTACACGCAGTCTCAGGCTGATCCGTCTTTATTTCTTTTCTCTGCTTCGTCTTCGACTGTTGTTGTTTTGATTTATGTTGACGATGTCATTGTTGCTGGTAATGATCTTAATCGCATCTCTGCTTTGAAAGCTTATCTTGATCAGAAGTTTAAGATCAAAAATCTTGGTCCACTTCGATATTTTCTTGGCATTGAAGTTGCTCGTTCTCCCGTTGGTATGGTATTAAATCAGCGTAAGTATGTTCTTGATATTATCATGGAGTGTGGTCTACTTGGTAGTCGCCCCGCTTCTACTCCGATGGATCAGAAGGGTACGTTTTCCGAATCTGATCCGCTTTTAGCTGATCCTGCTTTTTATCGTCGTATTGTTGGCCGGTTACTTTACCTTACCGTCACACGCCCGGATATTTGTTTTGCGGTCAATACTCTTAGTCAACATATGCATGCTCCACGCAAATGTCATTTAGATGCTGTTTTCTATTTATTGCGTTATCTTAAGCGTGCCCCGGGCCAAGGTCTTTTCTTTCCTACTGCATCGTCTTTGTCTCTTCAGGCCTATTGTGATGCTGACTGGGCAGGGTGTTCTCTTACACGACGTTCTACCACTGGGTATATGGTTTATCTTGGTTCTGCGTTGATTTCTTGGCGTTCCAAGAAACAACCTGTTGTTTCTCGTTCTTCGGCTGAAGCTGAGTATCGTGCTATGGCTTATGCCGCCAGTGAGATAGTGTGGTTACGCAAGCTCCTTGTTGATCTCGGTGTTCCTATTCACGATCCGGTGACTCTATTTTGTGACAATCAAGCATCTTTACATATTGTGGCCAATCCTGTTTTTCATGAACGCACCAAGCATATTGAGATCGATTGTCATTTTGTACGGCAACATTATCTTAATGGTCTCATTCGCCCATGTAAGATTTCTGGTCACCTTCAGTTGGCTGATGGCTTCACCAAAGCACTTGGTCCTGATAAGTTTCGTCAGTTTTTAAGCAAGTTGGGCATTCTCAACATCCATGCGCCAACTTGAGGGGGAGTATTGGAGATATTGGAAGATATTAGAAGATATTATATATTTGATATGGGAAGATATTATTTTGTAGTTGTTAACATCTCACCAACCTTGTAGATAACATTGTAGATAGACTCCCTATCTCTTATTCTTATGAAGTTGTTGTTATAGAAGCTTATATGTATACGTACAATGTAAAGCAGATCATTATTGAATCAAAATATACGATTCTTCAAGTATCATCTAAAAAGATATTAAGATGAAAAAAATTGATAAAAAATCTTCGTAAAAATATTCACACAGGTTTTCTGTGGCCTAAGCATTTCTGGTTAACAGTTAAAACCTGGTAAATCTTTTTCTTTTGTTGATATCCACTGTGCCAAGTTCACCTAACCAAAGATGGAGAAAGAAAGGATGTCAACGGGATGCCGCTTGCTATCCTTGCATTTTGTCTTGCACTCCCAAAAGCTAGAAGGTAATTAATTGAAGAATCCTTCATGTCTTCTTGATTTCAACTATGGAAATTAGTGTGTAAAAGCTTCCTTTTTTGCAAGTGTTAAAGAGTGTGTCATCAGTTCTGAAAAGTGCCGTTTCCCTTTTCATTTAATATTTTCTAGAATGAAAAGCTTATAGGCTTGATATGAAATGCCTCTTTTGCCAAGAGTGAAGATGTTCTCATGTGGGGTTATTGTGTTGAATATCAAGACTGCTTATCTTAACAAAGGAACTCTTGCTGTCCAAAAATATGGTTCTAGTTTGACTTAAACATAATTATGTGGTTTTTTTTTTTGCTATTCTATGCATCTGATTCCAGGGTGGAACGTCATATTCTATGGTTGTTCCATCCTCTTGCATGTTTATGGGTTCCAGCCAGGCAAAGGACTTTTGGATGCACATGCTCTTTGGCACGCCACAGTTCCTCTTAATTGTAATATGTTGGAGTTGCATCAGAATTGATGACATATTTGTTGGAAAAGTACGTCAAAGTACTTTAAAATGTGCTCTAAACTTATATAAAAATATGTATGATGTTGTTTGAGAGATTGAAAAATGATTTGAACACTTTAAACTTGTAAGAAATCACTTGGATCGATCCATATGTAAGTTGGATCGAACCAAGTGAAAGCTGAAATGAAGTTGATTGTTCTGTTGGACATAGATCGATCACATCGATCGATCGATGTATATATCGATCGATCGATGTGGTGTGGATGCAATGCTGGAAACTCTCTGTCCAACATAGATCGATGACATCGGTCGATCAATGTAGTCAGGATGAAAAGTTAAAGTTATCTGTCCAACATCGATTGATATACCAAAAGTCAGGACTTTTCACTTTGTATTGCATTTTTTTATCCAAGAATCATCTCCCTTCATACATGAACGTTATGCAACTGACATGAATGTCAATTAAACTGCTGAAACATGTTTTCAAAGTGGTTTTGACACAGCCCAATGCTTATAAATAATAGGTCCTGCTATCTTAAAGGATAGAACAATTTTTGCAAAATTTATGAAAAATTTCAGCATTGTTTCTTCTCCAATACTCTCTTCTTCTTTTTCTACTATCAAACACATTCTCTTGTGAAAGTTCATCTTCCTCTCGTAAAGTGACAACAACTTTTGTTGTATCTCGGCTTTCTTGTTGTGATCGTTTTTCTTTCTGTTGGTATTCATATTCCTTCATATTTCTAACAATATTTAATGTCTAATATCTTTACTAAAGTAACTGCCGATATGCTCGTATATCTAGATGTCTATCAGTTCCTTATTGTGGCAAATGCAAAAGGCTTATTTATTATTTATTGTTTGGAATATTATTACAAATTCAACAAGTGCATCATTAAAACAAGAAGCCACGTTCTTGCAGTTCTGGCAACTTTAGAATAGTGCTTTCCAGAGGGCGGCTTGGAGCTCTGTAACTTCGACCGCACGAGTTTAAGCCATGGAAACAACATCTTGCACAAAGTATAGAGTAAGTCTGCGTACATCAAATCGCAAAGTGATTCGTCTTCTCCCCAAATCCTGTGTAAACGTGAGAGCCTAGTGTACTGAAAACGGCCTTTTTTAGACTAGTGTTTTCCATTCGTTATCAGCATCGAAGAAACACAACCCTAGGGTGGTTGGTTGATCATGTTTCAGACACATCACTATATTGAATATATGGATTGCTGAGTTCATATTCATTAGAAGTTGGGAACTATTTGAAACAATTCACAGTGGGCCTTTAACTTCTATCCAATTTCTAGCAGCAACCCCAACTTTGAGAAATTAATTTCAGGCCCATAAATTGATCTAATGCATCAACTTGGAAATACACATTGAACTCTACCACAACAAAATTACCTCATGCCTTAGAGTCTCTTGACTATGGCGGGGAAATACACATTGAACTCTATTAACATGAAATTATAATGTATATATCATCCAAAATGGTATGCGGTTAAAGCTGAAATACTAATTCATGCCACCAAATCAAGTCTAAAAGATCAGTTTTCTTAGCCTTGTTGATTGGATCTGCATCATTATGGGAGGACAATGTACATGCATGATTGGTCTCACTACTTGGGCCTAGTGTATTAAAAACCATGTGCATAATGTGGCCTTGCATGTCATGTCCTTTATACTGCTCTTTAAAGCCAATGTTTGGCATGTGATTTTCTGAATTATGCCATGATATTTGTGGCGTTTGCTTCTAGTTGAGGCGGGATGAGATCCTCTCACTCTATTCTCTCTCATTCTCTTCCTCACCATCAAACATATGTCCTCTACCTACTCTCATACACCTTTTGTTGGCTATCATTCATTTAGTTTCACCACTCCCCCCTTACGGCCACGTGGTGAACGGTAAAGAGGATGGTGAGGGAGAAGAGGGTGAGGTGATCCCACCCTAGTTGAGGCTTGTGTAGATTTTTAATCAAATATGTGTCTTGTCCCTTGTGGAAAGTGTGTGTTAAAGGGATATGCCACCAATTATGGAAAGGTTTGGCCAAATTGACATTTGCAAGTAATGGTTGGTTTATCCATTATTGGTGTAATTAATACTTGTGACATGGCTTCTAAGTCATCCAAAACTACCAACCATTTTCTTTCTTTTTTTTTTATTTTCTTGATAGGATTAGATCATCAGTTTGAATAAAAATTAGCCCACGTATCAACTTACAATAGAACCATTGTTAAATGGAAGAAAACAAATAATTATATTACTTTAACCGATGAAAGACCATGAGACACTCCAAGATGTTAGAAGCTTGCTAGAAAGAAACTAGTCGGAAGGTGACACTAATTTTATTATGCTTAAGTGTAACTGTTGTTCATTCCCTAAAATGTATGCAAGTGATGTGAATCGATTGACATGTCACTGAATGTGCGGTGGTCAAAACTAGGAGTATCAACGAATCGAGCCGAACCGATATTAGGTTTTCGAATTTGGATTCTTTTAGCTAGACAAACTGTTCGGCTCGGTTCGTTTACTATGACGAGCTTTAAAATTGGTTCAATTTTGGCTCGATAACACTACAACTGTTTAAACGAGCGAAACAGTTCGCGAACAGTTCGCCTTGTTTTAACTAACAAACTCGAATCAAATACGAATCGAACTCAAACAGTTCACGAACTGTTCGTTTCGCTTAACACCGAGTTAAAACGAAGGTCACGCTAATTTTTATAAGCGACTACTAAAATATCTAATGAGTTTTCAGTTACCATCTAAAATTTGAGGGAGGTCACAATTTAAACCATGACCTTCGTAATTAAAAGATTCTTAACATTGCTTCCTTGCCAAATTGGGCTAACTGTATTTGCTGCATTAGCTTGTCTTTAGAGGCTATGATCTTAGAGAATCAAATTAGGTTTAACAACAACATCATTCTACTTTCTTGTGTCAACTAAGGTTTGAAATTTTATTTATCGTTGTCCATATGTTTTTTTTTTCTTTTGTTTTTATGGAGAAAGAAAAAGGAATAAGAGGGAGTTTGGTGGGGGTGGGGAGGAGGGTGTGATTCCTTTTCAAAATTGATTCTTGTTGGATGTAAAGTAACTTGACTTCTTGTGAAATTCGTTTCCCACTAATAACTGAGGTAGCATTTATTAACATATGACATACGTGTGTGATATGATGGGCCTTTATTTGGTAAGACATCAGCCTCATAATAAATAAATATTCCGTGGAAAACTAAATTTTGGTCTGAATCATCAAGTTGGAATATAGATGAGATATATTATTACTTGATCGTTACTCGAAGAAGTATTTAGAGTCAGAATATGACGTTTTACGTATCAGAATAGATATATATTGGTAAGAGGAGAGATATGGGTCTCTTTTGGCAGATGCCGGGGACCCTTTTTTCCACTATTAGGCTTTAGGACATTGGACCAGCATATGCAAAATTAGGTTACCTTTGTCCAAGTCTGAACATGAAGTAGTAGTCAAAATCAAACTAAATTTAATTGTACCCATTATGACATTATTGGAGGACCACTAATTCTTGAATGACTCATGCATCCAACAAATTGATTTTTATAGGACAAATTTCATTTGACGGTTAGTGATGGGCCAATAAGTTCTTCCGAGTTGCAATAAATTCTTGCACACATATGTGTATGTATAGTCGACACCACTAAAAGCATTATGGTGTAGATGTACTCTTACTTATTACGCTTGGTGCCCCATGCTCATTTGTGGCCTACAATTTTGGGGGATATTAGTTGATTCTTTTGGGTGTCACTATCCAATTATGGGACCTTGTTCGATTCCCTGTACGAGATGTGCAACTTCGGTGAAAAAAAGACAGAAAATGTGTTAAAGATTTGTAAAACATAGGGAATGAGATCTCTTCATTCCCCTTCTTCCTCACTTCCTTTCTTACTTACAGTACGTCATGTGTCTTCCACCCACCTTCATACTCTCCTTTGTTAACCATCTCTAATTTATTCTCACCAATCTTCTATTACTGCTACGTGACGGGCGGTGAAAAGAGGAGTGATGGATAAGGGGAAAAGGTAATCACATCACAAACATAAAGACATGTTTTCTACTAATCTTTCGGTAACATGTCGTTGTTGCCCCTATGCATTAGGATTGGGTTGGATGGATGTGTACTAGGTCGTCTCTTTCTAGAGGATAACTTATTTCGTTGAAATCTATCATTCGAATATAAAATGAAGTGTGTTATGTGATTTTCTAGATGATAAGTTCTAGAGTCTCCTGATTCCTTCTTGTGTATAGGTTTTGGAAAAGAATTATATCAATTCGTCAATTAACTGATAAACATTACATTAATTCTAAAAGAGTTAGACAATCTATCTCAAATCGGATACTTATTTTCTTCTATTCGAATAATCAATAAGGTGTGCTGTGTGATTTTTTAGACGATAAGTTCTAGAGTCTCTTGGTTCACGCTTGTGTATAGGTTTTGGAAAAGAAGTATACCATTTCGTCAATTAACTAATAAACATTACAGTAATGTCTAAAAGAGTTAGACAATCTATCTCAAATTGGATACTTATTTTCTTCTTTGTTCCACGTTCGAATCTAAACAATTACATAATAAAGATTATCATTTAACCGTATCACCATTATAACTTATTTTAACCAAATTTGTTAATTCTTGAAGATAAAAAGGACATGTTGGATTAGTAATTTGTGTTAGAAATTCCTATTAGTTAGAAGTCACAAGTCCTATAATACTGGGATATGAATGAGTTAGGTTAGGAAAGGTTGTATTGTGAATGATTGTGAAAGATTTTCATTTACTTAGTTTCCTTGTATGTAGCCCTATAAGTTGACGGGTGTAAGAATGTATAGATTCATTGAGAAATACATACAATTTCTATATACAATTGTTTACCTTACTCTGTTTACACATGGTACCAGAGTAGGTTCTTCTCAATCGAACCTGTTTTTTGATTCTTGTTGGCTCAGATTTGTGATTTCATCATTGCCTTAAACCTACTTGATGATTCTCCTTTTTATTCTTAATTAACACTTAAATAAAATTAAATGAGTTCTATTCTTACAATACCACTACTTAAATTTTCTTATTTATATGTCTATTAAATTACCGGGTGTAACAGACAATGTTCTCTAATCGAACACTTCCTAGTTATCTGATAAAGCAAAAAAAAAAAAAAGATTTTTATTGTGATGGAAACAGACTTCAAAATTAGGGAAAGAACTTTAAACCCCAAAAGGTTTATGTTTGGACCAAAATATTAAAAAGAATAAATATAAAAAAGGGAGTAATCTAGCAAAGCTAGCACTCTTTTAATGCAGGCAGATGCCAACGTTTGGACTATTTATCTTTATCACAATATTCCATAAGAGGCACCAAAAACTCTTTCATATCATGGGTTCCACTTGGAAACCCATTTTCATTTGTGCCCTCTGATTTTCTTTCTCATTCAATCCAGAAGAAACAACAACAACAATCATACCCAGTATATCTAAACGATAACAAAAATTATTGCTAAGGTCTGAGGAAAGTAAGAGACATAAAAACAATACATTCATCTCAAGAGATAGAGAGTTTGCTCCTGAATCCAGAAGAAAAAAATTGAAAAAAAGAAAGATGTCTTTAACATTTGTAGTTAGGGGTAGGGTACTCTTTGTCAAGAATTTTACACCATTGGACACGTCAGATTTGAGAAAGGCTGGGTGTCACATTAGTTGATATGTGAAAGTGGGGTATGGGCACGCTAGATTGCTACATAATAAGAAATAGCCAAATAAGGTTGAAATCTAATCATTAGGGGTCCTGTCACACACAGTCTCAAAAGTAGTGTACCGATGTAAATCAGGTACCCAACGGACTGCTAGCAGGAACTTAGTCATTTACACAGTAGTCTGTATAAGGAGCCTCCAGCACTGCAGGCAAGCCTACAGGCCAAGTAGCTCTCACACTATGCACTTGCTGGGAAGGGACTCTCTTGCCATTGGCAAGAATTGAACCTCTGACCTCTCTATCGAGAACTCATGTTCGGAACCAGTTGGACTATATCCTAGGGACCTCTTTTTATATTATACAGAAACAAAGAATCACTATCATCCCTGTATCGTGTTTTTGTGACTTTTATGGTTGATTACTTGGTAGAAAATAATGGAGTATAAGTTACATAGCTTCTTTAAATGCTCCAATGAAGTTTGTACCATAATGTCATTACTACAGCCTATAGTAATGGCAATTTCACTTCATTCTTAATAAATCTTAATAAAGTGCGTTTTCAGTATACCAAACTTCCGCGTTTGTACATGGTTTGAGGAAGGGTGGGATCGCTTTACGATCTGACATGCACAGCTTTAACATACTTTTTATGAAAGAGACTGTATTCGCAGCTCAAACTCATGATATCAATGTCACAAAACATTAATCTTACCAGTTGTTCTGCCCTCTTCACTTCATTCTTGATAATTTAGTTCAAATACTCGATGGCAAGTTATTAATGCCCCAAAGTTAAGGGTACTTTATGGAATGGAACACGAGTCTTGGAACTTCAATCTTTAACATTTTCCCATGTATTTTAACCTTCTAGTTCTTATAAGATCATAAGCGAAGTATCAAGTGGAAGCAAAAAATCGTTGCTCAAATTTTGAACGTCGGTTTGTTTGTTTTTAATATTAAAAGAAGGAACAATCAATTATGGCGGCTAAATTAAGCTTAAAAGAAGAAGAAGAAGATGATGATACAATGGCAAACTTATAATTACTTGTTCATAGAAATATTTGCCTAATCTACACCAGATACATCGTACACACTATTGGTATACGACACCGATCTTGTTTTTTGAATTGGTATCTACTTGCCTTAATATATAGTTAACTTTTTGCCTAGTTAAATTAAATGTTCCAAGTACCATCTTACATGCAGTTTGAAATACTGGTATGCTTTTATATATATGTCTTTATTTATATAAATTCAAAAATAGTACTATCTATTCAAATAATTTCTGGATAAACCCCCTTAACATCATGGCCTCTGGACATGGATTTTGACTTAGTGGAGGAGGCAGATTTTTGCAAAGCTGAGAATCATTCTACCATAAAGTTGTTAGAGAAAATGTTGGAATAACTTATTACTATGGCTCTTACTTTTTGCCCTTAAAGTGCTTTCCTATCGAATCCTTCATCCATTGTGGGATTTGCTTCTCCAATAAAACATGGTATATATAAGCAAATGGTCCTTTTATCTTTTTTTTGGGGGGGGGGGGGGTGGGGGAGGGGGAAGGGGGCGCTTAACTTTAATCATGAAACAATGAGCAACTTCACCCTTTAGTAATCATGCTTGGATGCAAAAGCCTCCAAGACATAGTTCAGTTAGTACTCGGCTTGAGATTTACTCTAAGAGATAAATAGTTCGATTCTAGTGACACGTACAGTATGGATGTTCCTCTACTGCTAGGCTGAAGGCCTGGTTTACGGAGGGACACGTTGTGTGGGTCACTGCGTAAGATCTTACCGAATCTAGGAGGCTACTGCACTCTTGATTTGTATCTTCCATACATGCTTCTTGGAGCTGAGACGGTAGGGACCCTTGAATGAGGAATTTTACCTTTTGGTCCATGCTTGGATGCAAAAGGTCATGAAACAACTTCACCCTTGTGGTAATCATACTTGTCATCTAGTTTGATGTTTATCATATCCTTAACTTGACCCATTATTTCACAAGAAATGAGATGTCAATATCTAAATCCCGGTAGGGTCTTAATGACGATGTATCACAGAAATAAACAAAAATATACACCTCAATGATGGACCAGCTTTTTTTTTTTTTTTTGGGGGGGGGGGGGGGGTGCATCCATCAATGCCTCAAATCCACGCTTCTTTAAGATGACGTGCCTTTTGTTTTCACTTATAAATTTACATATTTCCAACCCCATCACCACAACAAAGCAAAACAGGCCATCCAATTCAAACTTTGAATTTGGATTTTGTTATGAAAAAGAGAGGATACGTACAACTTTTGTGTCACACATGTCTATGGTTTGGTTCCTCCTTACGCAAAAGGATTAAATAGAAAGCATAAGCATGGAGTGGGCACCGATGCTTGAATCATGCCTTTGATGTCCTCCCCACCCTCCAAAAGAAAAAACTAAAGCGACATTCTCCTCATATTCGATATAAACATGTATGTGTACAAGTGTATATGTATACAAGTAAATTTATTATCATCAATAGTAATTACCATGCGTTCAAAAAGTTGTCTTTTAGCTAATAAGATATACACAAATAAATAGAAAACATATGAACATAGATACTCTATGTGTCTTAAAAATATTAACGTACATCCGAAGTATTTTGACAGAATAGTTTGGTAAAAAAAGTTTCACATCATCTAAGATCAAATTTCAATTAATGATGTGTAAAATACTTTGACAATTTGATTTTAAATGGTGTTTGACCAGGTATAACAATATTTTTAGAAAGGATGGAATAATTTTATTTAAAATCAAAAGGTGTGATTTTTATTAGTTAGTGATTAACTATCATAATGTCTCACAATTATTTTTTAACCATTTTAGAATTTGTATGCATATGTGCGTCGTATACATGTCCGGGTTGGCCTTAATAGATCCGTGCAACTCCTTTTCATTTGTTATATAATTGTAACGGATGTTTTAACAAAATATGTTTTCGGTGTACCATGCTTCTACGCTTACGTATGATCCGAAAAGAGACCGAATCGATTTGCGATCTGATATACGTAGCCTTACTTTACACTTTGTGAATAACAGATGTTTTAATATAGAACTGAAAGGACCTACGCAACATTTTCTTATAGTTTTGTCAATGCTTAAAAAAACACATAATTGATCTTTCAAAACTTTTAGCGCTTTGTGAGCATTCACATTGGAAGGACCAAACATTATTTAAAAAAAATACTTGGATACTTGATTGACCTATATGAAATTGTGGTATATTGATGATGATAAGCCTTCGTTGTCTCACTTCACAAAAAATAGGTTATAATATATTTATTTAGAGTCCATTGATTTTTCAACTCTCAGATGATATAACGCTGATGCTCCTTGGTGTAAACTGAAAACAATTATGCACCTAAAAGATCATCAAAGACAAGTCTAAAATAATAATGATTCAGAAATAACCAATGCCACAAAAACCGGTGCACATATAGTCCTAAACGTAATATTGTAGCTATCGTCTAGTGGTTCAGATATGAAGATGACGACGGTGAAGCAAAATATGAGGCCTCCAATCACGTGCCGCTACGTATACAAATTGGTAAGCTGTTTGAATTTTTTTTTAATCAACTGATTTGCTACTGTTAGGCCAAAATAAATAGCGGAAGCAGAAAGGTTACCTCCGGCCATTGTCGTTTGTAGAAGCCTTCTTCGCGTTGATGTAGTCCTTAGGGTAGTCTTCTAGCCTTGTTCCTCTTGGCTTGAATGAGATGGTTTGATGGACAACCATAGGCTCTTATTTATAGGCTAGGCTAGGGACCCCCTAATCCTGTCTTGATTAGAGTCCGTACCATCACAAACTCTACTGTATGGTGATAAACCCTTACCACCAAGGAGTTGTAGTCAAATACAAGTCTAGGAGATAAGATGACATGGTGATCCACACTATATGTGATTTAAATTAATAAATCACGGGATAAATCTTAAAGATAAACATTACGTCTAATATTTATCCAACATTCTCCCACTTGGATCAAATGTCAACACTAGACAACGCTACACAAGTGACTAAGTAACTTGGCCAAAACAAAAAATGTCACTCGAACAACTTGACTACCTCGATCGAAAATATAACACATACGAATCAAGGCGGTTGCGCTCTTAGATTAAACAACGAGCACTCCCTTCCAAGTATTACCATGCATTATACAAACAATCAAACAAAATGAATGATTTACTATAAATCATCTCAAAATGGGTCCTCGTCCATGGATCAAATAGATCCTACAACTTTAATTGCTCATATTCAAAGTCAACAAATGTCTAGACAAAATAAGATCAAAGTACAACAAATCAAGGAGAATTAAGAAGTCCCACATCAGCAGCATGATCCTTGAAAACTTTAACCGATAATTCTTTAGTCATAGGATCAGCTACCATTGACTCCGTACTAATGTGTTCAATCTTTATTTCTCCTTGTTTGACATGATCTCTGACCTTCAAATACTTTATGTCGATATGTTTACTGCGACTCCCACCTTTATTATTTTTCGTAAAGAACACAGCAGCTGAATTGTCGCAGAAAATCTTTATGGGTCTATTAACAATATCGACAACCTCTTAGACCACTGAGGAAATTTCTCATCCATAAGGCCTGTGACGTAGCTTCATAGCATGCAATGGTCTCAGCCTCCATTGACAATAGGTGACACACAATTCTGCATAGCAAATTTCTCAAGTACTTTGATGATGTAGGCCTCCTGAGAAAGACCAAGTATTTTACTTGTTCTATCTCTGTGAATCTCTATGCCAAATATATAAGAGGCTTCACCTATATCCTTCTTATCAAAGTTCAAAGCGAGAAATCGCTTAGTCTCATGCAATAACCCAAGATCACTGCTTGCTAGTAGAATATCATCCACATATAGGACTAAGAAAATGTATTTGCTCCCACTCGTCTTGAGGTATATACATTGATCAACAATGTTCTCTACGAAACCGAATGAAGAGATTACCTCATGAAACCTGATGTTCCATTGACGTGAAGCCTGTTTAAGCCCATATATGGATTTATTCAATTTGCAAACCAGTTGATCATTATCAGAATTGACAAAGCCTTCAGGTTGACGCATGTATACCTCTTTATCAAGAACCCCACTTAAAAACGCAGTTTTCTCATCCATCTGATGTAGCTCGAGATCAAAATGAGCTACATGAATCCTTCTTTGAGACTGGAGAGAAGGTTTCATGGTAATCAATGCCTTCTTTCTGAGTGAAACCTTTGGCTACAAGTCTGGCTTTATATCGTTCAATGTTACCAAACGAGTCTCTTTTGGTCTTAAAGACCCATTTGCATCCCACCACAGAGGCTCTGTTTGGTAACGGAACAAGTTCCCAGACGTTGTTTTTTTTAGCCGTTGATTCCATCTCCTCTTTCATGGCATCGTACCATAGTGACGATTTGTCACAATTCATGGCTTGTGAAAACGAGATAAGGTCATGATTTAGTCCAATGTCATAATCGGACTCTTTAAGATATACAACATAATCACTAGAAATTGCTGGCCTTTTAGTTCTTGAGGATCTTCGTACTCCCACTGGCTCAGTAGATGTAGGATTAGTGGGTTCAGTTTGTTCTTGATGTGATTCTTCAATTTGAGGTTGTACAATTGGTGGCTCTTCATTTTGTTGAATAGCAACCGAATTGTCCACATATAAAAATACAATATGTGTATCCCTTATTTCCTCAAAATTGAATTCTCGATTCAAATCACTCCCACTAACTTCATGATCCTCTAGAAACTTAGCATTTCTAGCTTCAACCACTTTAGGAGTATGTGAGGGACAGTAAAATCTATATCCTTTGGAGTTAACTGCATATCCAATAAAATAACCGCTTTTCGTTCGTTCATCCAGTTTCTTTATGCTTGGGTTGTATACCCTAACTTCAACTGGACAACCCCATATGTGTAAATGTTCTAAACTTGGTTTCCAACCATTCCACAACTCGAAAGGTGTTTTAGGAACGGCCTTAGATGGAACCCTATTTAAAACATACACAGTGGTTTTTAGAGCTTCACTCCAAAAGGATATAGGTAAATTCGTTGTTCTAATCATGCTCCTGACCATGTCCATAAGAGTCCGATTCCTTCTTTCAGCAACACCATTTTGTTGTGGTGTGCCAGGCATGGTGTATTGAGCAACAATACCCTCCTTTTGAAGGAATTCGGCAAATGGACCAATCATTTGCCCCTTCTCTGTGTCACGTCCATAATATTCACCACCTCTATCAGATCGGACAATTTTGATTGTCTTCTCCTTTTGTTTCTCTACTTCTAATTTGAAGATTTTGAACGCATCAAGTGCTTCAGATTTTTCAAATAGAAGATAGAGATACATGAACCTTGAATGGTCGTCGATAAATGAAATAAAGTATTTCTGACCATTCAAGCAAGGTGTATGAAAAGGTCCACAGATATCCGTGTGTATGATTTTAAGAGGATGAGAGCTCCTTTTGGCACCCTTAATGGTCTTGTTGGTTTGCTTGCCCTTTTATGCATCCCACACAAGTACCTAAATCAGTGAAGTCTAGAGTTTGTAAAACTCCTTCATTCACTAATCTTTTCATTCTTTCGATTGAGATATGTCCCAATCTTTTATGCCAAAGACTTGATGAGTTCTCATTGATAATACAACGCTTTGTAAGAGTATGCTCGTAAATGGGATCTAGCTCAAGTTGAAACAAAAAACCATTCAATTTCGCAGAACCAATAACTTTATTCTCTTTCAATACATTCATTTCAAAAAGATGTGAATATAAATCATATCCAATAATCGAAAGTCTTAAAAGAGAAACTAAATTTCTGGAAAAAGAAGGTACATAAAAGGTGTTTTCCAAATCAAGTTGAAAACCAGTTTTCAAAATGAGCCTATAAGATCCCACTCCTTCAACAGTAGAGCGCATCCGGTTTCCAGAATAGATGCATTGCTCACTTTCATTTGGCTTCCTCAGGTTTAGAAAGCCCTGCATGGTTTTCGCAATGTGAATTGTAGAACCACAATCAATCCACCATGTATTATCAGAAACCTCAGTAAAATTAGATTCATGACACACAAAGGAAATATTACCTTTCTTCTCCAGCCATCCCTTGTATTTCAGGCAATCTTTCTTCCAGTGTCCCTTTTTCTTACAAAACCGACATGTGTCTTTATTGCCGGTTTTCTTCATTGGAACACATTTGCCCTTCTTTGCATTTCTCTTAAAATGAGTCGCAAGATGCACAGACTCAATGGACTCATTCTTCAACCTCTGCTCCTCTTGAACACACATGGTCAGAAGTTCATTAATTGACCAGTTTTCTTTATGTGCGTTGTATGAGATCTTAAATGGAGTAAACTCTGAAGGGAGAGAGTTGAGTATGAAATGCACCAGGAATGACTCGGAGATTTCAACCTTTAGGGAGCTTAATTTAGCAACAATGTCCCTTATCTCCATGATGTACTCGCGCACGCCACGGCTTCTGTCATGGGTCATGTTTGAAAGCCTCTTCATAAGGGTGCTGGCTACCGCCTTGTCAGAGCTTACAAATTGATCATCAATGGCTTTCATGTAAGCTTTGACATTATCAAGATTAGGGATAGAACCCCTAATGCTTGGACTTATACGAGACTTGATGAGCATCATGCTGAGGCGATTAGATCGCTCCCAACGCTCGTAACTAGACCTCTCAGATGGCGTACTTGATTCCGTGAGATTTGGTGGTTTTTCCTCACGGATTGCCAGGTCTAAGTCCATACACCCTAGCGTCAAAAGGATATTATCCTTCCATTCAGTAAAATTATTACCAGTCAGCATTGGAGTTTTAGCAGAATCAAATAAAGCAGTAGTGGGAATAACTGCATAACCAAAGAAACACATATCATGCTATGAACATATATAACCAGAATGAATTAATCAATTTAATTCAAATAGTATATTCTAAACCTTCCTGTGGGTAGAGGTCGCACTAATGCATAGAATATACTCAAAACGGTATGAAAATTAAACAACCAAAAATATTTCCGTACCTGTGGGCATAGGAAATGTTTATGTTTAATTTTCTTGATCAATAAAATAACCACTTCCCTGTGGGGCAGAGTGACTACCTTATTAATCAAAACCATATGTTTGATGACATTTTATTTTCTTTATACCTTATAATTTTAAGATGCTGTGGCTAATCTTAAAATTAAGAAAATAATTCTTTATATGCCATCAACATATTTATATAGTTATTCTTTAAAAACGATATGAAAATTAAACAACCAAAATATTTCCGTACCTGTGGGCATAGGAAATTTATATGTTTAATTTTCTTGATCAATAAAGCAACCACTTCCCTGTGGGGTAGAGTGATTACCTTATTAATCAAAACAATAGTTATGATGACATTTTATTTTCTTCACACCGTATAATTTTAAGATGTTGTGAATAATCTTAAAATTAAGAAAATAATTCTTTATATGTCATCAACTCAAAAAATCCTTTATATGACATCAACAAAAGATGAAATCATAATGAAAATGTGAAGTGAACCGATTCGGCAATACCCCAGGAAAGATCATGAATCAATTTCCTAGACAGGTATTACCATTCCACGTAAAGTCCCAGGCCGTGCGGTGGGGTCACAACGGTCCCGCTTAAGTACCGACTTTCTAGACAGAAATTACGTGTACGGTGTATTTATCACACTTTCAATAGTTCACCTTTTGCATTTGCCACAATTTTCTCCAAATCAAAGAATTAAAGAGTAATTTGTTTCCATATAACATGTCTCGGGTGTATCAAGTCCTGTAAGTTAAATACCAAAAATAGCCCAGACATATCGTAATCCAAGATAAAAAATACATGCAATCAATGTTGAAATTTTCTTTCAAGAAACCCAAAACATCAGGGGGGAAAAATACTGAATAATCTGACATACTAATGCATTTTTCCTTTTGGTAATAGCGCGTAAGATTCCATCTTGCTTTGCCGAATAATCTGGCATACTAATGCATCAAATCAAGCACATCTATTTTTGCCCTTGAAATCATCTCATGCTATTTTACATAATGCTAGTTTAGCAGTCAAATAATGTCATTGGAACTACATACCAATAAGTAGTCTAATTACTTTTCAAATACATCTAAGACAAAAATCACGACATATTTCACCAATTTCAAATGCAAGGGACATGCATTTTTTTTTTTTGGATACATTCAAGTAACACCGATTGAAATTGATTGCATATTTGCATATGTTGTATTCAAGATAGTAAACATGATAAACATAAACTTCATCCATAGAGACACAGTCGATGCTACTTGTTTTGTTACAGAAAGAAGTTTCCATATTACCAGCAGTTCATAGACTTTCAGGCAACCATTTGATTTTGTAAGCAAAATCTCTTTTAAGAGTAATCAAAAATTGAGTGTTGAATACTTGCAAAAATGGAGAACAGATACCATGTTAATTTTTCCTCGAACCTCCGTTCAAGAAGCGGGCCATCAAGTTCTTTATCATGATTCATAATACTTTTCAAACCAGGAACCATTGTTATCAATTGAATACAGAAGGCCTCGAAAACTATAATCCCATAACCTTTGAACGATTGGATTGCATTAAAGGGTATGGAAGAAAGTTTTCTAAATACAAACGATATGGTCAGAGGTGTCTCTGATACCAATTGTTAGGCCAAAATAAATAGCGGAAGCAGAAAGGTTACCTCCGGCCATTGTCGTTTGTAGAAGCCTTCTTCGCGTTGATGTAGTCCTTAGGGTAGTCTTCTAGCCTTGTTCCTCTTGGCTTGAATGAGATGGTTTGATGGACAACCATAGGCTCTTATTTATAGGCTAGGCTAGGGACCCCCTAATCCTGTCTTGATTAGAGTCCGTACCATCACAAATTCTACTGTATGGTGATAAACCCTTACCACCAAGGAGTTGTAGTCAAATACAAGTCTAGGAGATAAGATGACATGGTGATCCACACTATATGTGATTTAAATTAATAAATCACGGGATAAATCTTAAAGATAAACATTACGTCTAATATTTATCCAACAGCTACATGCGACCATTTTGTGATTGTTAGCTTTCACAGAACGTGATGAAGGCAAAGAATAGTGACCAATCAACTAAAAAGACAAAAAAATAAAAAAATAAAAGTCACAAAAACAGAATACAGGGATGATAGTGATTCTATTGTTTCTGTATAATATAAAAAGAGAGAGAGAGAGAATAAGTGAGGTATCAATATTTAAAAAGGAAGGTAAGTGTTTGCATAAGCAAGTGATGGCCGGATTTAGATTATAAATTCTTCAAGATAAAAAGGAAACAACCCGAAAAGGACATGTTGGATTAGTAATTTGACCCGTCCTTTTCTCGAGTTGCAATCAGGGGAAGGATCAAAGAAGGCGTGGGGTTATGTGCAACCACATGACTTGTTCACGGGATGGACACCGCACCGCGCGGTGAGTCGCCTCACTTCCCATAACGTGACACGTGACAGCAAAGAAGGTGGTGAGGCTGGATGAGGGTTCACCACCTCTCTTGCTGTCACGTGTCACGCAGCGACGCATGCGGTGAAGGAAGGACGGTGAGGAGATCTGAACCATTGGCTCTCTGGCACATAGTTCTGTTTTTCGAGGGTGACAATTCAACACGACGATAACACACACACATATGAATGTGCGATAGTGCCATCAATTGTTGGCATTTATTTGGGTCAAGTGCCACCAATACCTTACAGTAAATCCTACAGCAACGACACAATTGGGACATCTTCAACTTTTGAAATTTTTATCTCGTAATTCATGGCTTTTTTGAGAATCCATCCTAATGTCTATTGTTATCACCAAAGAATCCCATCATTTCTTCCACCAACACCCACCACCCCACCCCCAACCACCACCACTTGGCAGCCAGTCATAGTCATAGATCAAGAAGAACCTTGCATTAAAAAAAAAAAGTCAAATTTCTTGTTCTGAAGATCTTACAATCCAATTCCATAGAATTACGGAGGTAAATCATGATCATTCGGATCTTTAAAAAGATGAAAAGGGGAATGATGTTGACACCATCTTAGTTGAGTTTTTGCGTTATTTTTAAAGCTATAACTTATATGAACTATTGTAGTGAAGATTATGATCATGAGAAAAAAAAATGGTTGATTGCACTAGCTTCATCATAATAGAAATCTTCTACCCGTCTCAGAGCATAGTCCAGTTGGTATTCGGGTCAGAGCATAGTCCAGTTGGTATTCGGGTTAGAGATTGCTAACAAGAGGTCATGAGTTCGAATCCAAGGACGCGCACAGTGTGGGTGTTCCTCTGCTGCCAGACCAAAGGCTTAGTTTGTAGAGGACACCTTGTGTGGGTAACTGTGTAAGATTTCACATAATCTAAGAGGCCGCTGGACTCCTGATTTATATCATCTACGTAGCTCCTGGGATCAACCTGCCGACAAGAACTCTCCTGCCCCTAAAGCAAGTGGAGTTGATGCTACACACAAACATGTGACAAATGTACAATTCAAAATTGTTAACATTATTTCCTAGTTAATCATTAGAATTCAATATATTGTGGGTACCCCTTTAATTCTAGGACTTTTTCCACAATGATTCTAATTATTAAAATATATTTGATACAACAATGATCGTAAATTACGGTTTATCATAACCATTCACAGACATCATCCTCAGACTCTACACAAATACAAAACCTAATGCATTAGAAACGTCATTTAGAAGTTTTCTCCAATCTCGTTTCTTCATTAATGGTATCATCGACCACTCCAAATAATATTTTTAACGAATATTTATGCTAGATCCACCACCTACTATAATATATATTATAACCTAGCGCAGGAAGCGGAGAGCTTGTCTTTTGTTACATTTTTGTCGTATATGTAATATATGAGACTAAAGGTCTGATTAGGTCAATGTGTTCATTAAATTATTTAGTCCAGAGGTACGCAAATAGATAGGTGATAGCCGACACTTATTACTATATACTGACATAAGATCACTTGATTATTGCCATTTTTTTATTCAAATATTATATTTCTTTCTTAGCATACTCCACTGCAAATAATTTATTGATTGTTGACAACAACGTTTCCCTATGGGGTTTTTGAGTCCCCGTGGCGTTAAGACAAAGTTGGAGTTTACGGTTTACCAAGCATTTAAGAATTGGTTGCTTGTCCTTACTTGGAAAACATCACTTAAACCACCAAATTTTTATTTTTATTTTTTTTTTTTTTTGAATAATTCAAAACCACCATATTACAGTTGCAATAATGGACTATCTTTTTTTTTCTTTACACGCTGATTATCAAGTTTATTATGATTAACCAGTGGACCCCAGATAAAAATTGGTAGCCTTTTGTATTTTTTTCAACACCTAGCTTACTCACGCCAATTTAAGTTTTGATTTAGTCTGCACGGCACAACTCAGTTGGTACTCGGGTTAGAATTTGCTTCAAGAGGTCAAGAGTTCGAATCCAGAGACATGCACAGTGTAGGTGTTCCATTACTGCTAGGCCAAAGGTCTAGTTTACGAATGAACACCTTGTGTGGGTCACTGTAAAAGTTCTTACTCAACATAGGAGGCTGGTGAGCTCCTGATTACGTTCAACTCCTTTCGAGTGAAAAGATGATGAAATAGTCTTTTTCCCATGTCTTTCTTGGAAAAACCAAGGCGACAAATGGATCTCGGAGGTTTATGGAGACAATTTCAAAAAAAAATTGGTATACTATGATCATAGTATGATAGCGGTTAGGCAAGTAACTGCTCTTTCAGTGCCTAATAGTGGAATCCATTACCTTTTCGCAATCTTAGGCTTACCTTTATGTTTTGTTTCCATGAAGCAAGATTAATAGATGAGTTAGCTGTGGAACCAATCTTGTCATATTCCACAATATTCTTTGGAATTGGGACGGTGGAGGTCTGAGGGCCAAGGTAGGACCAGAGTGTTGGTTTATATTCACATCACAATGTCGGGCCCACAAGATACATCTGAATGAGACAATAATGCATATATTTAATATACATATTCCATATCACTTGATAACATCTAAACGAGAGCTTGTAGCTGCATTGATCCCATTCTTTTACTAATTAAGATACCAAGTCAAAACAATAAAACATATATCATCAAGATGCGTTGCTGGCAGGCAACGGGAAAGGTTGGAATAGAAAGGTTCAAAAAAATTTGCTGAACTTATTATGTGAGAGTTCCATTTCTCTGAAACAGACAGGAAGATAAGTTTAGGTTTGAGTTTGGTTCTTATGAATTTCAATAAACAAGTATATCTATCACTCTTTATTTAAAATACATTTTTCGACTTACATTATAATTATAAAAGAGGGACAAATGTTGAAACTTAGGTGTTGAGTATTGAAAGAATTTGTGCTCATTCAAGCTAAAGAAAGATTTATATGGTTGTTCTCTATTTATAGGAATGTTTTTCTGCCTAACGGATCTATTTTACCACTTGCACAGTAGTTATTGTTTATCCACAGTAAATTCTAACGTATAAGGTAACAGCCAGTTACCTGTTCTGCTCAGCTATATGCAGTAAAAGACTTCTAAGTTACAATATTTACAAGACTAAGTCTAACAACTCAGTCTTAGCGTTGCTGCCTTGTTAGTGCTTCACCTCGGTACCTCGGCTCAGCACTTTTTCACTTTGGTTCTTCTTTGCTTCTCTTCAGCTCTTCTTTCACCTTAGTCTGTCTGTCTTGTTCAGTTCAGTCCGGCCTTATTTTATCTTCACCTCTTCAGTTCAGCTTCCTTATCTAGCTTAGCTCGGCTAACATACTTGGTCACTTCATTCTTTGTTCAGGTCGGTCCTTCTCAATCAGCTTTTTAAATTAACGCAATTTTTGTGAAGTAACAACCAATCGACACAAATTAACGCAATTTTCATTATAGTTCATCCAAAAACTTCATAAATATCCCCATTCGATGCGGTTGAAAGCTTTTGAAATGTATAACTTGAGCACCATATGATTATCACATGCCCACGCCCCACCATTTAGACTGTGGAAGGTTTCAAATGCTGCAATTGCCTTGTCGGTAATTAATTTTCCATGCACGATAGAATAAAGCAAAATGACTCACTAAATTCGTTGCGCTTCTTATATTGTGATATAGAAGTTGATCGACACAACATGACGCAATTTTCATAATGGGTCATCGTGAAACAACCTCTGTGTGTTTCTAACATATGGGTATGGTTGCGTATATCTGACCTCTTACCCCGCTATAAACCGGATCCTCTAAGGTAATGCGGTAATGTTGTTGTGTTGTTGTGAAATCACGTTTCAATTAAAGTACCACATTAAACTTTGTAATAATAAGAAGAAAAATAAAATGAAAATACACAATTTGTTATGTGCTGCTAATTTTGAAGGGATAACATGAATTGAATTTGACCATCAAGAGGATAAGTTTGTGAAAGATATGAAAATCTTGAAGGAAAAAAAGGAGAAAAATAGTTGGGGAAATAGAGCATCACCACAGGAGAGTGTAATTCATCGGCGGCTTCAAAACAAAAATTGACAATTTTCCAATTTGATGTTGCCAACCAATTACAATGCCTAATATTTTGATAAGGAATTTGACCATTAAAAATTAATAGGATAGAGTTTGAAAATTAAAACAAAAATAAATAATAAAGGTCACATTCACTTACTGAATAAAAGGTTTTCAACATTATGAAATCTAGGTTGGAATCTTGACAAACCAGACAAAGTATAAATATTAGTATTGGTTGCGTGACAACTACGGTGACGTTGATATGTTTCCGAGGCAGTATTATCGATTCCTTTTGTCCTGTTGCATACACTCTTACCTAATGGAAAATTATTAAAGACTTTTTAGTTTTTATGGCATTAGTATTTGTCGACCAAAAATTAATAATCATTTATTGTATAAAATGCCCAATCAGCATAACCATAGAGATAGGGTTACTTGTACATATGTGAGGAGTGAAAGGTGTAATATCCATAACATGTGGAGACTTAAACGGTTATCCGGGTGAGATCACATGAGGCCAAAAATGAAACTATTTGTGAGGTCTCCTATCAGCACCAGTTACGTGTTATCCGTGTGATTCCATGAACGACGGAAGTGGAGACGTATAACACACATGATCCCATGTTAATATAAATTCCACATTAATCGGTTCTCTTTAATATAGAATAACAGATCTTATATTTTAACCAAGTCAAAAGTTTTGTCTTCTTAATTTGCAAGTCTCCCACGCTTTCCCGGAGTTTTCCAAGTTGACCTTTAAATCAAGACATGATTTTAGAGCTAACCATGAGTTGACCGACATTCAGATGCAAAACATAATCAACGATAAAATTCTTAGTCCCATCATCCATATACATCCTAGTATCATACTAGTACCCAGAGTTTACTTACAATACAAATCATAGTATGAAAATTTAACTCCTGGACGATGAGATGATATTGTAGTTCGACAATTGAGGTTAAAGTTTCCATATCAACGTCTTGGATTTGATTCTAGCATTCTTTACGTCTCAAAAATATTGTCACAATTAACTTTCCAACGTAGTGTAGATTATACCACGTTGTAAAATCAAATGTGACACTATTTTTACTTATAATAGTCAATATATGACTGTTAAACATATATGGATTAATAAAATAAAGAATATTTATTGATGAATATGCAAAATAGGGAGCGATCATTATTCCCTATTGCCCAATACTATTTTTTTACTTTCTATGCGGCAATTTTCAATCCCATATGGCATGGCTCAAAAGTAAATAACAAATCTAACGTCTATATTTCAAGAAAATGTATCACATGGCCGATCATTTTAGGATTAGAAACCATACTTAACATCCTAGAAAGCGTGTCGCGGTTACAACGCTTTTCCGGTACATCCATTCTTAATATCATTATATTTGGTAAGGGATTCTAGAGGAGGGCATTAGATCAACTAGAAATATTGCTGTTTGTAACTTCGATGTCACGGGTTCGAGCCATAGAAACAGTCTGTTGCATAAAGTATATGGTAAGACTTCATATATCAGATCGCGAAACGATTCGGCCTTCGCAAATATGGAAGTATGGTGCACCGAAAACGTCTTTTTGGTAACCGGTTCTATTATGAAGTATTAGTAATAATCATAGTTATGTTGTTTTGGATCTTATTGGTAGCAATAACTCCATCTGAGATTGGGTTATCATTTGTAATTTTGTTGAGCATCATCAACTTTTACGTCGTCAAAGAACCAACAGTGACGTATTTATTAAATTATAAAATGTCACGGTATGTGTTCAAATATTATGTTAAAACCGTAGAAAATGTCCCTAATTATTATCAAACCCTTTCTTTAGGAAGTTAGTAGGGGTGGCAATTTTAAACACGATACAAAAACATGATACGAAACTGACATGCTCCTCGCGGGTATAGGTATAGCCTTAGCGGATTTCGTGTCCAAATCGGGTAAGACCTGAAACTTACCCGCTAAGAGCGGGTTGGATCCAGGTACATCCGTGGGTTACCCATTTATACCCGTCATACCCGATTTTTTAAATATATCTTAAATATAAATTATAAATTGTTAAATTAAAAATTATAAAAAAAAACTCCTAAAACCTAAAAACATAATCTATGATTCCCAATTTCCCATTTCATTTCTCCTTACCCTTGCAATTGCCCCCCCCCCCCCCCCCCCCCTCTTCTCTATCCATCATTCTCCATTTCTCATCTCTTCACTCTTCACTCTTCACAATTCTCATCTTATTTAAGCGGCAGCCGGCAAGCAAGCGGTCTTGATTCCGCTTCGACAAAGTTGATGAAGCCGAAAGAGAGTTCGAAATTTACTCCAAACAGAAAAGGACATTGTAGAGATGGAGATGATTCAAAGTTATGATTTAACTGTTACTCTCTAAAATTTGAAATACTTTCTGTTTGGAAGTCTTCCATTAGGGACATGTCATCACCGTTACCGTCCTCATGCTCCTCGCCGGAGATACTCCTCTCTCCTCCCTTCTTTTGTCGCCCGACTTTCCACCTTCTTAAGATTCATGTCACTGCATCTTACTTTAACAAATGTTCTTTTTGTGTATTTGTTTTGTTAAATGATGGATTCTTATTTTTGATTTTGTATATTGTTTTATGGATCAGATTGTTGATTATATGTTAAAACTATTTATCTTATAGTTTTATGTTATAATTTCATCTGGTAAAACATTATTGTTCTTCTCGTTATAGCAAAGTTCTTCATAAAATATTATGTCGCGTCATGAATAAAAATCATATACCTGAAAAATACATGAAATGACTCGTACACGACCTTAAATATTTGTACTTGTCAAGTTTGTGGGTATACCTGATACACGACATGAAACCTGACATGTACAGGTTTGGGTATCTACTTCTATACACGCGAAGCAAACAGGTAAGGTATGGGTCTGGTATTTTGATACCCGAAACCTGAAAAACACGAAACACGACATGTTTGTCACCCTTAAAAATCAGTATGGATTTATTTAATTGAAGTTTCAATATCTCGTAAGGTAATATTCTGAATATTGTATTTTTTATTGTTATTATATATATTATAATAATAAACACGACATATATCCAAAATATACAATATCTAGACGTCGGTTATTGACTGTAAAATGACTTCCTATTTGACCAAAGAACAGAGCTTACTTAACATGAAACCCACTTAAGACTAATGAAAAGGTGCGGCCATTAACTATAAAAGCTGATTAGCGGGAGATGGGACTGGATCTTCTCAACGCCTCTATTTTCACCTCATTACCTACTGCCTGACACGCGACAGCAGGAGGATGGTGAAGCTAGATGCAGATGACCATCATCTATCCTCACAAACCCATGTTGTCACGTGTCGCACGAAGATCCCATCTCACAGGAGATGGTGAGAAAAGACAAGGAAGCACCCACTCTTCCTTTCTCAACAACTCCCAAGGCTAACCAGCGTTACACTCCGTGCCCATGTGGCTAACGTTATTGTCATGAGTTCACCAATGTCGTATACTACGTTTGCTTTGGAGTTTTGTATGTGTGTCGTGCTTGGATATGTTCGATGCATCTATCCGATGACACGTGATATTAGAAATAATTAAACTAAATTAAAAATGAGTAAAAATAAGTAAGACTGCATGAGCTCAAATCACGTTCAAAACAAAAGATGAATGGTTTTACATCCCTGTCTACAATCCAAAAACTCCTGTGCTTATTCACACTTGGGAATTGAACTGAACTATTGCTGATGGAGAAATTCAATGGTTGCTGCAGGAAAACAGTATGCTTAGGTGCACTACTCACTTTTGGATTCTAACATGCAATGACGTTATTTTCTCTTGCTTCAACCCCTCAAGTCATCGTAACTTTTTAGGACTTATTATATAAATACTGTCTGACGTATGCAATTTCAAAAAATGTAATTCAATAGATAAACTTTCAGCGCAAAGCATATGAACATGTTATCTTTGTAATCTCGTCTTTTTTTTTCAAAAACTGACATGATATGATTCATAACATATCGATCGAGGGAATATTTAACCATAAATTACATTGGACTTTTGTATTGAACTATGTTTTGAAAAATGTTATCTTTTCCTTTTTTTTCTTCAGTTATTAACAACTTCGTATGGTTGTAATCTACGGTTGTAAGCTGAATCAATGAAGTTATAAAGGCAAAATATACGTTATGTTTGTATGGAATCTTAAAATAGATCTTGGACGCCAATCAAATATCGGATGCGTTACACATCAAACGCATCATGGGTAGAGGTTGGACCAGAAATATATGTATGTTTAAACGATGGTTAACGTTAAATTATATATATATATATATTGTACATCACATGCATGACATAACCATTGTTGAGAACGGGATGTGATCTCCTCAACGCCGGAACCATCACCCCTTCTTTACCGCCCGACACATGACAACAGGGGGTGGTGAGGCTAGATGCGGGTGACCTTCATCTAGCCTTACCACCTCCTGTTGCCACATGTCGGACGGTGCGGAAGAGGTGATGGTTCCGGCGGTGAGGAGATCCGGTCTCGTTGAGAACCATGCAAGGATGAGTTTGGATCGCCTCACCACAATTCTCTCACCCCTCACTCTATCGCACTACATGTGGTAACAGAGGGTGGTGAGACTAGATGAAGATCATCCGCATCTAGCCTCATCATCATCTGCTGCCACATGTCATACGGTGGGAAGAGAGATGAGGAAATTATGAGTGAAAGGATATTGTCTCGCCAAGGACATATTGCATAAAAATGTAGACGATGTCAAAGCTCATCTCCGAAGTTCCAAAGCTAGAGTGCAATGAAGGCTATGTTACATTTTTTGAGAACGAGGAATTTCCACCACCTTGTTATCCACACCTTTTGTTTGTTCTCTCCAAGGAAAAGATAGCAAAGTTGAAAGAATAAAGTAGTAGTCCCGTCGAGGATACGCAAAAGATGCAGAGGAAAACGTTATAAATTCAACGTTTAACATAACAAAGTGTTGAAAGTGTTATGTATACTATTTTGTCCGTACGTTTGTCGGCTTTATCAAAGTATTATGCGTAACTGGGGTTCCCTCCAAGAAAACAAAGGGAAATGCTGATATCCTTAATTATGGTCTTCTCTCCCAAACCGTGTTAGACTGTTCCCTTTTGATGTGACTCGTGGTGCGAATATTGCACGGGTTAGGATTCCCTCACCCTAAATCCCTCACTCAATGCATCACCGCGCGACACGTGGCAGCAGGGGTGGATACTGAGACTAGATGCGGGTCACCCTCATCTACCCTCACCATCCACCCCCTGCTGCCACGTGTCGCGCGGTGACGTGTGGGGTGAGAGGAAAGTGGGTGAGGTGATCTCATCCCATATTGCACAATTTAAAATAAAATACATGGATTATATGAAGATGAAATATCAACACATTGCCTTAAAGTTTTAAGTGTATATGAGCATCACCTTATGTTAGCTCAAGTTTCAACATGGTATCAGAGCCAGTTCAAAAATGTGGACTCACACCTTTTGTGGTCCATGATTGGCCATTTACTGTTGACTTGTGGTTTGTGATTGAGGAGGGGTTCTAAGACGCGTGTGTATACCAAGCTACGTTGCCACGTGAGGACGAGTGTTGAGAATATTGCCTCACATCGGACAATTTAACCACCACCAGTTGCATTAAGGTTTTGAGTGGATATGAGTCTCATCTCATGTAAGTCCAAATTTCAACAACTCGTGATATTCGTCTGTTTAAAAATTTGTATAAGATGTAAATTGAGTCGTGTAGTAATTTTTAAGTGATTGGTTATGGATTTGATGTGCACAATTTATATGAGTCCATTATACTCTAATACAAAAAGGTAATAGTATCTAACACCAATTTGTGTGAGTCCATTCATGCTCTTTTTTTCTCTCTTTACACTCGAGTGCTATGCTCATCCGCTTTCCCTTTTATACCGCACTCAAGTTAGGCAATAAGTTAGTAGCTATGGTGCCCTCTTTTTTGTTCAACTTTTGGTAGCATTTTTTTATTTTTTATTTGTTACCAGTAATGTTTTATTACATTATCTTGAAAACAGGAAAAATGTATAAAGAAGATGCCTAGTTATACATTTTTTTCGTCTTTTTATTGTTTCACATAAAGAATATTTCTAAGGTAACATTTTAAAATAAGTATTCTAATGCAATGTTTTCTTTCAATAATAAATATAGGTCGATCGATCCTAGAATATAGCTCAGTTAGTGTTCGCATTGAAAATTGCTCCAAGATCGATCGGAGATTTTCTGTTATACATATGATTGATAAAAAAATTGGTGCGCGTTTGCGTTGTCAAAAGTCATATGATAAATAGATATACAAGACCTACGTGGAGTTACTTGATTAGTCTAATCTTCAAAATTTGAAAAATAAATTTATCTTAGAAACTTGTACATTTGATTTAGGATAAAAACAAATGCTAAAGCATATACAAAGTTACAAGACGCTTTGCTATAAATTAGAAGTGTATCCCTGACAACTACCTTTTTATTTGATTTCACCCTCTTTAATTTTGAGATTAATCACTTCTTTTTGTAAAAATTTGAAGGCACAGACAAGATATAAGGGTGGATTTTCTCTCATAAATGGGAAAAAAAATTTGTGCTAGGATAAGACAGAAATAACTCTTGAAACAAATAGAAGACTCATTCTTATACGAAGATAAAATTAAAATAAATGAATTTGAAAGGTGACTAGTTGTACCGATATAAATTTGACAGTGCTAAGTAATAAAAATAAAATCAGCTTAAATAAATGTTAGGGAGTGAATTATTCAATTATTATGTTAAAGATTATCAGGATTAACTTAAGAGCACTCCTGGCCTCAAATTGCAAGCCTGCACGTCTATCGACCTGTCATTGATAATTTTGGACAAGGTTCCGACTGTTCAACACACCGAACAGTTCGCAAACTGTTCGAGTTCGTCGTGTTCGATTCGTATTTGTTCGTTAATGGTTGGCAAACGAGCCAGATTCGAACAGCTATTCGGGTTCGTTTACTAAAACAAGCCGAACTATTCGCGAACTATTTGGTTCGTTTGAACAGTTAAAAGGGTTATCGAGACGAACTCGAACCAATTTTAAAGTTCGTTTAGCTAAACGAACCGAGCCAAACAGTTTGTTTAGCCAAACAAATCCGAATTCGAAAACCTAGTATTCGGTTCGGTTCAGTTTGCTAACACCCCTAGTCCCGACTCATGCGCTCAGATCAGCGAATTTTTAATGCAAAGGTGATATCCAGGATCCCCTGTCTTACTCTCGAAAACTATGTACAGCGTTTTTTTAAATTGGTAAAAGTTTTACCGGATAAATCATATACTGTAAATTGGACTAGCAATCTTTTAACTGAATTAGATGGATATTACAACTTAAACCACTACTTATCAAGTTTGTAGCGTTGTATTTATGTTCCGCATATCCAAGTTTAAACATGCGTATTTCTAATGTAATTTATCAATCTATGATGTCCCAGATATTGAATTTTTGGAGTTATATGCGGTTCATGAAGGACTCGTCATTGGCTTCAACCGTGGCTATGCTATCTTGACCATTGAAAGTGATTGTCTGGCAGCTGTCCATCGTATTTTACCCAAGATGAAGACTTATCACTTCATGGAACATTAGTTGCAAAGATTAGATTTTTAGTCTCTTGTTTTACACTTGTAAATTTTGCTCACATTCACCGAGATGGCAATATGCCCGTTCATCTTTTGGCACGACATGATCTAGACTTAGATTCTAAACTTGAGCGGATTGAAAGCTTCTTTCAAAGTATAATTGCCTCATCTTCGGTTGATTTAATTTAAATCAAACATCATCTTATTATCAAAAAATAAAAATAAAAAATCTGAGTATCCACATCGGTATCAACTGTGCCTTTCACGTCAGATCAACAAATTTGGTCTGTTAAAAAGATGGCACATCCTCCTATACCTATTCAGACATTTGATGATGATTCAGTCTTTGAGAAAAACGTGAGGTCCACATGTAATAGATAGTGTCACCTTATTGTATGCGATCCCATCCTGAAAACAAATCATGTTGTTAGGAAAGCGTTGAACCCCCAGTGCGAAGGGTCCTCACTGTCAAAGTCCCAAGACGCTGTATAAATGATGTAAATTAGGAGTCTAACAGTCTCTTAGATTGGATGAGATCTTACACAGTTACTCACACAAGATGTCCCCACAAACCACCTAAAAGCAAATCATGTGAGAGTGTTAACGTGACAAATCATCCGTTAGAGATCAGAATCAAGTGCATGACAAAAAGCCAATAAGTTAAAAGAAAAACAGGCTGGTTTGTGCGAACAAGTTTTATTATGTATAAAGTATTGTAATTTATATGCGAACTCTATATGGTGAAAAACAACCGTTACGATAATTACTTAAGACATAAATCAGCTGGTATTTGGTTAATAAATTGCAACTAATGTTGTCGGTTTAAATCTTAGTAATCGCAGTGTGGGTGTTTAGATTCTGACGCCATCTCTTAATATCGTAGCGAGTTTTAGTTCAGACACCTTGTAGACACAAAATCATATGCCTCTCATTTAGAATGCCGATAAATGGTCTGCTTTACATCATCTACGAAAATCTTTAAAACTGATGCAGTAGAAGACCTCGTGGTTAGAGTAAAACATTTGGCATTCAATCATAATTACTATAGCCAGTCAAGGACATAGTTCATTCGTCAAACACATTATATTTAAGGTACAGGTCATCTCTAGGCCGTCAGTTTGCATGGTTTAAATCTGTGCTAAAAGTTTGTTTTAGTACACGATACTTAATTAGAAAATTTGTGATATCGGGATGTTAAATTGAATAGAGATAATAACATGCTCTATAGACTTTGTCGTTAGCCTCTGATTATTTGTGTATATGTTTCAATTTACATCTCAAGTGTATCAACGGTCCCATTTACAGTTCCGACGAGCTTTATGTCACTAGGTACATTTAACATTTGAAAGACTTTATGTTGACATAGGGATAGTCATTATATAACCAACATAACCATATATATACATGTGTGGGTAAGTCATCTTTTGCCTTATTTGTGGTGTGTTACATAAATCAGATCTTTAAGTTTGATCCTTATAATTATTTTAATCATAAGGCACTGTATTGTCGGTCAGATTTTGAATCAAACAATATAACTAAACGCACAATTTGTGCAACTTTAAGTGGAATATCTATTCGGTCCTTTCACGTTTTTCCTTTCTCTTTGTCAAACTATACGGTCCTCTCCGTATAAGCCTGCACATGCTGCCCGTTACATCTCACTGTTTTAATTTCAGTTTTCAGTCAAACCTCACAAACAAATAAAAGTGCTTATTATTCTACAGAAATTTTATTGTGGTCATTGATCAACTAGTGGCCCAATAAAATAATGACAAATAAGTTTTATCTACATCCAAGCAAGGGGGTGATTGCCCAAAACAAGGGGCCCATAAATTTTCTACACATTTCATTGGTCAATGACCAACTAATCATACTTGGTCATTGACCATTGTAAAATTTGTGCTGATTCTATGAACTTACAGACCACTTCCCAGATTAACAACCAGGCAATCACGTGCCATCCCTGATATCAAAAGAACTTACAAAAAAAAAACTGTTGAATTATATCATAAATAACATATATTTACCTATAAGGGTAAATCCCGTAGTCAAACTAGCGGTGTTTCACGCTTAAAATTATGTCTTAAGTCTCTGATTATTTAGATTGGTTATTTAAAAACATTTATCAATTTGTATTTTACTATAACAAAAAGACTCTGTGCCGATTTACGTATAGTTATAAAAAAAATATCTCTTGAAACATTCATTGATTTGTATTTTACAATAACAAGAGGACTTGCTGCCAATTTACATATGGTTGTAGAGAAAATATCTATGTCGATTTATAAAAATGTGTTTCTGATGCATTAGGTTTACGCGTTTGCATGAGGTCCAGAGATAGGCAGGATCGCTTCATGATCTAATATACGCAGTATTACCCTACGTTTTGCGCAAGATGCTGTTTTCGCGGCTCAAACCTGTGACCTTAAGGTCACAAAGCAACAACCTTATCAGTTTCTCTAAGGTACGCCCTCCTATGTCGATTTACATCTACTTAATAAAGGAAATACGTATAGTTATATAGGTTTGATCAATGGGTCTAAAAAAAACAAATATGGGTATAAAAACCAAACACTATACGTAGTTAGGGCTTTTCCCGGTACATTAGGTTCTGATGTTTGTGTATGGTTTGAAGAAAGACCGGATCGCTTTCCTATCGGATATACACAGTCTTACTTTAAACCTTGTGCAAGAAGTTTTCGCACAACCTACACTTTGTGTAAGAGGATGTTCACGACATAATCCATTATATTTAATTCACATGATCCGTCCGTACTCTCTATGTGAATACTTCTCGATCCGGCATTCCGGACGTGCCTTCCTGTTGGCTTTGACCACCATTTCCCCCACTTACCTTACCAAACTAATTTAAATGATGGGCGCCAAGTATTCCGTGTTTAGTTACAACTGCATCTCCTTTCCCGATTTTGAAATGAAATACACAATACAGGGAAGAAAATATCAAAATATAGGTATCACAATGATTAAAAAAAATAGAGGTGTAACAATAATTCAATAAAATGGACAGTTATATTTTAAAAAATAAAATAAAATAGTTTCTTTCCGTTCTCTTTTCGGTTTTTGGGGGGATTTTACAATAAAAATTTGAAATATTTTCCAGGTAATGGGGAAAATCTCTAAGAAGAAACAAGATTAACACGAACCATGACGTTTCTAGCCGAATAACAGAGAGGACAATTGTGGATAATAGGACCGCACGCATCACAAAGGCACAGATGCCTACACGGCATTAGCAACACCGACGCCTCTTCTTTCCCACAATTCCTGCACATCCTATTATATCTTCCGTTTCCGGTTCCGATTCCGCCCTGACCTGCCGTCGTACTCTCCACAGCAGCGGAGCCACCGGCGTCACGGTTGTGGCTGCTCTTGATTTCACCGACGACATCGCCTCCTATACCGTTGCTTCCGCAGCATGATTCGGCATCGTCGGTTAATTCCGCCGCGGCGGCGTCGCGGTGGTGGCGCTGCTGATCGTGTTGTACCTGAGCCAGGACTTGTTCGAGGTTGGTGCGTAACGTGTTGGCTGTGGCTTCGTTTGTTTGAGCGAGTTCTCTCCATATTTGGTTTTCTACGTACAGTGATTTCACTCTTTCCTCTAGCGCCCAATTTAGTTTGCCTATCTTTTCGATTTCTTCTTCTTTGGCTCTTAATTTCTTCACTATCACATCTTCCACCGCCGCCATGATCCTTCTCGAATAGCTCTTCCTTTTCTCTTCCATTTCCATCCTCACGTTTCTCGTCTGTTCAAATCGAATAACAACAAACTTAGCGGAAAATCGGGAGAAATCGCACAGAATGCATGATAGGCATCAACTACTAAATGTAAATCGAATAAACTGACGAATCTGACATATTAATCCTTACGTGTTGAGCAATAAATAGATCGATCTCGGATTGCTGTTGCTGGAAATGCGCGGAGAAATCTTCGCCCAAGAAAGTAAAAGAAGGGCGGTGATTATCGTTTTGCTGATGATTCTGATATCCAGGCACAAAAGACAGCAATTGCTGGTGGTCGTTAACAACAGCCTCACGAGGACGCTTCCTCGAGATCGGAACGGCGTAAGAGAGACCGCTGTCGGACCTAACCGGAGCTTTAGCCAAAACAGAATCCGCCACTGCAGAGGCATACATCTGCATCAAAGCATCAGTGGACGTTGTAGTACCGGAAAGCGGACCCTGCAACACACCATATCCCATCGGATTGCTACAATATAAACTTCCGTTTCCTTGTACAAAATTTCCTAAATCCCTGAAACACAATCAATCGAAAAAAAACTCAGCAAAACTCGCTTATATCTTCACACACAACATCCAGCGGGCAAGATCAGGAAACAAAAGTACCTATTGATGAAAATCTGGCCAGCATCGACAGCCATGGGAGAGTGAGCTGTGGATTTTCTAGGTGTTTTCTAGAGAGAGATGAAGAAAGGGGGAAAAGCATGCATTGCAACTGAAATGGAATGGGGAAAGCAGTGGAGGTTTATTAAGCGGTGCGTATGGGCATTTCTCCTTCAGAGCAGGCGAGGGGGGGGGGGTTGTGCAGGGGGGGGTATAAGAAAAGAAGGAAAAGCTCATGAAAAAGACGTTTGAGTTTTGGTTATGAAGGTGGGGGAAAAGTATTAGATTTGTTTGCTTATGGAGTTGTTTGGGCTTTTATGGTGTAGGATTTATATTTTTATTTTTTTTAATTTTAAATTGCTTTCACTATTTTTTTCTGGGATTCGAGTTCGGATGAGATTCTAGGAGGCTAAAAGTCAAACCTCCAATCACGCGTCGACACGTGTACAAAATCAGTTTTTTTACAAAAAAAAATGACAGCATCCCTTTGCTTTTGTACACGTGGCGATGCGTGATTGGAGGCCTCACTTTTAGCCTCATTTTTAGGAGCGGGGTCTTCTGACTCCCCACATAAACGGTAACAAAGGACCTCCTGCCACGTGGCAGCATGGGTGATGGTGAGGCTGGATGGGAGTGACCTCCATCTAGTCTCACCACCCCCTGCTGCCACGTGGCAGGAGGAGGTGAGAGTACCGGCGATCAGGAGATTTGGATTCTACTTTTAGCCTATTAGTATCTCATTCGATTCGGGTTACCCTAAAACGCCCCGGCTTCCTTTTTCTCTGTGTTTGGCTTGACTTTTAGTTACTTTTTCTTTTTCAAAAAAAATGGTCGTTTATCCAAAATATATTAAAAAAAAGTCGTAATCCTGGATTTTATGAACTAACCCAAACAGGTTTTCCTCCCTCCCATAATTCAAGCGAGAACTTGAGGTGATCTTAAGGGGACTTCTTCTTTTGCTAATTTTCTGGCTAATTTTCATCAACAAAGAATAATTCTATCATGTATCTACGAATATTGAACTTTTATATCGTTGTCAACATAATCTAATATAACCTAATGAGTTATAAGTTACCAAAATAATACAACAACAACAATTGCCCAATTGTCTTAAAGGCTCTCGCCTATGGCGAGGTATGAAGGTCGGATTTACGCAACCGTACACATGTGTTAGAAACACACAGATGTTGTTTCTTGATGACCTATAATGAAAATTGTGTCAAGCCGTATCGATCAATTGCTACTTTATAATATAAAAAGTGCAGCACCATGTTTATAACTTATAAACACATTATAACGGAGAATTTTAAACCATAAAAACGTTGTATTATCTCTTATTTGTGTAAATCGTATTCATACCGTATTCTCTAAAAGAAACTTCTAACCGTATTCCTTAAAAGAAACTTCTAAGATAACGTGGTTCATAAGGAAAAGCAATTGTCAAAGTAAAACTGCAAATCATCATCTGTTACATTATTTAGGTCTTAGATCATTTTCTAACATATCTTATACGTTACAATATATGTATTGAAATTTTTATCAAATTAATAGACACGACACAACATCATTGTAGATTTTAAAACCTGTGATAAAAAAATCTTACCTTGTTAAAAGGAATAATATGTGAGAGTATTTGGGATATAAAATTACAGCGTAAAAATAAGATTCTAGATTTATACGAGTAAATGTTATGTGAAGATATATAATCTTTATTTCAGTTTTAATTCCCATGGTCAAAGTGGACAATTTCATATTATAAGTTTATACTTATCGGCCTGTATAATTTATATTTTCACGTTTAATATTACAATTAATAAATATATTATTCATGATCTAAATAATTGGAAAAGTATGGTACAAAACAAGCACTATATTTTTAGCATCTTCGTTTAGCAAAAAGGCAACGGAATTAAGGGTGAAGTGGACCCATACATATTTTATGGTAACTGACAAAGAGAGCGTCGGCCACGTATTAATTGATGAAGATGATTTGCCACGTGGGAAATGTTGCAGATGCTGCTGCACTTTGTGGGGACTAGGCCCCACAGGCTGTCACGTGGATCCCACGTAATTTTGGAATGAGGTGGGGCCCAAGTAGATTAGTAATGGCAGCAGCGTGAATACTGGTGGGAGGGGCAGTTGAAGTTTGAGCCTCGGACCAGTACGGTGTCTTTTCTTCCGCTGTTTTTGTTTGACATCTTCTGCAGATATGGACATTTTTGCTTTTCTCTCTCTTTTTCTTTTTTTCCTATTCTTTTCTCCGTTCAACGTTTCGTCCACCAAAACCAAGATGCCTTTTCATTAGAGATTGAACGAACCCACATATTCACGAACAGTTCGAGTTTGATTCGTGTTCAATTTGAATTTGTTTGTTCATTTTAATTGAACGAGTCGAGTTTGAACGTTTAATCGTATTTATTTACTAAAACGAGTCAAATTATTTACGAACTGTACGGCTCGTTTAAGAATTATGCTTTTTCGAGTAGAATTCGAACAAAAGTTGAAGCTCGTTAAAACAAACAAGCCGAACCGAACTATTTGTTTACCTAGACAAATCCAAACTAGAAAATCACTATTCGATTCGGTTCGGTTCATTTACAGCCCTAATTTCATACATTTGACCGTCGTGGGGTTGAATCCTCTAACCGCAAAAAGAACGAAGAACGATGGAAGATAATCTGACAATACAAGTCTAAAAAAATATAAAATGACTTAAGAAAATGTGTGACTAATCAAAAAGACAATAAACGATAAAGACATTGAGAGGATTTTAGTGCCTCAAGATAATAAGTTAATTGTTTCTAAAACGACATATTGCAAGTAACAAAAGCATTGAAGGATCTTATGCTAACATTTTGATTTGGACATAAGCTCTTAGCATACACTAATCCAATGTTTTTGTTATATTTAATAGAGATAGTGGAATACTTATTTATATTATTTGAAAATTGTCCCCAGACATATCTCAATAGTTACAGGTAGATGGTTTCGAAAGGAACGGTTCGAACCGTGCCGAAGGTAAGAATGTTTGAACCCCTCCAGGCTAGCTGCATATTGTGGGAGCATTATTGGCATGTGGAATGACATGATAGGCTGACAGGTCAGCCTGTCGGTTGTTCTTCGGTGCCAATGAACTCCTTGTGCTGTCTTTGTGCTATGACAAACTTTTACTAGTCGACCTTGGGAACCTGATTTACATCCTTACACACCATGTGGAACCGGGGGTGACATGGACCGTTAGGGTTCAACCTTTTTTATATTATTTGAAAATTTAAAAAAGATAAAAGGTTGAAAATTTGATTTAAATTATCTACTAAGCTTATGGAACTGAGAAATGGTCCATGAAACAGAATTTTCTGCACCGGAAGATGCCATCTCTTACTTTGCATCCTATTCTTTTCTTCCTTTTCATTTTCTCCTTTTATTTTTAAGACATGTTCCTGTCACGTTGAATTTTTCCATGATGTTCTTTAACTTATTTGTTGCATACGTATTTTGACTTTAACCTTTTAAATATGATCATAACTTATAATATGTTATTTTTATATGTACTGTGAATACCTATGATCATTATCATTGCATTTAATGGACTATAAGACAGTAGGGTATATATGAGTTCAATTTGGCATAGCAAGAACGGGAGAGAGAAAAAAAACTGAGGCAGAATAACCTAAATTACACCTATAAGAATGATGGTGTTGGTTGTAGCATATATATTAAATCCAGATATAAAGAAACAACAAGAAGATCGAAGATTATAAAAGGTGAAATCCCTCACTTCAAGGGCTTTACCATCTCATCTTTAAGGAGCATCGTGGATGATGTAAGTACGCAGTGACCTATACAAGGCCTAGCAGCAGTAGAGCACGTACGTGTCCCTAGATTAGAACTCGTAACCTTTTGGAGTAAATCTCAACCCGATCATTAACTAGACTATGCCCGAGAGCGAAGGACGAAGATTATAGGTTAGACAGGGGGGATTGAAGAACAAACATTACTACGAAAGTAAAATAAGGAATGGAAGTGAAACAGCCATGCAGAAAAGACAATACGTCAATAAAAAGAAAATTGTATTTCATGGACATATACCTCTAGTCACAAGAATATTTTAGTAAGGAACCAAAAAAATATTATTCGATAATAAAACATAAAGGTGAGGTAATTAAAATCATGATTTGAGTCAAAATCTCTTGTATCATCGTATACAAATATGCAAATGATAATTCAAGTTTCATATTTTTAAATCATATTCAATTCTTTTTTTATTCTTACAGTAAAATTCACGAGAAAAACAACGTGACAATACCACATTGAATATTTAATAGGATAAATATTGTGTTAAATTTATTAAGTCAAAGTTTGAAATCGGTATATAATCCAAACACTGTTGAAGTCGGATGTTGATTTTAGTCACAAATTTACAATAAGTCAAATAACAATCCAAATCATGATTATAAACGTCTTTTAAACGACTGATTTTCTTAAAAGCCACATTGCCTCTTAGAAAATATGACTCATCACTCAAATCAAGGGAAGTTCCTTTTATAATTGAGAGGACGCAAATGGAAACAACAAAAGTTGTAAAGTGTATGAAAAAATAAAGTATAATAAACAACCTTAAAGAAACATAATAATTTGCTCGTTTATACATATGGAGAACACATTTTACATACGGTTGGATTTGCATAATTATGGGCTTTGATTATAGCTTTTCCAAAACTAATTTTTTTCCTGAGAAAACACGCTTGGGATTATGATCTTCCAGGTCAAGAAACCAATTGAGATTGTTGCTTCAAAAACGTAACCATTACATTTAAAGTTATCAGTTTGGTAGTTGCAGAATAGATGTTTAAACTATGCTGTCAACTTTTTATATCGGAAAGACTGAAATATTTTATAACCATTACGTCTTGAACAATGATTTGATTTCTATCTTTTACGAAACTTATATATATGGACGACCACTTTTACCGTGGGAAGATCGTCAATTAAAGAGGTGACGCTCTCGAGGAGAACTGACAACTGCACCTTGCAATTTTTACGCTCCAAGATATTCTTATGTACCCAACATTAACTATGGAAATATGGAGCCTACCCTTCGATTTACCTGCTCTTTAAGTGATTAAAGGAACGGAATTAGGGCTGCAAACGAACCAAATCTGAGCGAAACTATCTGGGCTCGAGTTTGGCTCGAATTATTTTCATCAGGCTCGAGTTCTAGCTCGAGCTCGTGACGAGCTTTAAATGCAGCTCGAGTTCGAATTCGAAACACTTGGAAAAGGCTCGAGCTTGATTCGTGAGCTCGAATGTGGCTCGCGAGCTCGGTTCGACTCGTGAACTCGAATCTAACTCACGAGCTGAATGGATGGTGGGATTACATGGTTTAGAGATGGACGGTGGAGATTAATAAGAGGGAATATATATGGACATATTCGAGCCAATTATCGAGCCTTCGTCGAGCTTACGAACCGAATACTATGGTGCTCGAATTCAGCTCGCTAAATATTTCGAGCCTAAAAGGTGATTCGAATTCGAATTCGAGCTCGCAAAAATCGAACTCGAACCGAACCTTTAACGAGCCGAATACGAATAACTCGTTTTGAGCTCGGTTCGTTTGCAGGCCTAAACGGAATCCTATCACCATAATCATTTCATCTACTTTTTACCGCACAACACGTAGCAAGAGTGGTGGTGAGGTTGTCAGGTGTTGTACGGTGAAAAAGTGGACGAGGGAATTTCAGGTGAAGGGATCCAAACTCATTACTAATGGCTTCATCTTAAGCAACACAGTGGAAATTCAATTCTGACATCCTTAGTTGTGATTTAACTAATCAAGTATAAAAGATATGTATAAATTATTTACAATGACAACTATCTATTTGTTATATATAGTATTCTTCCGTTTTATGATATCTTTTTATACTATTAGTTGTCTTAATTATTCTCGAAATAACATAAAACCTCCAAACAGATTTGTATAAACAAATTGCCGTAAATATTTACACGACTTAATGAAAATCTGTTGTGATTTCAAATTCAAGTAAATATCGGTCAAACAACTTATACACGAAATTTAATGTGTTTCTCATGCAGTAAAGTAATTTTAATCGGTCGGAAAGCTAATTTATGAGTTTAATTCGGAATTTGTAATACTCATAAGTCCAAAAAGGTTTCAAATAGAACATAATCTTTTAATAAAGGTGTACTGAATTGGTGCAAATATGTACTAGTGGATCAAAATAAATGAGTTTCTCGGTGTACTAGTCTTCCGCATTTACGCAGGGTCTGGGTACGGCCGGATCGCTTCGAGATCTCATGCACCCAGCCTTACCCTACATTTTGTGCGATAAGCTGTTTCCGCAACACGAACCCTGGACCTCAATGTCACAAAGCAGCAACATACCAGTTACTTCAAGTCCCGTCCTCACAAGTAGATCAAATATACGACCCATTTTGTATACAAATTTTTGACAAATTTTAAGATGGTCATTAAAAAATTTTAATAATTACTTAACTATCAATACAAAAAACAATAATTGATGGCACACCTTCTACTTTGCACATTCATCAGTGTCACATGTCAATAACTTTATACTATTGGTCCATAAATACCTTACACATTAGTCAGCAAAAGAATTGCCTAAACTTTTATATGATTACTTAATGGCTCTTCATTTAGAACTGAATTATTCTTGATGTTAAATTATAATGTGAGCCAAAATTACCTGATAAATGAAGAGAATAGAGAAGACGTATTTTTGTACAATTTTGTTTGTTTTGTAAACATCTCACGTGGCTCTTACGTAAACAATTTTACGTAAAAATCACAATGGTCGAAACAGAAAAAAACCCTAACTATTCTTGTTAATGCTCATATTTATTTCAAATATATTATCACATAAGATAAGCAAAGAATCATTTCAAATCATATTATGTAATCAAATTTGACATATTTCTAATAATTAATAACAAGAAATGCTGGAAATATACTCGTTCATTTTCTATTTTCATCGGGAGATAAAATACAACGTATCTACTCGTTACAACTTAATTATTCCCAATGAGCCCAAGACGGATGCACCATATCCCACTTATTATGGCTTTTCGCGTGTTTGAAAAATAGATAAAACAGAAAAAAAAAATATCATAATCAAAATGATAAAATCTTCTTTGACTTTGACATACGATGAAATAAAACAAAATGAATCACTAATTTTTTGCGCTTCGTAGCAGTTATCGACATAGCTTGACGTAATTTTCATTATGAGTCATCGAGAACCAAGCTCTATGTGTTTCTAACACATGAGTATAGTTGCATACGTCCGACCCTTTATACACTGCCATAGACGAAAACCTCTAAGACAATGGAGTAATGTTGTTATTCTACTTGATCTGTATGTCCTTAATTACTCTAAAGTTGTCCACCCTACGTCCTGGTGATCCATAACCTTTTATTTTTGCACAAACATCTGATAAGTTCACACGATTGTCGCGTTCCTTTTACATATTTATATCTACACAATACAGTTATCACTATGTAATGTATTTGTATACAATTTAGCTGTTACCTGTAGATTACTATTAATCTTTAATATGCGAAATATAATATGCAACATTATGAAGTAATTAGTCATGAAAACTCATATTATTAGCTTTAGAAGTACCATATTCTTTCAAATGATATTGGTTCATATATGTGAAACACAAGATTCAATAAGTTTTAACTCCAAAGGTACACTACAAAAAAAAAGAGCATATAGCGACAGACAAAAAACGTCGCTATTTCGTCGCTACAGGCATATAGCGACGAAATAGCGACGAAAAATGAATGTCGTTATACGGCTTGTCGCAAAGCAAATTTCGTCGGCAATGCGTCGCTGTATTGCGACGAAAACAAAATTGCGTCGGTGTATCGTCGCAAACTGCGACGAGAAAATGTCAGGTCTGCGACCTTTATTCTGTTGTCGCTGTTTCGTCGGTTAAATTATTTCGTCCGCTATTCGTATTTTTTTATTTTTTTATTAATGTTCTGCGACAAAGAATTTCGTCGCAAAATTTCGGCGGTATATGTTTTACCGTCGCTATTTATTATTTTGTTATTTTTTGTTTTCCGTTTTATTTCGTCGCAAATGTCGTCGTTAATATGTCTTGTCGCGCTAATTTTTAAATTTTTGTTTTTTTATTTCCGATCTGCGACAGACCAATTTCGTCGCTGGTTTCGTCGGTATTTTTTTATTTTTAAAAATATTAAATTACTAATAATTATTTTAAATACATTATTTACATATTAAATTTTAAATTTTTTTGATTTTTATAATATTAATACATTATTACTTAAAAAGTTTTTATTATAGTATTTAATTTCTATATATATTTTTATTTGTATATTAAATCATTTGTACAAATATATACAGTAATACGGTATTTGCGCATTCAAGTTCGTATAATTAAACAACACAACGAATAGAATCCGTAAAATTGTCAGATAGAATATATAAAAGTTACAAGAGAAAATGTCAATACAACAAATGAATAGACTTACAAACAATGAAAAAATAAAAAACTATGAAGAGGAAGATGGAGGGGGCCTATTATTTTTATCATTCTTAGAAGAGTGACCATCAGGGAGGGCGGGGCCCTGAGGCTGAGGCTGAGGCTGAGGCTGAGGCTGAGGCTGCGATGAGTTGGAAATGAAAGTCATGACGACCTGCGACAGCTGGAAGATTTGCTGGTTCGTTGCCTGCTGCACCTGCATCGTCTGATGCTGCGCCTGCTCAAACGCATGCTGAAGCGCCTGCTGAAGCGCCTGCTGCATCGCCTGCTGCTGCGACTGCAGTGCCTGTAAACTCTCCTCTTGCCTCGTCCTGATGGACTCTATCTCACGCTGCAGCGCCGCATTATCTGCTTCCAGGCGCGAAATATCCTCTGGCGTCGCAGAAGGCGCGGAGGTGCTGGCCTCAGAGGAAGCACCTGGATGCAGAACTTCGGGAAAGAATCGCGGCGCTGCTGATCCAACCCCGTACACCTCCTTCTTCTTCTTATTCTGAGGGCCGACGGTCCGAACCGCATCCCAATAAGCGCGGTTCTTGTCGGCCTGTTCGCCCCTATCTGCGAGTAATCTGTTGTACTCGTCCTGAAATGAGAATATGAATTGTTATGGTTTAGCAATAAAACAAACTAAGGAAAAAAAACAAATGATATCGTAGTCTACTTACACTGATGTCGCGGGCCTTCGTCGTGATCCAGTCCTCCGTTCCGTCGGAGGCTCTCTTCCGATGCGTCTTGTAGAAGAGATCGTAGGAGGCTGGCCACTCCCCCGTCTCCTGTTGCTGAAAGAATGAAATAAAATATGTTAGTGATATGCAGAATTTTTAAAAATTTCGGCATGACCTATTCGTTTATCGGAGGTATCCCGGCCTTAAAGGCCTCTCCCAAGTCAAATCACATGTACCAACTTAAAGTAACCATATACGAATACCAAAAAAACAACAGCGCAACATAAGTAATCAACGAATATAGATAATCCACTTAACTCACTGAATGTAAATAATCCACTTAAGTCGATGAATGTAATAATCCAATGAATCAATGAAGGTCGTTATAATCCAAGATTAAAATACTCACCATAGAACGCATCGTGGTGGCGTGGGAAACCGAACCACCTGAGTGTGTGGCAGGTGCTGGGCCCTGTATGTTGCCGCTGCGCCGGTTCGCCGCATTCCGGGCGCTGCGGGCTTGGTAAGCAGGGTCCCTCCACCCTGCTACCCACGCCGCCCAGACGGCCATCGGATACGTAGGCAGGCCTTACCCACGTGGGGTCACGCTCCGACTTGGTCTTGATGGGAGTTGACGAAGTCCCCGTAGCGTTTGGCGGCCCTATGCCGCCAGGCCTGCTCCACGTCGCGGGCGATGTCGGCTGGCCAGCTGTACGACTTCTGCAATTATCATACGGAGGAATAATAAAAGTGTGGTTAGAAAAGTAATGATTGATTACGCATCAAAAAGTGAAATTCATCAAATTTGAATACCTGAAACTCATCCCAGTAGAAGCTACGTGTCTCCGGGGTGACACGGCCCCAGGTATATCCAGATGGGTCAAGCCTCAGGTGGAAGGACCGGGTGATGCAACCGGAAAGCGCGCCATTGTCCGATCCAAACCTGAAAGAGTTTAAGTTGTTAGGAAAAAATAACGCGTTGAAATATATTTGAAAACATGTTAAATAAATTAATCATCACTTACGTATGGGTATCATTTGACCAAGGGAGGGGACGACGTCCTGAATATGACACCCTGGTCCGATGCCGCATCAGACGCCGGATGAGGTGCTGAAACGCTGGGTGTGGGTGGCGTCGTATGTCTGGGGGGTGCGGACATGTCGGCAGACCGTAAAAGTCTGAGTCCGCAGCCATGAGCGGGTCGAAACCGAGGCATACGTATAATGCTGAGAAATGAAAGCATCGAACTCTCCTTGAAGGTCCGTGTGCAGATGGTGGTATGTGGATCTCGTCGGTAAACCGTCACTAGCCATCAGATCTGAGAGGAACATATTAATATTTTTAAACGGAGGGCACAAAAAAAATAAATCATTTATAGTATACCGTATATACATATATCTACCATATATACCATATATACCCGTATATACCTGTACCTACACTATATATACCATATACATATATACCCGTATATCATATATATACCCGTATATGCATATATATATATATACACCGTATATACATATATATACCATATACATATATGTACCAAAAATAGATTATATAATTATAAATATATTTAAATAGGAAAAATATATATACATACAGAATTCTAATCTACCAAAAAAAAAACAGTTTGTAATAATTTTACATATATTTATATACAAACATTACAAAAAGATATATTACAAATCTATTAAAAACAGTTTTTACAAATTTAACTATATTTAAATACAAATTAATATATGTACCGTATATATGTATTTGTGCGTGTATATAGTATTAAAAACATATACATACATATACTTATACATATACATACATATACATACATATACATATATATACATACATTTACAAATCTATTAAAAACATATACATACATATACCGTATATATGTATATGTGCGTGTACCGTATATATGTATATGTGCGTGTATATATGTATGTATATATACCGTATATACATACATATACCGTATATACATATATGTATATATATACCGTATATACATACATATATATATATATACCGTATATACATATATATACCGTATATACATATATGTATATACCGTATATACATACATACATATATATATACCATATATACATATATATATATACCGTATATACATATATATACTATATACATATATATGCCACCCACCACCCACCCAGCCCACCCCACCCAGGCACCACCCCGCCGCACCACCACCCACCGCCCACCCCCACCACCCGACCCCACCACAACCATCTCCATCCCCCACCCCCCCTCACAACCCACCCCCACCCCACCCACCACAATCATCAGCCCCAGCCCACACCCACACCACCCCACCACCACCCAACCCCCACCCCCTACCACAACCATCTCCAGCCCCCACCCTCACAATGTTAAAACATACCCCATAGCCACCCAGCCCCATCCACCCCAGCAGCCCCACCACAACCACCCTCCCCGTCCCATCCAACCCCATTCCCACACCCCGCCCACCCAGCCCGAATCCCTCCACCCCGCACAATCCCTCCACCCCCGCCCACAACCCACCACCAACACCCACAACAAAGAATTCAATCTATACCTACTTAAAATCATTTAAAAAAATAGGAAGAAAAACTAACCGTTGCAGGGAGGAGATTTTGCCGGGGGTCCTCAGAGCGAAGTTCGCCGGTGGGAGGGGGGAGAGTTTTTGCGGGGAGGCCGGGGGGAGATTTTTTGCGGGGGAGGAAATGGGGAAGAAGAAGGGGGAGTTCAGTTTATCTTCGAAATTTTGCGACGAATAGCGACGGAACGTCCGTCGCTATTTAGTTTCGTCGCTATTTTTCATGGGTCGTCGTTATTTCAAATTTGGCGACGAAACATTTCGTCGGTAACTCGTCGGTGTTATCATTTTCGAAAAAAAATAATACAAAATATAAGTAGTATATACATGAATATAAAGTGCATCAACACATACACACTTTCATATAAAGAGGTGTCAATAAAAATTTTGGCTAACGCAATCTTCCTGGTCATCTGCATCCTCATACGCATCTTCATCTTCGTCTTCATCTTCATCTTCATCTACATGCTCGTCGTCCTCTTTCATTCCTCCGTATTCGTCTTCGACTACGTCTTCAATATTGTCAGCGGTTGTATGTTGAGATGAATTTCGATAAAACCGCCGTTGGGGTCATTTAGAGGGAGGTCGTGCAGTTACACATGTCGTATCTAGAACGGCACCGGGTTTTCTTCTTGAAATGCGGCGTCCATACCATCTGAAACTGTCTGTATACTCACATCAAACTTGCTCGATTTCACTTTGCACAACGCTCGCCTCAGTTTTTGAGCTCGCATTCATCCTCGTTGTTGGATACGATAGATAGTACACCTGGGACGCTTGACTAGCCAAAACGTATGGATTCGTATTTTCTGTACCGTCGCCCTGGTGTATGTCTACCAAACTATATTGGTCGTGGACCTGTGTGACAACGCGATAACCTTCTCGAGTTGGATCGTACCATTAGCATTTGAATAAGACCACCCGCTTTATAGGCAATGCGGGATATTCGAGCTCAATGATGTCAGTAAGGTAGCCGTAGAAGTCATCCTCGTCCGGGCTATTGTCATAACGCTTGACACACACAATCCGCTGTTTCTCGATGATTTTCGGCTGGCATGGGAGAGGCTGATGTGGAATCTATACCCGTTGACAAAACACATGTCGTGTCGCGTTGACTCTGTTCAATGGACCCTCGGCACTACGGCGTCAGAATGTAACCGTACTCATCGTCAGCCAGATGACCTTTGCTCGCCTGTAAAAGGACAAGTAAATATACATCAACGGGGCAATAATGTGTATCAATATCGTACACGTAACAGGCAATACAAACTTACATGCCACCTGAACCAATCAGCAAACTTGGACAGCTACTCATTGTTTATTGCAATCGCTCGATATACCGGTGAACGGTGTTGCAAATAAATCAACGAACAGCTGAAGCAAATTACGAATGAGTACCCTGTATTATCTTTGTAACATAATGGATAGAGTATCGCAAGGTATTTACAAATAAAATGGGAAATCGTTTATACCTCTGAAAACGGTTCGAACTTGCGGCAGGTTGCGCAGAACATAAGAATGAGCAATCTTCAGCTCGCGTCCCCCAATATCATTTCCTTTCCCTGTCCGTGGAATCTGATCGGATGTTGTGAATATTGGGAGGACACCGATCTGGAAATGCCGTCGTCGTTCCGGGGAACATCTCTGCACCTCGACGGGACCATCTGCTGAAGTAATGAGACACGAAGGTCGATGCTTCCTCCCGTCAGATAGGCATTGCACATAGAGGCCTCGACTTCGCCTTGTTCTTGATGTTCAGCTTCAAATGCCTGAGATATCTGTCCATATAGTGAATATATGTTCAAATGCATATCGCTTAGACACTAAGAATGTCATGCACAATAAAAAAGAGTACCTCTCGAAAGGATAATCCACCTGTACTGAACAGGACCACCAACACGTGCCTCGTATGGTAGATGAACTGGCAGGTGTTCCATTGAATCAAAGAAGGCCGGAGGGAATATAGTTTCCAGCTTGCATATGATCACTGGGATTTCGCCCTCCAGCCTGACATATCATTCCGCCATGAGTCTCGTGGCTGTAAGACATCTGAAGAACTGACTCATCTCGGTAATTGGCTTCCCATACATTGGTTGGAAGCAGCTCGCGGAATGCAATGGGCATCAACCGTTGCATGAACACGTGACAGTCGTGGCTCTTCATCCCGTGCAAACCGCGTTTATTCCGTCGATGTTCTTCGACAGGTTCGAAACATGGCCATCAGGAAATCTAGGCCGTCCCTAGCCACGATAACAACGCACTGACCTGCTGCCGCATTCAGCGTGTACGAGGACTTCGGCATGTATGATGTGCCAACGGGATGCAGCTCCGGTCGCATGTTGAGGTCGCGCATATCAAGTCGTGCCTTCAAATTGTCTTTTGTTTTTCCTGGCACATTCAGCACTGTATTGAAAATGTTGTCAAACACGTTCTTCTCAATATGCATGACATCCAGGTTATGTCGGATCATATTGCTCTTCCAGTACGGAAGCTCCCAGAATATGCTTCTCTTCTTCCACCCGATACAGTAACGAGCCAGGTCTGCGTTGTGACTGCCGTCCGGATCATCAGCGACCCCCACGAATCCACAACTGTCTATCTCCTGCAGCACCTCTGCACCCGTGAGGAGCTCGGGCTTTGTGTCCTTATCGACAATGCCAGGCATGAACGCCGTCACGTTCCTTCTGTACAAATGACGTCTGGGCAGGAACTTCCTATGGCTGTCGAACCAGCTTATCTTACGTCCATGTTTCAAGGACATCGTCTTCGCTTGCTTCATGCAGCAAGGGCAAGCGTATTTCCCCGCTGTGCTCCACCCCGACAACATAGAATAAGCCGGGAAGTCACTGATCGTCCACATCAGCGCGGCGCGTAGCTGGAAGTTTTGTTTAGTCGATACATCGAACGTCTCCACGCCAAACTCCCATAACCACTTCAGCTCCTGTATCAACGGCTGCAGGTATAGGTCGATCTTCTGTTTCGGATTCCTAGGACCTGGTGCGATCACAGTCAAGAACATGTAAGGCTTCTTCATGCACATCCAAGGCGGTAGATTGTACGGCGTCACGATTACAGGCCACGACGAATACTGCTCTCCCGACTGTCCAAACGGGTTGAACCCGTCGGTGCATAAACCCAACCTAACGTTCCTTGTCTCCGACGAAAAACCCGGATGCGTCGCATCGAACGTCCTCCAAGCTTCGCCGTCAGATGGATGGCACATCTCACCGTCTTTCGTGTAGTGCTCCGCGTGCCACCTCATCTGGCTAGCTGTGGCACCGGATGCGTATAGCCTCTGCAGTCTAGGGGCGAGAGGTAAATAGTAAAATTGTTTTTGGCACGTTCCGGTTTCTTTGTTCGTTCTCCACCTGCTTGTCCACAGACCCCTGCACATGTCTTTATCCTCGTTGATGCCCCAATTATATGATGCACCCCTCTGAACCAACAATCGATTTTATGAACCGGCAGTCCCAACGCCTGCAGCTGTTTCTTCTGTCGAATAAAACTGTCTCGACCATTGTGTTCCCTTCGGGAAGAGATTCCCTCAGCAGCTGACACATCCCATCGTACATCTCTCCGTCATGCGGTGTTCCGTCTTCATGCTCGTCATCCGACCGATCATGGACATCTGTGTGTGACCTAACCGCAACCAGGATTACAGCGGCGTGTTGGCGAGTTCAGCATCTCAAAAAACTGTCTCGCCTGAGGGTTGGATCTCCTCCACGAATGTACGCGGCTGTTCATTCCGGATCCTGCATTTGTAACAACTGATCTTCCTGGTAAATGCGGCAGCGGCTGCGTCTGTCACCATCTGCATGTATGGGTTGTGAGATCCCTCGTCCCTATTTCCTCTTCGGCATTAACCTGACCGGGTCCCCCTTCGACGTGTACAGTTGCAGATGTAGACGCCCCCTCATATTCGCCGTGACAGTACCATGTATGGTAATTGTGGACGAAACCTTGTTTCAATATGTGAACCCTCACGTCACCCGGATCCTTATATTTACGGTTCTTGCATTTCTTGCACGGACATCTAATCTGCGTTCCACTTTCATTACTCGTCGCAAAATCAATAAATTCTTCGAGACCTTCAACAAATCTAAAACACCACTCCCCGTTGTTTACTCTCTGGTACATCCACTTTCTATCGCTTCTCCTCGGATCCATTTTCTCGCTACACCTTCAAACTAACAGCAGCTATCTTTTTTCGTTTGTAGAAAAAATCAAAATTCCACACTTCTGTATTTTCGTTCAAAATTGATGATTGATGTGTTTGAAATGAGAGAAGAATGGGAGAAGAGAAGAAGAAAGACAATGGTTTTATCGTTCCCAGTACGTTACCGACGTAATAGCGACGAGATAGCGACCACAATCAAGCACAAATCTCGGAAAAAAAACAAACACAATCGACGAATTAGCGACGACGGCGACGAACAAGAAACACAAATCCCGGAGACAAACAAACACATATACCGACGACGTCTTACCGACGAACAGCGACGAAAACACGTCGTTTGATATGCTTTACCGACGAAATACCGATTACCTTGCGACGCAAAACGTCTCTTCATTCCGTACGACGTGTTTCGTCGCAAAGTCGTCGGCTCTACGTCGTCGGTAAAAGGCAGTCCCGTCCAGTTCCCCCATGCTTACAACTTACGATGTGTTGCGTCGCTAATTCGTCGCTATTTCGTCGCTGATTTCACTATATAAACAGTGGGCGCGTGCCCACAACAACGTAATAAAACAACTATTTATAATCCAACATGGTTCGTACTAAAGAGCAAGCACGACGTGGTGGAAGTGGTGGGACGTGTGGTAGGGCGGCAACACCGCCAACTGATGTGCCTTCTTCTTCAACTGTTCCTCCCCCACCTCCTCCCCCACCAGAGCCCTCTGAGCCTCGCCGGGATCGACAAATTGTCGATCTCCAAATAGAAGTACGAGATCTGTGGAAAATGTTAGATGAGGTGAGGGCGCATGTCACGGTTCAGGAAGAGCGTCTCGACTACATAGATAAAAGGCAGATGCGGATTAAATCCAAATCTGCACAGTTGAGACGCCAACTGAAGGCGTGTGCGGAGAGTATAGCTTCTCTCTGTTCGGATGACGAACAGTGAGTGGCTACTCTTCGCTATTTAGCTTTTTTTAAATATTTCTTATTATATTTTGTAATTTTTAATTTTTATTAATGAAGTTTGTTTTTTTAATATCGTATTTGTTTTCTTAATAATTATAACACGTGTTTAATCTCTTACGAATCCTGACGACGCACCTGTATACGCGAAATGTGGTTAAGAAAAATTTCTTCCGACTAATTCACCGACTAAACCTAATACAACGACGAAAACCTACTAACTATATCTTCGACGAAAATTAATAGAACGACCAAAACCTATTAACCGTATCGTCGAAACCTAACTATATCTTCGACGAAACTTAATAGAACGACAAAACCTACTAACCGTATCGACGAAAAACGGAAAAAACTAAATACAATGAGAAGAACGGGCTTCGCGCGTTTTTTTTGAATTTACCGACGCTTTAACCGACGAAACAGCGACGGATAACGTCTCTTCACATTATTCGACGCGTTTCGTCGCTATGTCCGTCGCCAAGTTGTCGCTATTCGGCAGGTGTCACTTCAGTTCCCAACGGATGCATCGTACGATAAACATACGTCGCTAATTCGTCTCTACGTCGTCGCTATAACAGCCGAAAGGTCATCACTGAACATTCCCTAACGGTTGATAATGTCGTCGCTATGTCGTCGCTATGTCGTCGCTCATTTTACTATTTATACCCCAAACATCCGCCACATATACATACATACAACGTTATAAATAATCAAAATATGCCGCGTCGTTTTAAAAGAACCCCAAGGCGTGGTGGACGGGCAAACAGTTGCCCCTCCAGAAGGGCCTCCTCCCCAACCACCATCGGTTGAGCGAGAGGGTTCTGTATCTGTCTATGGCCCACAGCCGCATCAGGATGATCAAGAACAAATGCCGGTGCAGGACGCCGACTTCCGTATGCTGATGGCAAACATGCATCAGCAGTCGCGGGCAACTGCACTATACATGACTAGAAGGCTTCTGGAAGATGAAAATTTAGATACTACAAGCTCAAGCGCCTTCTCAAAGAGTTTGCGGAGAATGTCGCGGCCACTCTTTCGTCCGATGACGAAGAGTGAACGGCCCATCTCCGCATTCTCTTTTTAGATTTTTTTTTTATTTTCGTTTCATAATGTAACTTCTTATTATTAAATGAATGAGTATTTTTCCCAATTACCGCTTTCTTTTTCCTTAATCAATACACCGTGTTTGATTCTCGATGTATCTGCGACGACACAACAACAAACCGAATTACCAACGGAAAGTAATTCAAAACATTTGCCACATACGGGTTTCATTGACAAAAAAACGACGATACACAACTCCAAGAACTTAGTGACGTACGAATTTGTTTTATACTTTTAGCGACACAATTGCGACGAACATAGCGACGAACCGTTACAAACTAAATACCGACGAATAAAAACACTCAGAATAGCGACGAAACACGCAGAATAGCGACGGGACACCGACGTAATTCACCTGACTGACTATTTTTCTATTAGCGACAACAAATTTCATCGTACTTTCGTCGCAATTAGCGACCACATTATTTTTGTCGCAGTCTCGTCGCTATTACCGACGAAACAACGACTAATCGTTGTTCGTCGGTGATTTTTTCGTCGCCAAAACACAATTTTTTTGTGGTGGTAATTACTTACAGATTTTTCAAATAAATGATACGCAATTAGGAAATGGTTGCTTTACATGGTAATATAACAAAATCTTGAATGAAAAATCCAGCATTAAGAGTGTTCATCGTATTGGGTCATTTTATTATATGTTTTAAAAATTGAAAGGGAAAAAAACACCGTCGTCTGATACAATAAAGAAGACCTATATACGATAAACTTTTAACGTTTTTGGGTACGGTAGCGGCTCCGGGTTCAGATCGCCTGACCCCCTTTAAGGAGGTATTAAATGATCCGCTGACACGTGGCACACGGGGGGCATGGTGAGGTTAGATATGGGGTCACCTCAGCCTCACCATTTCCTGTATGCCACGTGGTGGGTGGTCGCGAGGGGAGTGAGGCGCGCGGGGGTTAGGGGATCCCGCTCCAGCGGCTCCTTGTAGTAAGGTAATAGCATGATAAGATTGTGAGTTACCTTCTTAATAAATTTCATTAATTTCAATGCAATTTTCGTTGCCCGTGACAGGAGTTAAGAAAAGGTTTTTGTTACACTATGCTCTCACGTTTACGTAGGATTTGGAGAGTTACGCAGGGTTTAAAGAGAGGTCAGATCGTTTCGCGATCTGCTGTGTGTAACATTACTTTACAATTTGTGCAAAAGATTGTTTTCGTGGTTCGAATCTATGACCTCAAAACAAAGCAACTATTTTACCATCCATCCATCCATCATCCATCATCCATACCCAGTATATCCCAACGACAACAAAAGCTATCGTCAGGGTCTGGGGAGGGTAAGTGGTAGGCAGACAATACCTTTATCCCAAGGGATAGAGAGTCTGCTTCCAGTGAGACCCCCGGCTCTACCTGCATAAATGACATGATAATAGGGATATGTTGTGCTAGTGTGTTAGTGAGTAAATTCAAGAAATACAAATAAAGGTCTTTCGATATTAAAATACACATCACGTATATATGTACATGTAATGTAAAACAACAGTAAAATATATGCCACCAAGTA
>AP025074.1:25499689-25608577 GCA_036186865.1 Eustoma russellianum
AACCTAAAGCGTAGATCGTGTCTACGCCTATCTATGTCCCTACATATACTCTAAAGTGTCCCTATATATGACTTATACCTCGTTAACCTTAATCTTATGTCTCCATAAACTCCTATCCTGGACCATGTCCTCAGAGAGGTGCAAATCTAGTAAGTCGTGTCTTATCTGCTCATCCCAAGTCAGTTTGGGTCTGCCTTTACTCATGTTTCCCTCTACAATTAGGCGTTTCAATTGCTCTGACCGACGCCGTTGTCTGTCTCCGCTTGACATGCCCAAACCATCTTAATCTTCCCTCCCTTATCTTATCGGCTATACTAGCCACGCCTAACCTTTACCGAAACACCTCGTTTCTGATCCGGTCTAGCCTTGTATGCCCACACATCCATCTTAACATTTTCATTTCTGCCACTTCCATCTTCTGTAGTTGTGACTTCTTGATGGCCCAGCAGTCTGTCCCATATAGCATTGCCGGTCGTACTGCCACCCTATAAAATTTTCCTTTTAATTTAGTTGGATTAACTATTTTACCAGTTAATCCAAAATTCATCTTTCATCAAATGAGTTAGTTCACGTGAAATATCAATCTGTATAGCTATTAACGTAACTTCTGGTGCCATTTAGCTAAAAGGCCTGGGCCATCGATATTCCCATTCTTGATCTTCAGTCGGTTTCATCTTCAATCTTTTCAGTCTAGATTCTTTCACAGTAAAGATACAATGACGCGTGACTTAACATTACGTGACATCTTTCACCGTAAAGATACAATGACGCGTGACTTAACATTACGTGACAGCAGAAGTGATTAGTTTAAATAAGATATAGCCAACACGTGACATCAAAAATAATTAGTTTAAATAAGAGTTGACCAACAAAGTATGTGAGACCGTATAAAAACCGTAATACCCATCACAAAAAGTCATCAACCGTACGTGGATCTGATAGATTTGTGTAACAATGCCAAAATATGAATCACTTGTTTTAGTTGTTATTAGATAATTTACATGTTGGTGATAGTGAAGGAGATAAAATCAATATAAATGATTGAAAAAAAAAAAGAAAAGTTATGTGCGACAAAATAAAACATTTAAATACACTAAATATTCGGGTTTGTTTAGTTCCGTGATTGACCACAAACTTTTTTACCACATAATTCGCAACAAAAATTGTAATCCAACCTTTTTTTTTCCTCCCATAATTTTTAACATGCGAAAAGAAGATATATAAACAAAATAATGATATGTCATCTGAAAACCAATTACGTCATATTACAATAATCAAAATGACTAATACACGAATTATTTATACTATTTTATATCAATATTGGTAACATATTGTATCAGACCAAATAAACTCACCATTATAATACTTAAAAGTCTTAGCTCTAGTCACTTAACTTTAGGTCTCATCAACTGAGCAAAATGAGTTAAACAAGCCTAACTGAAATATTATTTAAGTCAAAACTCACAAACCATAATCATAATTACAAAACCATGATTTTAATCATCAAAGCAAGCAAAAGCAGCAGCAACAACAACATTACCCCATTGTTTTAGAGGTTCTCGTCGGGATCGGATGTATGCAACTATATCCATGTGTTAGGAAACACATGGATATAGTTGTTTCCCGATGATCCATAATGAAATTGCGTCAAGCTGTGTGATCAACTGCCACTTCACAATATAAGAAGCATTGCTAATTTAGTTAGTCATTTTATTTTATTCTATCATATTCTAAAATCAAGGAAGAATGTGTCCGTGACTCTATTGAAAATGAAAACCAAACAAAAGCAACAATTATACTATATAGTGAACGCCCTACAAAGGGATTTCTTTTGGTGTGATAGCTCAAGTAGTTTTGACCATTTGAGAAAAAAAGTAACATCAACATTTACAAGAACAAGAAAGTGGATTGTTGTGCCCCAGGGCATAGTCCAGTGGTAAGTGGCAAAGGTGATTGGGGCTAGAACCCCGATGTCCCGAGTTCGAGTCCGTGTGGAGACAATCCTTATTGAAATATTAAAGGGTTGCCTTTGGGCTGGCTGAGTTTCGTGTGTCCTCTCCCTTTGCAGGGCTGCCGGTGGATCACATCCCTCGATTTACATCCCACCTGGCTAAGGGGCCTCTGGTACAGGTGGGGGAGAACCCAATCCCTCGTCAAAGAAAGTGGATTGTTGTGATTAATTTCCAAAAGCAAAAAGAAGCCATACAAGAAAGAGGAGATAAAAAAGTGAAGCAGCAATGGATAATTTCATTGATTCCCCCTCGATATTGCCAAGCACTAACCTTTATTGTTGTTGTTATTGGTGCCAAACAGATCAAGTCTAACCATGACAATAGTGCGGAAATTGTGGTGTTAACGAACCGAGCAGAATATCATGTTTTCAAATTCAGATTTGTTTAGTTAAGCGAACTATTCGGTTCGGTTTCTTTACTATAACAAACTTCAAATTTTGTTCGAGTTCGACTCGATAATACTATAACTGTTCAAACAAGCCGAATAATTCACCAACGATTCGGTTCATTTTAGTAAACGAATCTAATCAGATGTTCGAATTCGGCTCGTTTAAGTAAAAATAACGAACAAACTCAAATCAAATACGAATCAAACTTATATAATTCGCGAACTGTTTGGTTCGCTTAACACCCGTATGCGGGAGGCCAGAACAGGTAGCACATCAGTGATGGGGTGGGGGAGGGGGGGACTCTTTTCCTCATTGCTCTCATAATTTTAGCGTGGATCGTCCAATAAATTATAAGTCAACATTCTTTCAATAAATTACCATTGGTATCAATCTTTTCTAGCGTCATGTGAACCGGTAATTACTTAAAATATACGTCCGTACTATGATCATGTCTTGATCTTGGTGTTTTATTCTCGAACTCATTATAAGATTTGAATCAAAGTTTGATAGAATGAATACAAACTAAAGAATATTGAGTGAACTTGTTATAGTGGCGTACAAAGATGGGAGAATTTTACCTTTTTTTACCCACTTTTTGAGGGCAGCTCATATCGAGCAGCCACCCCAATCTTGACTCTTGAATAGAACAAACCATTTGTTCGCAATAGTAGTAGTCGTATCTTTGCTTTTTTCATTTTCAACTTGGAGAGGCTATACGCACCAGAGCCCAGGATTCTGATTTGCTACCTCAGGAAAAAGCCACATTTTGATTGTTCCAAAGACTCCACAGAGCACCATAAACAGCTCAAAATGTTCTTTATTTGGAAGTTTCATCACAGACTCAATCCATTGCCTCACAGAGGTGACTGCATCCGGGCGGACAAAACCATATAAGTGGCTTAAAGCCCATACCTGACGCCCCACCGGGCAGTGAAAAAAACATGCAGTGAACAAAGAAGAAAGAGTGGATGAAGCAACACAGCTTTTTAGGTCTTTGTGTTGAGAATATTGTCCCACATCGGAAAATTTGAGATAAAATGGGTTTATATGAGAATGAAGTACCATTACCCATTGAATTAAGGTTTTGATTGGATATGAGACTCACCTTATGTAAACCCAAGTTTCAATATGGTATTAGAGCCAGATTAAAATGTGGACTCATACCTTTCCTGGCCCATGATTGGCCATTTATTGTCTCTCGTCACCCAAGTTCAGAAGTTGGCTTGTGGTTTGTGATTGAGGGCGGGTTCTAAGACACGTGTGTATGTCAAGCCACGTTGCCACGTGAGGCCGGCGGTTGAGAATATTGTCCCACATCGGACATTTTGAGATAAAACACATGGTTATATGAGGATGATGTACCACAACTTGTTGACTTAAATTTTTGAGTGTATATGGACTCTCCTCATGTAAGAGGGTTTGACCCAAATATTGTGAGTTACAATATTGTGTTGAGATCGTTATGTTTTGAAGGCCGGTGGGAAGAGGCAAAAAACCTTCTGGTTGAAATGGTTGGAGATGATTGATCACCCACAACAGACATGGCCACACAAATCACGCCCTCAAGATTGTTGAAGAAATGCGGACAAACGGTCTGATCAAGCCCAAACCGGCCAGCTACAATCCAATTAACAGTCGTATGTGCAAAGAATGGAAATGGGATGCTGTTATTAAATGTCTTGATGATATGATTTATTTGCATTGCACACCTAATGATGGAACTTAAAACGTCTGGTTTGTCAGGAGGGTGCAGTGCAAGAGGCGTGCTCGATATTCCAGATTTTGAGGAACACATATCAGACATTCCAATTGCTAAACGAAATAATCATATGTGGGTTTCCTCCAGACTCCTACACCTATTCATCGTTGATCAGAGGATTGTGTATGGAAAAGATGCTGAATGCAGCCATGGATATCTTGGGAATCATGGAAGAAAGTGGTCAGAAGCCTGAGTCTGATAATTACAATGCGCTTGTGCTTGAATTATGCAAGGCTCGAAGAACTGACATAGCCTTGGAAGTCACAACTTATACAATTTTGGTCGAAGGGTTCATACAAGAAGAGGAGAAGGAGCTTGCATCACTTCTTTTGAAAGAGTTGCACATTAGACAAGTCATAACTAGAAGGACAGTAGAAAGGACATCAATGCAGTATGATCTAGAAAATATATCGGTTGAATGAACCATCTCATATTTGGAAATTTGGAAAATTGTACATGCAGATGACAGTGGACAGGAAATGTGCTCGCTTCTACAAAGTTGTCTGCGGTATACCTACAGAGAAGGCGATGGCTATAAGGCACGGTCCGTTCGTTCCCCCAGAACGGCAATGCATTTGACTTCTGAAACTTCTGTATTCACAACTCATCAGGGTTTTTGATTGCAGATAGCAACACTAATCTGACCACCTTTACACCAATTCCCTGTACATCATACTGAACTATTGATGGGATTCTGTTTTTCCAAGCTATAGCTACTCCAAGGAGGCCCTTTATATAAGTTGCAGGACCAACTGATTCCAACAATACAGGCATAAAGATTCTTTTTGTTAGCAAGAATGCTTTTACTTCAGCATTGAGATCAACCAGGGGCTAGCTATCATACAGCATCAACATTCCACCACAACGTATAGGATAGCTAGTGTATCGTATTCCACAATAAATGTGATATATCTGATAGTAAACATAATCTGCGTTTAAGTTTTAATGAGTCAAATTTGATAGTTATGCCAACTTGCTTAACTGGTTAACAGTTGTATTTTGTTAGTGGGAAGTGACATTACTGTCCCACTAAAACAAACGCTTAAACTTACCTGATATGGTGGCAAGTTGTATGCTTTAGCTCCTCTAAATTTACAGCAGCATTCCAAAAGCACAAAAGACGAAGGCGGACCTTTGAGCAACTGGTAAGGTTACTGCTGTGTGACATTGAGGTCACATGTCCGAACCGCAGAAACAGTCTCTAGCTAAGGTAAGGCTGCGTATATCAGATCGCGAAGCGGTCCAGGGAGAGGGTAAGACTGCGTACATCAGATCGCGAAGCGATCCGGTCCCTCTTGAGATCCTGTGCAAACGCCAAAACCTAGTACACTGGGTACGCCCTTTATTCCAAAAGCACAAAAGGGTGTTGCCCAACAAGTTACAGCATTTTTGAACTACTGTCCAAACAAAAGGGGTAGCTGTCAATTTTTCCAAGACTTCCACCAATGCAAATCCTCCCATAATCATCTCTCCAGCCACTAATTACTACAACCCTCCTCAAAATATTTCACCTAAAAGAGAAGCAAAACTATAGCTACAACCTTCAACTTAACTTCCAGACTCTGTCGACTCCGTTTCTGTAAATATCTACTTTTCTTTTGGCTTCAAACTTTCTAAATCCAGAATCCCATCTGGCTAAATTCGTCCTAACTGAAGGATTTCAAACTTCGATCAGGTGTAAGTTGCACCCTCCTCCAAAACAGAAAACAAGGCGAGTTCCTCTTTTATCATAAACGTCAACCTTAAACATTAACTTCCAGTCAAATTTATTTGGGGTTAAAGGGCTGTGTTAGTTACAGACCAATCTATATAACCGAGGACCGTATCACTCCAGTATATAGCCATCTTCCTCGACTACGGCCAACCAATTTAAGAAATTAATTGTGGCTCCATTGTATGACCTTCACGAATGCTTATCTACATTGAAGCGTGGATGACAGGACTTGAAACGGCTCGGTTTATGGTCAAATCCAACTAATGGAAACCATCAGGGAACCTATGCATGTAAATATTGTGTTACCTGCCGAGTTGATGTTAATACCTTAACAAAACCTAGACAAGAATGTAATGCGACGATTGAAAATCAAGTAAGGTGAAGCCTCTTATGATTTGCAAAGAACCATGCTCCAGGATTGTATAGAAGACTACAACATCCACTTACTTGGGGCTTGATTTGCCTACAAGACCACATGTACTAGTCTGACTGTGTTTCATTTGGATTTCCTACATACAGCTGCATTCTGTTGTACCTGATAAAATTTCGTGTCGTTTAGGGAATCTGCACATTGGAAGAGCGACCATGTATCATGTAATATATAGAACATGTCTGGTAAAAATGAAATAACACATTTTCTTAGTTCTGGCGATTAACCCAATCAGAATTATCTTAATTCTTGCTTCTAACACAATGGGAATTATGCAAGAGCCCAATAACTCTCTTTAGGGAATTGCAAAATATGGAAAACAAAGCTTTCTACACTAGATTGCAGTAGAATAGCATTTTCATCAATATTATGAAAATTATGCTCCCACTCTAACAAAACCTGCACACCAATAGATCAACAACCGAGGTTCCATTCATCAAAAGGCAGGACTGTTAAATACAAAGAGAATAATGCAAAAGGAAGTTCGCATAACTCAAAGTTTACCATGAGTTGCAAAAAAAAAGAAAACAAGTCTAAGAAAAATTTGAGTAAGATAGCAATTTTCAGGTGCTATCCAGCTTCCAACAAGGTATCCTGAAGCGTCTACTTAGATCTCTGTCTCATCTTTCGGCGCTTCCTCTTAAGTCTCCTCATTCTCTTCTTCTTCCACTGAAATATGCACAAACATAATCACGTTAACAGATGAGAAATATTTCATGATAGGACAAATCGTAATCGCGTCATGAGAATAATATGACCAAGCTAACCCCAAAGAGGAAAATAAAAGGCAGCAGAAAAAAGACCAAGAGTCAGATTTTTTTTATCCTATTCTTACCACGTCTTTCTTCAACACAAAAAAAAGGAGGAAAAAAAAAGAACAGCAGAGAGAGATACCCTACCGTATTCATCATGTGCAACCCTCTACTCAATTTTCAGCTTTATATCCTGGAAGATTTGATCTATCAATCTACAACTCCTATCTAATTATCTATTACTACGAAACCCAAAATATGTACAGACTTGATATTTGCAGTTGGTTTATGGTTCTTCTTTTAGAATTTCTCTCTAGTAATGGGGTTGGAAGGGATCATAACCATTGAAACTACCATCACGAAACAAGAGCAACCTACTCACTGAAGCCCAATTAGCCCCTACCAGAAAATGCTTCGAGCAAAAGCACTGACCAGCCTCCTACAAAATCGAACCCGTGGAATACCTATAGATTGCAAACTGACGGCCAGAACAAGGCAGTAAGAACAAGGGAACATTGTTGGAAACTCTTGGTTCTGAGTTGCCAGGGGAAAGATCTAATGACACGCACAAAAGAATCCAAAGGCCTATTGATGAAAGCAGGTTCAACATATAAAAAACCTCCCAAGATTGAACTTCTGTTATTTAGGGGCAAAAACCAACAGAAGATCAATCAAAAGCTAGCGAGTCTTGAATCCCTTCCATAGAAGTTAAAATGCACCAAGTACTTACAAATACATTTCATTCCAGCAGAATATCAAGTGATTATAGCCAAAGTAGATCCTGAGGAGAGACCTTTCATTTGGTTTCAAAGTTTAACAAGTTAAACCGGAATGGAACATGATTTCTAATGATAGCTTCAGAAACTCAGACAGTTAAGCAGCTAGACAAGAAGGCTTTTTAGCTGGCTAGAATACAGTTTCTGTTTGCAATTGATTATACTAAACTAGTATTATAAGAAGATATGGCTTCGCAACGTTGAGTTCAAAAAATTCAGAATTCCTCTAAATTTCTTTTCCTCCCACCATCTTCCACAATAATTAAACCTTCCTATGAGAAACATCCGGGGAACAAAATAAGCTGCAAAATGCATGAATCAGAAAGTTCATATCACAGGTAAGAAAAAGAATTCATAGAACAAATAATTGTCCAAAAAGTAATAATGTAGCCCTCAATCACAATTCGACTTAATAAGTATAGTAACTATAATTCACCAGCTTATTTCTCTCGAAAAATCGCCAAAACTTGATCAGCACATAAATTCGATAAAATTCCAATACCAAGCACAAAAGACAATTATAAGTCTAAACAACATAACATCACTGACGTATGCCAGATCTGTTTTCTCCACCGATCACGGCTCTATACATCAATCAAGCAAAAGACTACCAAGACCAAATGAAACAGAAGGTATCAAATCAACGAAGCAAATACAATCTACAAAGCTTAATTCCATAGCTGAATGAAGAATTACCTTAGCCCTCATGGTGGTTTCAGACCCTTACTTCTGGATTTTCCTTTTTTCCTTTATGATTTCTGCTGTGGCTTCTCCCAAGTTTCAAGAATGAAACATTGGTCAGGGTAAAGAGCGACGTCTCGTCGTTTATATATGCACGGGTTTCGCAAACCCTAACACAATACCAGGATATTTACCCATTTCGTCCCTACATATTTCATGTGTTGCACTTTAGTCCCTACTTTCTTAAGCTTTACACTTACTCCACCCTCTTGTATTGGGAGCTAGAGCATACTTAGAGTATTAGATAGTATTTACACTTTAATTTGATTTTGCATATTTTGTTTCGGTCCTTTTCTTTTAATATTTGTGCATGTTCACTATTATGACTATGACTGATTATAACTATTTTTTTATATCGGAAGACTGTTATATATGTTTAATAAAATAGCTTCACTAGTACAGATTCTTATTATTATGATATATGTGCACACATATAGAGCCGGGGGTCTCACTGGAAGCAAACTCTCTATCCCTTGGGATGGAGGTATAGTTTTTCTGCCTCTCACCCTTTTCAGATTACAACTTAATTTAACTACCATTAGAATATGGTAACATTTTGCGCTTCTATCTAAAAAAATTGGTAATGTTCGTGCAAATGAAAAAGAAAAACAATCGATATATATATATATATATGTATGTATGATAACGTTCATCTCAAAGAAAAAATATGGTGACATTAATATATATATATATATATATACATACATATATATATATATACACCCACTCCCATAATCTATTTTCTCTTCATCGAATTCTCTTCGACTCCCTAACCTAAATATTTTATTATTATTTATTTGACCGGAATAGTTGAAGGTAAAGATCTAAAGACATGGATTATTATTCTCAAATATCTAGATATATATATACACATGCACACACATATGTATGTATGTATGTATATGAATGAGTGTGTGTATATATGTACATATATAGTAGAACCTTTTTAAAGGAATACTGTCAGGGACCATTTTTATTATTTAAAACAGGTATTAGTTAATCGATAACTTGATAATTTATTAACTAAAAGATATCCTTATATTCAGCCGATTTAAATTTAATTAAACATAGAAACATACTTGAATATTAAATACTAGAAACTTTAATCTAGTTATTCAATTTTCTTGAGGCGGTTCGAGAATGCCAGCACTAGAGCTTTTGGACGATGTAAGAAAAGTTAGAGATGTAATTTATTTTGATTAAAATTTCATTATGAAGCAAACAAAAACAAATTCATATATTGCTATATTATCATAGCTCTGTTAATAGATTATTAACTTATTATGTTGATGAGAGTTAGGTTTATATAAGTGTCTTCAAAAATATAACTAGTTTATCATTTTATTAAAATTATTAATTAACATAATAGGCTCAAGCAGGGACCAGAGAAATTAATTATCTTAATGATGCTATTGATTTGTCGAGTATTAGTTTAAAAAGGTTCTACTGTGCGTGTATATATATAAGATAAAGAGATAAATACAAATAAATATACAATATTTACAAAGTATACACTCCTGTCCAATATTCATAGTTCATTGTTTCTTTTTAAGATACTCAAAACAATCTCGGTTTTCTACTTGTACACATTTTAAATTGTATACAAATGATAGAGAGTTTGCTTCCAGTGACACACCTGGTTTTATACACTTGTATAGATGACAAAATAATAGAATATAGTGTGTTAATATGTTAGTGAATGAATTTAATAAAGAGTTGAGGGGATTCAAACTTTAGCACATGCAATCCCCACCCAGATTGTACACTTCAACCAATCCTTCCTTTATGGCCATTAGCTCAACCATTTCAATGTCTTTGAACCCTTCAATCACATTTGATATTGGTAAATCCAAAACCCAGCCGTTGAATACGACAAAGCATTTTCTCGTTAGTCAGCACCGGTCAATGTTGGCGGGCCCCATTAATGGGAGCTCAGTCTGGCTAGTCCAGTTCTGCTATGCCAGTTCTGCTTGGCAAAATTCTTCAGCAGACCTTAACATGTCTAGCTCGGCCTAGACCAACATCCCAGCGAGTCCTATCCTAGATTCAGATCAATTAAGGGACGAATGACAACATACTTCATTTCACCACAGCTTACGGATGTGTCCGAATTAGGTATGCTTTCTTGGTTTAGCTCAGCCAGAGCGCCAAGGTCAGCACCTTCCATATCAGCTCGTCCAGGTCAGCTCGGTAGAGCCCAGCTGACCAGCCTTTGACATGCTACTCATACCTCAGTAACTGAACTGCTCGGGCAGCACCTCTGCTCAACCACGACATGCTTAGGCAGACTCCTATCACCGAGCAATCTTGGTCGCACAACATGACGCGTGGCAACACGTGGCCATCACAAAAACTAGGACTGCCAGCAGCGCAGCCATCTATCTCCACGTGCCTACCATGCAGAAGACAGCTGCTAGCAGCGCAGCCACCTATCGCCACGTGGCAGCCATGCAAACAAAAACTGCCACCAGAGCAGACAGATGTCATCACCGTTTTTCTCTTGGTCATGCAGCCTTTAACTTTAACAACTATAAAGAAGCGTTCCTCAAATGAAGCCAACCAAGTCCAAGTTCAACTCAAATTGGCTTAAGCCCATTTCAAGGTACTTTTAAGCTCGACCAGAACTTATTCCGAGCTCATCCACACTAAACAGCCACCCTCTCAAAATAGAGCCCTTATCAGATTGCTTCAACCTCTACTTCCAGTATAAATTTATACAACTATGCTCGAAACTGACTTGAGCATTTGAGGGTTTTTCTCAGGGCATTAGCCCTGGGCCTCTAACGTTGTCTTCCCCTCGTATATTCCAGAAAAAATCCTAACAAGACGTTAACAGCGTTATCTTCGGATCATCTCTGATCCATCTGATGAGAAACTAACCTCATCACATATAGCATGCAGGACCGCCCCTTTTGATTTATGAATGAGGATGCCCACACTTACTCCATTTCGGCTACCGCGGCACCTGTATGTTAGGTCCCTTAGAACATACTAGAAGGGGGGGTTGAATAGTGTGTTCACCAAGTATAGATATTTTCTTGGATATTTTTTTCTTTTTGAGTACCACCAATACTTGGATGTGTTCTTGAGAAGAATGAAACTTTGCGGAAGAATAAAGAACACAAGTATGTATAGAGGTTCAAGTCAAATGACTCTACTCCTCTATCTTCTTGATTTTTCACAAGAAGGATTTTGAATGAGGATTTTTATTTCTATGGGGGAAACAACAGTCAAAGCGAAATCAAAATACAAAGAAAACTAGGCAACTTGCCTAGACCACAACCAAGAAAACTAACCCCTTGAAGTCTAGTCTGCAAAGAATTTCTTTGCCCTCAAAGAATTCTTGTAGGGAATATAGTGCACCACCACACTATCAACTAACCTTCCAAGGTCTAGATTTCTTAAACAAGAAGCACCCTTACTTCTTGACCAACAATCACACTTAGCCTCTCACAACCTTCACTCAACAAGAAGAACACTCTTCTTCGTTACAATGCAACTCTCACAACTAAAGTAAAATCACAATACAACTATTTTGAGAGCTTGAGCTTTGAGAGAAACTTGAGAGCTTGAAAAATGGTGGAAAATTGGAGAAGAATGAGATGAAACCCTACTTTTATCTCTCTTTGAATTTCCAGCCGTTTGAAAATGTTTGCAGAGCCAATAATAGGCTTTGTCTTTTTGTGATGGCATGTACTCTTCATTGGAGATCTTCTCTTGGATGGATGCAAGCTTCTTGGAGAAGCTTCTTGGAGAAAGCTTGAAGAGGAAAGGTGACTTCTCCAACAACGAGAGAGAACCTATAAAATTGCACTAAAATGGAGGGTACAAACTGTCAAGTAAGCATTAGAAAACAAAGCATAAGACTTTTTTGACGTTGGTCACATGAAGCACCTTATTTGTTAAAAGAGCAGACATTCAATGTGACATGGAGCGCTTAATGCAATTGTAAACACGCGTTCGATGTTACTTGAAGTACCTGATGTGGGCAATTGAAGGCGTTCAATCTCACATAAAGCGCCTAATCTCAGACTTCATGCTTTTTCGAAGTAGTTCTGACTTATACAAAAAAGTAACTTGATGTTCATGCCAAATTTGGGAGGAAAAGTTCTTTTGACTTTGTAGTACACATGAAGCGCCTTATTAAGCGTTCAAAGTGTATTGTTTTAGACATTGACACATGAAGCGCCTAATGTAGGCGTTCGAAGTGTACTGGAATCCAAACAATTCACATGAAGCGCCTTATGTAGGCGTTCAAAGTGTACTGGAGTCCAACCACTTCACATGAAGCGCCTTATGCAGGCGTTCGAAGTGTACTGACTTTCAGACACTTCACATTAGGCGCCTTAAATGGTGTCCGAAGTGTCAATTGTGCAAATCATCAACACTTAACATATTCTAACACTGTAGGCCTTGTCCCAATTAGTTTGATGTCCTCGTCCGCCTGAGCTATAGAGCGCACACATAGAGGTTCCATAGCAAACATAATAACTGAATTGCAATATCATCACCCTCAGTTTCTACAATTCCTGGAAGCAGATCGCCGAAGTTGGGGCACGAAGATGCTTGTACATGATGAAAACATGGATATTAGGATGAGCAGATGAAACTGATGAAGTGAGAAGTAATGGCGTGGAAATTGAATTGAGGATCATGAATTGCAGTTGTTGGAGAGGTGGAAGGATGAAGCTTGATGCATCAAGAAGGGGAAGCATACGCAGGCAATGTGGCTGGAGGAAGAAGAACAGTATGGCGGTGGTGAGACGCGCTAAGATTTTAAACAAAGCAAAATGACCGTTTTGCCCTTACTTAAGTAAAGGAAGCGAGTTGTAAAATAAGGGTGTTAATGTCATTTTAGTATCTTTATCCCAAATGTGCCTGGACCGAAGTTGTATATGTGTTTGTAAAATTGGCAGTTGAATTCAGTTTTTCAGTTTTTTTGATCTCAATAAAAGATATTTTGTTTGCTCTCTCATATTCTCTCTTATGCTCTCTCTCTCTCTACTTTTATTCACCGTGACGGTTATCTCTTATGCAAATTCTTGGATTGCACTTTGTTTCTTTTCTCGTTGTGATACATTTCTTGATGTTTGTGGATCTTGATGTATCATTAAGTGAATTGGTGAAATTTTATGAGTACATATCACTGGTATGCATTTATGGTTATCATTAGTAGAAACCTTGTACTTTAGACAATGCACTTTGCGTTATTATATTGAATAGTTCAGCCTCCCAAAATCGAACGTGAAGCAAGCCTGTGTTTTGTGTAAAGTAAGCTAGATAGGTAAATTTTGAAATGATCGTGAAACAACTACATGTCGTATTAATTAGTTAGAGAAAATATAAATATATTTGAACAACGAAGTCTTTTATTGAATACGTTATTTGACTTAGTTAAAGGTTCTATCATTTTAATGTTGAGAAGTTGAAGAGAGAGCTGGGGAGCCAATTGAACCAATCGGTTCATAATTTGATTGTGTTCGATCTTTGAAATGCCTTGTTGAAACTAAAGTTAACAAGCTCAAACAGAAAAAAGAACTGGACTCCAGCATTTAATGACATCGAGTATTATTAAACACAAGTTAAAAATTTTAATTTGATCATATAGTTTTTTTTACACAGAGATTAGGCATTATAATTGCATAGAGATTAGGTTAGTGAGCCTTGAATTTTAAATAGACATTTACTTAGATCAATTGAACATCTTAGAATTTAATTTCCAACCTAAATGTGTCTATAACAACAACAATCATATCCAGTATATCTCAACGACAGAAAAAATTATAACGATAGTCTGGAGGTGGTGATAGGGTGGCAAATATTTGCAACTTTACCGAACTAAGCCAATGAAAGTCTTGGACAACCATTCGCGCGTCTAGTGTTACAAATTTTACTACCTGAAATTTTGTTTATTTTCTTTCAAATAACTTGTATAATTGTTTGATAAAGAGTTTAGTGCCAAGTGGAATTAAATATTGACCAAGTGGGTAAGGATCATCAGCCTAGATCCATGCTCCCCACACATCTCTGCCCCCGCTGAATGCATACTGCACGCTACTCTACAAGTCTAGGCTCTAAAATTTAGACCACATTTTGTATCAGTAATTGTTTAATAGAAAACAAAAATTATCAGTAAATTTGCTTCAGAGAGAGAGGCCGACCCGCAATGCAACGTTGCACCACTCACTACTCACGGGAGCCGGATCCTCTGACCGCCGCGTCCCTGATCCTCCTTGCGACCGCCCGCTACATGACAGCAGGGGAGGTGATGAGACTGGATGAGGTCATCCGCATCCAGTCTCACCATCCTTCTTGCTGCCATGTAGCAGAGGGTCTTTGTTCCCGTCCTAATAAGTCAGTAGATCCGTCCGCTACTCACGAGGCCGCATTTCCCAATCATCTTGAAAAAGTCGTATTCTATCGAAAACGTCTTATAGTCTCAATCTAAAAAAACTTTATACCAAATGTAAATTTGCTCTGTAACGTTTTTTCTTAGAGGTCTTTATTTAATGAAAATAACTTACCAAACATAAGTCGGTTTTGACATAAAAAATAGCCACAAAACTCTAACATCTACATCTAAAAGGACAAAAATACACCCACCAACTTATTTAGATCTATCCCTTTAAGGTGAATCCCTAAACTTAAAAGGGGTCTTCAATGTTTTAGTCTTTTAAAAAACATGTATGAATGATCTAAATCAGAAACTCAACCATCTTTTAGATTGGGTACTAATATGACAGGTTGCTAACCCTACATATGCTACGCCAAGTTGCTAACCTAGCCCTACCGTTGATCTTCTTTCTCTCTCCTCCCTGTCTACTCTACTTATTTTGGCATCCGCTTCATTTTCCTCCGGTCGTTTATACGTCACGTCTCCTGCTCTTCTCTTGGACTTTTGTGTTTTTCCTGATTCTGCGTAGCGCATTGCATGTCCGATAGTTATGGCGTCGGCTTGCGTGAAAAACATTGGCATTTCGACGGACAGCTTTGTAGATTGTCCTACGGCGAAGTTTCCTTCCTACGGTTGGTTGAGCCCTAGATTCTCATTTAGCCGAGAGTTAGTTGACGACATTAATGATATCAAATTCGTAGCGGAGAAACATTTGCCGTCGGAGAAGAATCCTGTTTCTGGTAAGGATGAAGATGAGGAGGAATCACATTCAGTGGCTTCTTCGAAGGAATTTCTTGAATTCGAGTTCCGACTCGATGATCCGGTCACTATGCTGCCTGCTGACGAGCTGTTTTCAGATGGAAAACTTGTTGTTCCCCTGAGACTATCGGATATGCCACCGGAGACAACACCGAAGAATGCTGCATCTCAAGTAAGATCTCCTGAGACGGTTAAAGTTTGCCGGAGAAATGAAATCTCGCCTAATGATCCGTACGTGTTCTCTCCTAGAGCTCCGACTTGTTCTGGTCGATGGAAAGAGCTTTTATCACTAAAGAGATTTTACCAAAACAGTAACAAGCAACAGGAGCATCAGAAATCAAATTCGTCAAGCAGCGCAACAAATACTCACAGGTCTCTGAAACAATTTCTTCACCGGAGCCCAAAATCAACGGTAACATCTTCGTCAGACTCTTCTCTAATTCTCCCATTGATAAAAGACACAGACACCGAATCAATTTCACTGTCCTCCTCACGGTTGTCTCTCTCATCTTCATGTTCATCTTCAAATCACGAACACGAAGATGTCCCGAGGCTTTCGCTCGATTCTGATAAACCTAATTCCCATCGGAGCTCGAACGCCATCAATCGATCTAGGTTACGTATTTCAAAAATGAGGACATTATCGTCAGAGAATCCTGGATCTACAAGGTCCGGTCGAAACGGTGAAAGGAAAGATTCGGAACTAATGGTTCGGGGCGTTTCAGTGGATAGTCCGAGAATGAATTCTTCGGGTAAAATAGTGTTTCAGAACTTGGGGAGAAGTTCAAGTAGTCCAAGCAGTTTTAATGGCGGACCGTGTAGGTATAAGCATAGGGGCATGGAGCGGTCTTATTCGGCGAATGTCCGGTTCACTCCGGTTCTTAATGTGCCGGTTTGTTCATTTAGAGGCTCTTCTTCGAAATCAGCTGGTGTATTTGGATTTCCGATGTTTTCATCGGCGCAGCAAAAGAAGGAAGGCGGTGGTTGTTCGGTTTCTTCTGGTGGTGGAAATGATGGTTCAACCAAAGGAATGAATGGTAACCGGAAAACCCGATCAGATCGGGCCTGAAGATTTTTCTTTTTCCTGGGTTGATTGTTTGTATCCTTTTAGTAATTATTTTTTTCTTTTTGGCTTCTGTTTTTTCAGGCTACCTTTTTCTTTTTTCCTTTTCTTGTGATAGATTTTTTAGGCTACCTTTTGCCTTCTGTTTTTTTTTCCGGCTACTTTTTGCCTTCTTTTGAGGGTTCTAGTCTTCTTGTTTTCCTTTTTTTTTGCAAGAAAATAACAAATAACCAAGAAAAAAAAGCTTTCTGATTGCTAAGAATATGTATTGCCTTTCTGTAATCTTTTGTTGAGGCACTTGTTAAATGAGATTTGAGTCATTTGACTGTACCAGTCTCACTCGATCAAATATGAAATTTGCAAATTATTATTTAAAATTAAATTATCAAAGTATTTTATAGATTATTCATTGAAAATTAGTCTTAAATGATGTGAAAGCTATTTTAGTAAATTATTGTGCTAAAGTTGAAATTTTATTTTTACTTTGATGTTTGACCGATTAATGACAATATTTTTAGAACTTGAGAAGTATATGTAAAGATATTTTCTTGTTAATGATATTTTGATGTTCTTACTCAGTTACTTGTGATGAGTTCTTGTGATAAATTCTTGACCAAAATGGTGAATGCAGTTAAAATTGTTACAAAAAAGTCATATGCTGGGAATATTTTTAACACTTCTATAACATGAGATATAAATGAAGTTAGTAAAATACAAAAAAAAAATCACTTGTTAGAATATAATTATTACATGAATAATGAAATCAAATAGCAAATAGAAAAACCGGACAAAAATACATGAAATTTGAAGAACACAAAGAGTAAACAAACCACACAAAATAAAAATAAAACACATAAATGCTAATAATTAGAAAATTTTAAGCATTTCCGATAGGACATCTCCGCATGATATGTCCGGCTTTTTCGGGTATTGTCTTCGCTATTTCATTTTTAATTCGAGCTAATCAATGACACCCTTTTTCGGGTAACAAAAGGCGAAATCTTTCGCTCAGAGAGTCTCCACTGCACTAGTTGCATGAAGCTTTGTAGAGGATGCAAATCAGATACTTAATGGCCTTCTAGGTTAGTGATGCTACATATGGTGACCCACACAGGGTGACCCTACAAACTAGCATAAATGGAGCAATTGCCCCGATAGACTAGCATAAGTAGAGCACACACACGACACCCTTTTCTCATATGATATAACACGGGATTTGGTAGAAAAACTGGACTACTGTACTTGAAGCAAAAGGTCATTTCCTGACTTGAGGGCCTCCACCGACCTAGCCCAAATGAGTATTATGGATGATGCAAATCAGGAGTTCAGCGGCCTCCTAGATTGGGTGATGACTTACGCAGTGACCACACAATGTATCCCTCCGCAAACTAGGCCTTCAGCCTAGCAGCAGTGAAACATCCACACTGTGCGTATCTTTTGAATCGAACTCTTGATTTATTGGATTAAATCTCAACTCAAACATCAAATGAGCTATGCCATGTTGCGTGAAACTCATATAACTACGTCTAAAAATAAGGGTTGACGTGATAACAGTGTGAGACTAGAAACAAGTCAATGTACTTGTGGCAAACAGATAGAACAAAAGAATATGGTACATGGTGTATTTGACACTTACCACATTTACATGTCCGGTCGTCAAAAGATATAATGTATTTGTTTTCGTCTTTTTCATGACGTTTTATTTTTACCACTTAACTTCATTTCATGTATTTTTTTTGATTTTCTGGTAGTCGAAATTAGAGTACGAATATTAGGGATTGGGATCTCCTAACCCCACTTTCCTCACCCACTTTGTGACCACGCGACACGTGGCAGCAAAGAGGGGTTGTGAGGCTAGATGCGGGTGACCCTCATCTAGCCTCACCATCCCCCTTGCTGCCACGTGTCGCGTGGTCATACGTCACCGCACCCCATTTGCGGTGAGGGGATCCTATCCCGAATATTAGGTACTCTAACCTCAATTTTCGTAAAATTGGTGTAGGTTGATCTCCATAAGTGCGAGGATTACCATTTCTGAAAATATTTCCAACGTAATGACCATTTTTATAACAATTTTGTACGTATTGACCATTTTGGTCAAGAAGTCTACTTGTGACAGCATGCGATGCACATTTCTGCCACCAGCATTTACTTCTAGACTAGTTCATTGGGTCAAACCGGAAATATCTGAATTTATTAATGGTCAACCTTGAGATTTGCAACGTTGCTGTAAGGATTACTCAATTCATCCTCTTGTTTGTACAACTAATATTCATGTGAATTCTTATGTTTCATGGCTAGCTCAACAATCACTAAATTCTATTATAATGATCAATTATTGTTTGACTCTTTTATATATATGCAGATTTTTTATAACTCTATTATCATATATGTAGAGATCTTTTATAATGATCAATTACTGTTTCACTCTTTGAAAATTTGAACTTGTGTGATGTTATTTTATTATACATTGTAATTTCTTGTGAAATTGTAACGTGAAAGTGAAAATACTGATGATGTAGACTAATGAATTAGAAAAGAGTTTGTGTTTACACTTTCTATCTTAAATTTATTTATGGATTAGACATTATGTCCTTACAAGTTAAAAGTTATAGTAAGATGCTATGGTACATTGTTTACTTGTATGTTAATGATGCTAAGAATGTATGCTTGCATGGTCATGAGATGACATGACTTGTAAAAATGATACATGATATACGATTTATGATCTATAATCTCTATGACTCTTGACATGTGATGATTTTCGAAGCAAGACATTCACACTGCATGATACAATGTTAGTCGCACGACATATTAAAATCATCACAAGTATAAAAACATTGTATCTATATATCATCAAACATCATGTCTTTTGTGCCTTTATACGTTTATCAAAGACAAATGTCAATCTATCAAAGTCATTTTCATAATAGTTAAGACTCGTAACTATTTAACGTTATGATAAAAATTAAGATCTACATGAATAAATATACATGAATGAAGATATACTACACACAACTAATGACTCAATTTAATAACGTCACATAAGTGAAACGTCAAACAAGAGATGGCTACTTTTCGTTTAAAAGACACGTCTATCTTACTAATTTCACTAATTGCTCTTCTATATATATCTTATTATTTAACTAATTATGTAATAACTAATCATATTTGTATATGAAAATATTTTAAAATTTGCGCCTCTGAGTCATAGTTCAGTTGGTACTCGGGTTGTGATTTGCTCCAAGAGGTCAATAGTTCGATTTCATACACACGCATAGAGTGTGGGTGTTCCATTGCTGCTATATCGAAGGACTGGTTTGTAGTGCATCTTGTGTGGGTCACTGCGTAATTACTCACCCAATCTAAGAGACCGTTGGACTCTTGATTTGCATCCTCTATAACGTTTCTTGAAACATGAACGTTGGAGACCCCAAGTATTTCGCCTTTTAATGAAAGATTTTAAAATTTGTAATAGAAAGATTCTTATCATGTGGACGTATCTCTTTGTGGCTGGGGAGGAGGGTGTGGGAGGGGGGAGGGGGGCATGGGCTAGTGTTGCGACCTTCAGACTGTTTTCAGAAGATAAGGAAAGAGGGTGGTGTCCCTATCTATAATCTATGTCCCTATCTACAGAGTTACAAGACTAATAAATTTAAGAATTAATGTTATGAAAATATGAGCAGCGATATATAGATTCGGGTTCCCTCTACCGTTGGATTTGTAATTGATAAATTCAGTGAGTTGTACGTATATGTACAGCAAAGTGGTGTTGTTTTATTAATACATGTTCCCAATGATTTGAATGGAGAGGTGTTGACCAGAGGTCTTTGCCCCCTTTCTTTGGGACCATACCTCTTGTCCTCTTTTGCTTTTATTCCAACCCCTCCCTTTATTTTCCCCCCTCGTGCCATCTCCACATGGATATAATCCCTTCACCTCAAACCTTTCACTTCACACGTCATCGAGCGATACGTGACAACGTGGATAGATGGTAAGATTATATACGGGTTACCTTCATCTAGCATCACCACTAACCCTTACTGCTACGTGTCGTACGGTGATGCATAAGATGAGGAGAGGGTGGGTGAGCTTACCTATCCTATCTCCACATCCCAATGAATTTCCCCAATTTCCACCTGCTAACCACAGTATTTACATGCGTTTTCATTCTAAACCAAAAAGGCAAAATCCCTCATAGGAGCTTTCCAGATTAATAAAGCGTTGCCAGAACACACGTAATATATATACTGTAAATCAGACCAACAACTCTCTATTTTCAATTTGGGCCAGGTAGCACAGACAACATTAATACACACACACTATGCGTCGTCCGATTCAAACGTGCGTCCTTCTAAACACAATGTCTCAAACTCAGTACCAGCTAAGCTAACTCATTTACATGCATTTTCTTCTTTCCAATTTGTTTGTCCAATTCAATTTAAATTGATACACAGTTTAAGAAAAATTGGTTAAAAAATAGTTATTGCTTATACTTCTCATTTTATCATAAAAAAACAATCTTTACTTTTACAAAATACACAACTTATAAAGACAATTTAATCATTTAACTATTTTTCTTTTACAATTTATTACATATAAACAAACTTTTGAGACATTTCAAAATTGACATCCAAAATAAAAAAATTCGACGGTCTTTTTAAAACAGAGAAAATACATGTGAAATTCAACATGTTATAAGATTGTAGAGAATAAAAGAAAAAAATTGTTTCTGTTAATGATTCGTATTATGTTTGAAGTACAAGTATTAAGGATTCGTATTAATCTAAACAATTCTTCTTGCTTTTTTTTTTCCTTATTTAACTATGTATACATAACCAATAAGACATAACTCATGTTACTATAGTTGAATCTACTAAGGCTTTAAAATTCAGAGGCATTGAGTTCAAACCTTCAAAATTCATTTTGTAGACATATTATACAAGTGAGTTGTTTCTATAACATGGTGGTTAGGGCTCCAAACAAGTCGAGTCTAAACAAATTTAGACATATTCAAGTTTGATTAGAGATTTTCTATAAAGGTTTACTTTGATACGAGATTCATGATGAGCCCGTTTTTTCGCTCGAGCTCGAGTTTGTTAAGCTTCCACAAAGCTCGAATTCGGTTTGTGAGGCTCGAATAAATCCATGTATTTACAAAACCATATAACATATAATACCATAATAGTCTTTACTATCTTTGTTGTTTATCAAAATACCAAATATATAACATATTTCTAAAGAAATTATATGAAACGACATGGCTCACGAGCTTACGAGCCAATCATTTAAGTGGTTAAACTCAGTTTGTATACATTTTTGAATCTTAATTCATATTCGAATTCGAGTTTGAATTTGTTGTTTACAAACTCGATCCAAATCTCAAACGCGTCAAACTCAATAGGTTGTTTCTGGCTTGATTCGCCTACTGTATTAATAATCGTATAGTACATTGTTATTTATGTATATTGTATAAAAGAAAATTACCTTTTATACATATATGAGTGGTAATCATGATTTAAGTTATAATTTGAGTTTTACACACTTTGTGACGGCCCACTTCGAGAATCTTTAAATTGGGTATACTTTATACATATAAATGCATTAATAAATACGCATACAAAGATAAAGACATGAGACAAACTTTCATATTAAAATCAAATTAAATGTATGGATGGAACAGTAGATTCGCTGTACCTGTTTGATTGCCGGTCTCATTTATATCCATTTATCTCGTGAATAAATAAACAAATGAATTCCTATCCATATTTGAATTTGTCCCCTTAGTGCTACTGACATATTATTCATATTATTATTTTCTTTTTTAGGTGTTGTCTATTATCATTATCCTCAACATACTTCTATTATACATAAGTAGTCACGGGAATCATTTCGTGTTTGTTTTGAGCATTTAAGCCCCGAAGTTCATTACTAACCATTATTAATGTTTAATACTTCTTTCGTCTTAAAATATAAGTTTTTTTAATGATTTTTTAACATAACATAATTTATATTATGTTAAAAATCGAAATAAATTTATACTTTAGGACGTAGGTGGTATCTTTTAAGCGAATTTCTATATCGTCGTTACCCATTCGCATGATTAATAATAGACTTTTTCGTCTCAAATTTAGGAGTGACAATCTCAGACATGACACGAAAACATGACCCAAACATGAAAATCTCCTCGCGGGTATGTGTATAGCCTTGGCGTGTTTCGTGTAGAAATCAAGTAAGACCTAAAACTTACCCGCTAAGAGCAGGTCGTGTCTAGGTATACCCACGGGTTACCCATGAATACACGGCATACCCGATTTTTGAATATATTTTAAATATAAACTATAAAGTATTAAAGCAAAAATTGTAAAAAAAGAAAGGAACTCCTAAAATATAAAAACATAATCTATGATTCTCAATTTCTCATTTCCCTCCTTACCTTCTGCAATTGTCTCCCACCGCCCCTACCAATTATTATGTATTTCTCCTCTCCTTCACTCACTCTTCACTCTTTTTAGTTCTCAGTTCTCACTTTTCACTTAAGCGGCAGAAGGTAAGCAAGCGGTCTTGGTTCTATTCCGACAAAGTTGGTGAAGATGAATGACATGTCGAAATTCACTCCAAACAGAAAAGGACATTGTATAGACAAAAATGATTCGAAGTTATGATTTAAATTTTATTATCTAAATTTTGAAATACTTTCTGTCCGGAGGTCTTCCATTAGCGACACACCATCACTGCCACCGTCCTCATCCTCCTTCCTGAAAATACTCATATATCCTCCCTTCTTTTGTTGCTTGACTTTCCACGAAACATGAAAATACCTGAAAAATACACGAAACGACTCGTACACGACCTAAAATATTTCTACTTGTCAAATTTGTGGGTATGACATGTGCATGTTTGAGTATCTACTTCCATACACGCGAAACAAACATGTAAGGTATGGATCTGGTATTTTAATATCCAAAACCCGAAAAACACGAAACATAAAATGTGAAACACGATATGTTTTACACCCTTACTCAAATTCCACTAGTGTCATTTATGCTTTTATGTTCATCTAATGTCCGTACATTTTATTATCTTCGCAAGGAACAAAATCAATCAATCAATAATTGAAATTTACGATTTCGGTCAGAGATTTAATAATAATTTATAGGCAAAAGTTGTTCAAATATTGCAATTTTGGAGCATATAATATACCATATTGTAAGAGCACATGGGTGTCGTTTATTATATACTTCGGGCAGCCTTAAAGTTAGGTGTTCTTTGTCCGATGCTGAATAAATAATGCAGCTTATACAGTCTATGTCTCTTCTCTTTTATCTCGTGTTGGAGAAAGTTTTTTCAATATAATATTTAAATCATCTCAACTGATAATATGTTATTACGGGTCAGTATTGAAATTATATATGTGAAAGAAGCAAATTTACACCATAAATATATGCATACAATTGCACTATTAAAAAATCCTAATATATATTATTTTATCCTTTCCAAACATATTTTCTAGTTTTACATAAACATAATTTAAAAAAGGTCATTATTTTTATTCTTCTATAATAAACCTTATTAATTGAAACAGTGGTATAAAAAATTGACTATTAATATTTATTATTTCTAAAAAGTAAACAATAATATTAAAACAAACGAAGACAGATAATATTTTACAGACGAAAGTATAAATGAGTCATCTTTATCCCCATATAGTTGTTACTAACAATACCGAGATTGCGTTTTCTTCTCCACAAGCATAACCGTCGAAGATTATGGGAACATACTCAAATAATTGCTATAAATATGAGGAGGTTTTATGTTAGGTTCGGATCAAATAAGGATCAACTAGAGTATAATAAAAATGATATTTTATAATAAAAAAATTATGCCAAACAAAGAGAACTAGTGATATACTAAAATCATAGGATCATATAAGAAATTCATACCAAACGAAGGAGATGTTGATGAGCCATTACAAGATATTCATTTTTTTTTTTGACATTTTTTTTTTGAGGAATTACATCTTAATTTTTTTTCATGATTTGCCAGATGGATAATCAGATAAATAGCGAGCCTTGGTGCATGTTTGTCTAAAATGGGATTTTGTGGCAGCTGTACAATCAATAAACAACCGCAGATACCTCGTGACATATCTCAATTAGTATTTGACTTGTAGATTACATTTAACTTTGTAAATTAGATTTTTGTGGTAGCTGCAATATGGATATTTCACTGCTGTCGTGTATAAATGTTTCAATCTAATGCGGTATAGATGTTGGACTAGTTTGCGGTTGATACCTTATGAATATTTCTTGCCTTAGATTTCCACCTAAAAAGCCACAGAATGATCTAAATTTTCATTTTCTACGAAACTCCATAAAGCTAAAACGGTGAAGATCCGAGGCTAAGTGATTTGGCTTTTTACATCCAATAGACAACATCATACAACCTGTTAAAAGATTACATTTAACGTCGTAGATTTGATTTTTGTGTCAGTCGTAGATTTGATTTTTGTGTCAGTCGTAGTGTGACTGTTTCACTGCTATATGATTCAATGTGACTGTTCCACTGCTATATGATTCATACGTTTCAACTCAATGTAGTATGAATGTTGAAACATTTTGCAGTTGATACCGTTTGTTTGAGACTCCTGCCTAGAAAGCTACTGAATGATCCTAATATACATGCTCTTCATACGTTTCAACTCAATGTAGTATGAATGCTGAAATATTTTGCAGTTGATACTGTTTGTTTGAGACTCCTACCTAGAAAGCTACTGAATGATCCTAATATACATGCTCTTCATACGTTTCAACTCAATGTAGTATGAATGCTGAAACATTTTGCAGTTGATACCGTTTGTTTGAGACTCCTACCTAGAAAGCTAATGAATGATCCTAATATACATGCTCTTCATACGTTTCAACTCAATGTAGTATGAATGCTGAAATATTTTGCCGTTGATACTGTTTGTTTGAGACTCCTACCTAGAAAGCTACTGAATGATCCTAATATACATGCTTTTCATACGTTTCAACTCAATGTAGTATGAATGCTGAAACATTTTGCAGTTGATACCGTTTGTTTGAGACTCCTACCTAGAAAGCTAATGAATGATCCTAATATACATGCTCTTCATACGTTTCAACTCAATGTAGTATGAATGCTGAAATATTTTGCCGTTGATACTGTTTGTTTGAGACTCCTACCTAGAAAGCTACTGAATGATCCTAATATACATGCTCTTCATACGTTTCAACTCAATGTAGTATGAATGCTGAAACATTTTGCAGTTGATACCGTTTGTTTGAGACTCCTACCTAGAAAGCTAATGAATGATCCTAATATACATGCTCTTCATACGTTTCAACTCAATGTAGTATGAATGCTGAAATATTTTGCCGTTGATACTGTTTGTTTGAGACTCCTACCTAGAAAGCTACTGAATGATCCTAATATACATGCTCTTCATACGTTTCAACTCAATGTAGTATGAATGCTGAAACATTTTGCAGTTGATACCGTTTGTTTGAGACTCCTACCTAAAAAGCTACTGAATGATCCTAATATACATGCTCTTCATACGTTTCAACTCAATGTAGTATGAATGCTGAAACATTTTGCAGTTGATACCGTTTGTTTGAGACTCCTACCTAGAAAGCTACTGAATGATCCTAATATACATGCTCCACGAACTTTTATAGAGCTGAGCCGGTGAAGAATGCTGGATAAGAAAGTTGGCCTTTTGCATCCAAAAGAAAATAGCATACTTCCAGTGAAAGATCATGCAGTAATCGAGGGTTGCAGAAGGCTGTGCTGATGGGCAAAAGAGGAACTTTACTTTTGCAGTATTTAGTAAGAAAAAAAAAAAGCTGTAGATAGATGGACATATATTTATTGCACATGAAGTTGACGATTTTGTTATTTATTTAACAATTAACAGAACGTCGTCCACAAGAGATAAGGGAGACGTTGACTGAAGATAACGAAAATGTTTTCTTTTATAAATCGTAGGCCTTTAGGCCTCCTATATTTATTCATTTGATAAAGATTATTAATACCAATCTGGGTTTTTTATTTTTAGAACATACGAGTTAATTCAAGAGGTAGATAATTAAGTCCCTTAAGTATAAATATAAAGATTATAGCGAGGTATAAGAAGGCCGAATGTATGCACCATACTCATGTGTTAGAAACACACAGAGGTTGTTTTCCGAGAACCCATAAGAAAAACTGCGTCAAATTATGTCGATCAACTGTTACTTCACAATATAAGAAGCACAGTCAATTAAGTGAGTCATTTTGTTTTATTCTATCACATTCTAAAGTGAAGGAAGAACGTGTCTTTTAACTCCATTAAAAATGAAAAGAACTATTTCTCCAAAATTGATAGAAGGAAAGGTAAATATTATACTATCTAGTGGTGATAATTAAGTTTACTTTTGGCCAGAGTATAGAGTTTACTTTGAACCCTTTGGGTGTAGAAGTGGGTTAGCTTTTGTACTTATAGCATGTGTTTTCACTGTTAATGACTGAAAGGCCACTGCCGGAAGGGGTTGCGTGGGCCGGGTGCACACAAAGACCTGTCCATGCTCACCGGGCCCTAGGCCACCACGAAGAAATATTCCCGACGAAGAAATATTCCTGATGGCCTCACAAGACATAGTTCAGTTGGTAATCGAGTCGGTATTTACTCTAAGAGGTTAAGAGTTCGAATCCAGTGACACTCACTTGGTGATCCACTGCTGCTAGGCCTAGTTTGCTGAGACACCTTGTGTGGGTCACTGAGTAACTCTTCACCCAACCTAAGAGGCGATTGAACTCCTGATTTACATCCTCTACGATGCTTCTTGGACCTGGGATGGTGGGCTTCGGGATTAAGGGATTTCACCGAAATATTCCTGACGACTTCCTAGGCCTTTTTGAAAACATAAACATATGGCCTTCTTCTGGGAAAACAGCCCATGAGGAATTCGATTATTAACGCAAATAGTTGAACATAAATATCATATCAATATCAATCGAACCCAGTATTTCCCAACGACAGCAAAAGCTATCGCTGGAAGAACGCTATCGTTTTTCCTCCTTCTTCTTCTTTTTTAAATGAGGGGTATGCTGTCATAGTCATATTTTAAAACATGAATGACCAACTCCTAGGCACATTATGCATCAAAAGAGAGAGAAAAAAAAAAGCAATTATCCGTTGACTAATAAGATATGAACAAATGAAGGTAAACCGTTTTAAAATCACACACATCTACTGATATGTCAATGCTTCTTAAATCTTTTTTGTTGCATTGATATCAATTCAATAATGTATGTTACATCTTAATAGTTAATGAATACTACCTTGTCACTATCATAATTATTTTAAGGATTGTCACTGTTATTATAAGGAATTGATTTTTTACATTCATCTTGACATCGTCATGGATACTTCTCCATTGAAAAAAATCAAGGTGTCGGATTATCTTGATTCTTTCGTTATAATACATTGTTTAATACTCCATTATGGTGACAATGTGTTATAATAGAACATGGTAGTTCGAGTCCGTGTGGAGACAATCCTTGTTGAAATATTACAAGGGTTGCCTCTGGACTGGCTGAGTCTTGTGTGTCCTCTCCCTTTGCAGGGCTGCCGGTGGAGCACATCCCTCGATTTACATCCCACCTGGCTAAGGGGCCTCTGGTACAGGTGGGGGAGAACCCACTCCCTCATCAAAGAACATGGTAGTTGATTTTAAGATCCACTTGAAAAGCAGAAAACACATACATTTCTCTATCAAAATCAAGCTAGCAGATGCTAAGCATTAAAGACTTCGTCGTACAAACCGAGTAATTTTACAGTCCATTTGTCCCCATAAAGGTTTCTCTGTTAGACCCTACAAAATAATAGAAAATCCTACTAGGTTTATGCAAACCCTTGGATCAAATCCCAACCCGAATACCAATTGGACTATGTCCTGAAGGCGATTTATGCAAAACCTATAACATTGGATTTCTTTCTATGGGACACTACATATTCTCCCATTGAATATACGAGTTTCTCCAAGAAGAAAATTTCCACATCAAACACATTCTCAGCTTCAGATCAATATCGTGTTCTTCAAAGAGGAAAATTTTCACATTAAACCATTTCTCAATCATCACAAGACTATCCTGTGTTCTCTAAAGTCAAATTTGACACTGACAACTTGTTTGTCACCAGAAAATGCTCCGACCAAACAGCAGCTATTTGTCAGAAAGCCTTCCTCTGGGATTTCACGTTTACAACTGTGCCCTTCCATCATCAATTGATCCAGAATTACCTGCATGCCAAAAAATGGGTTTATGGAAAAGATGTTTGCTCCTTTCTGATTCTCCTCGTACAATCTGGGTTCATTTTTAGAGCATCAATAGTCCTGTAAATGGTTGATATATACATTGATCATGAACATAAAAAACATTTGTAGTGGACCCGTTTTGAAACTATAATGCCGAAAAAAGGACCATGTTTCTTGAGAAGAAACTTACTTGAGGGCGGTTGCCCCCCCCCCCCCCCCCTCTCTTCTGCAATGGTGATTCTAATTCTCCGGAAAATCCTAATAAGTTATGCAGCCCAGCCTTCATCAGGAAATCTACTTACTCCATAAGGAATCTACTTCTTGCGTTGCCAAATTTTCTAAGTCGTCAAGCATTTCCGTTGTTTTCATCTTTCTGCTTATTATTTATACTCCAGTCGTTCAACAATAATGCCGACAAAATGAAAAACAAGAAAAAGACTAGCAGCAAGACCTACAGAAAGTCTATCAAGCTGAGAATAGGCAATAATATATACTCCCTTTGTCCCATATATATGCTCACACTTTTCAACATATTGTAACGACAATATTTTTGGGACGAGGAAATAATATGCATATGTAAGCCAGCAGATAGTCATAGATATCCCGAACTCAGATCAGAAGAATTTGATCAATCCATAAGATGCAAGCAAGCTGATAGTCATTGATTCCAAAATTCAGATCAGAAGAATTTAATCACTGCATATGCAAATGCGTCGGGCAGATGCATCTGTTAGACGGCGCGAGACAATGAATGAGGTGCATATTAAACGTGGGAGAGGGAGACCAAAGAAGACATAGAGAGAGAGACAATAAGGAATGATATGACTTATATGACAATTGGAAAGCATATGATCAGCAATAGAACACAGTGGAGAAAGATAATTCACGTAGGATTTAGGCTACGACTCAAACTAAATAAATAATAAATAAAACGTAAAAGAATTGATTGACCTGTATAACATTGTTGTGTTGTGTTGTATGTGCAAGTGCTCTAATATGTGTGTCACCACAGGTCATTTAAAATCCCCTATGCAAGTTGATTAAACATCATGATCCACAAACTGTCTGGCACCTTCTATGAAGTCCGAAGCACAAAAAGGTAAGAGAAGGTTAGACACCTCGAGCGTTTTTTTAACTTTCATTAACAAGTTATAAATTATGTTACCACAGAGGAAAATGGGACATAAAAGCATCACTACCAGGACCTGGGTAACTGTAAGGGGAAATATAGGACATGAACACATCATACTTTAACTTTCAAATCCAAGTAGATCATAGACACTTAGAATAAGGCCTCTGTTATGGAATTCAACATTGGACCCTTCAAACATACATAAACAAATTCCCAAAAATCAGAAAATTTTCGAGAACTCCATATTGGATTCTGCTGAGTTTCAAGCTATTGAAGCAGAATGTAACTTTATCATCCCACCTAAAGCCGCGCACACACAAAATTAAATCTAGAGGTGTTGAACTCTACTGAAGTTCCTCCGAACAACCGACTTCGTAATTTGAGAACACAAGAAAAATGTAATGCGCAAGAATGTGGAAGCCAGAAAATTAAGGTGTAATAGCACATAGCTATAAGCATAGACGACAAAAATGAAAGCGGAGCTGAAATTCTAGAATGAATTAAAATAACAACCAGAAGGGTTCTTGAAGCCCAGTTGGAAAGTACCTTTTGCGGGGCCAGAAGACAGAAGCCGATCAATGTTATCAAGACGACGCTGTACAGACTTCAAAACGGAGTTCAAAGAAGCAACCCTTTTTCTAACCACAGAAATTCTAGCAGCATGCTGCATAACAAAAGGCAACGGCGCATCATCTAGCAATTGATCAAGCTCTGTAAATCACAACCACATAAATCACCGCGAGTAGGAACATTAATTAGCACTCTAGTCAGTCAAAACTACAAGTCAGATTTACAGAATTGAAGCAGCAATAAAGTAAAAACCATGAACTTTGAAAAGTCACCAGCAGTAAGGCGATCGAGGGCGTAAGAGAGTTGATTTTGGCTGCTAAGAGTGGCTTCGGCTTTTGAATCGAAATCTTTAATTACAGAAGATATCAAACTCGATAGCCCCTTCGCCATACACGATTCGGAACCCGAGGCATTATTGTCAGTATCTTTGTCATCTCTCGTACCACCAACTTCCTCGTCGCCGGCGGTTGTTCCGTTGGTCACCGGTTCATCGCGCTGTTGCTCTTCCGACGTTTCGTCGGCCATCTTCCAAATACTCCTTTCTTCCAATTTCTGGTTTTCCTTACTTTCTGCCATAATTTTTGTACAATCAGTATTTGAACAATTTCATTTATATATTTTATTTAAATTACTCTTTTCTAAAGTTTATGTGGATATTGGAAATATTTATTGTACTTCCATCCTAGTTTCATAGTTATATTTTTCTAGACATCTCAAATTTAGAACACTTTCTGTAAAAATAGAAAATGTACATATAATGACTAGAACATAATTTCTTTCTAAAAACTTATATTTTACAAATCATAGTATAAAACTAGAACGGAAAAAAGTAGAACATTTATGCTAAATTATAACATAAGAATGTCCTAAAATCAAATAAATTGTCCCATCTCTATAGATGTTTTAATCCCTTTTAGCTCATTGTTTGGTTAAGTGAAAAATGTGAATAAAGAAGATTTTGCTTTCTGAATAGGAGTCGAACATAAATAATATTTAAGACGTTGTGGTATTTGTCGCGTATCTGTGATATTTGAAATAAATTATTTAATTTATATTTAGGTCGTATCAAATATACGTGTAACTCAAACACAATTGATTTCAGCGAAATGGGAACTTTATTAATATCAAAAACAAACTTTGTTGGTTACATCAGAAGCTAAGCCGCAAAACTACTACCACATTACATCGACCAAATATTTAGTCATCTAATGCTACAGGCTGCTTAATCCCAACAAAGCTACCTCCAATTTTCTACTTTTACTCACAATTTCCTTTGATAACAAACGGGTAGGTGGCGTTTGTTCCACATTGTCATGCACTACTTGATTCCGCCAATACCAAATTGACGATAGAGTCTCTCGAAAGACATATCTCCAATCGGTGCATGTTTGAAAGCGATTCCTTGGTTGCAAATTCGATAAGATCCAGTTTTGGATATCATGTTCTTGAAAAAAGGTTCCCCAAGAGATGTTCTCAGATAGTGCCGTAAGTAAATCATACCAGACCTTTCGTACTCATGTACAGTCCCGCAGTGCATGTATAGAGTCTTCAAGATGCTGGTAAACACAATTGATTTCAACAAAAGTGTCAAATTTACCCGGACTTGACTTGTTAATTGCAACTCAATTATAATTTACGAAGAAGGGAAATGGTTAAAAAGAGAAGGAGAAAAATAAATTTTGTCTTTTTTATTTAGTGAATTGAACATCTTTTTTTTTTTATTGTTAATTGCTAAAACCTATTGATGTCTATTTAAGGGTCTATTTTCAGACTTATCCCAGAGAAAACCTTTTTTTTTTTTTTTTTGGTTGAGTCATGTATCTCAGAGAAAAGTGATGTGCATCTTTTCTTGGTTCCAGTTTATTTCTGTAGCTTCGTCTTCTTGACTCGAACTGTTTTCCCTGCCTTGGGTAATATATGGAGTTAACTTTTCATTCGCCAAAGCTTCAGTCTTTTTTTATTTCGACATGCATTACCAGACACCTTGTGGTGCTCAAAAGATTAATCCTTCACTTCAGCTTGTTCAATCTTCCCCTCCCTATTTGAGAAAGCTTCAATTCAGAACCAAAATGATGAGGGTTCGCTCATTATTTGATATTAAAGTGAATTGGGTTCTCTCTGCAGATTGCGATTCTCGTTTTCTTTATCGGGTATCTTCATATTTTGCTTGCTCTATACTCTATTTTTGAAATTTTTTTTGCTGCTATTTGTTAAGGTTGCGTCTTTGAGCTGAGCTGAAATCAATGTTCTTTCCCTGTAGAACTACTACAACTTGATATTATTTGTCTATTTTCTTTTTTGATCGTTGTTTCAGTTGAATGTGTTTCCCTTTTACCCCTTCAGAATTATTAGGTTACCTTTTCAGTGGTTTGATCTAGTTATTTTGAAGGAGAAGTGTTTATTTTTGGACTCCTCCAGATGTTGCTGAAATTTTGGTTCATTAAAGGCTGTTAGTCAGGTCAAGTAATTTACATGATTATCTTATACTTGTCTATCCTTAGGATGGTATATATTTCAGTTGCTACCTCTTTATTTTTCCTTGCTATTTATTTTATGGAATGACGACTATTAGATTATACAATCAAAAGACGAAGGTGTTTTCCCATCTTGTTTGTTCTATGCTTGCACCTTTGTTATCTGTGGGACTTTAAGTTTATAGGTTGAAAATCAAATATTCTTGTCTACATTGTATTTTATCAAGTGTTTGCAAAAGCTTCAAAACCTGTACGCTCAAGAACCATGCTGTTTCCACACCCTTCTGTAGACGAGCCCTAGCAACTTAAGTAATCTTGAATAATCTGGTTCCAAAATGTATGACTTAAGTTATCCAAGCATGTATTGGTTTCATGCTGTTTATAGAGAATTGCCTATATGATGTTTAATGAGTTCGACATGGTCTCTGACTGCTTTTCATGTGTGCTTCAACTTCTACCTAAGGTTGAAAGTATAAAACTTATGTGCCAAGTGCTAGATTCTAACAACTGCTATATGCTAACTTTGACGAATTTGTTTTCCAGCAAAAAAGCATTGGAAGCAGCAACGAATGATATAAACAGCTCATTTGGCAACGGCAGTGTGACAAGATTGGGCAGTGCAGGCAGCGCGCTCTAGTGTATATACAAACTGTTATTCATTGAGATCACTATACATGTAATATGACATGATGAGCTGGATCTCTGTTTATGCAAACGATTGATCGATGGAAAATTTATAGACTATTTTCTCAATCAATTGGCTTCTTTTTTTTAAAAAAAAAATATTGTTATTTATAATGTTTTGGTTGATTGCGAAATTACACCATGCTGTTTTGTTTACTTCATATTCTGCCTTTCCTATGCAGTGGAACTTTTCCCAGCGGCTGCTTGAATCTGGACTTTGCATTGGGTGTAGGTTTACCCCAAGGAAGAATACTGGAGGTGATTATATGCTATATTATTACTTCTGTCTTCTATATTCTGGTTACTTGCTATTGTAGATAGCATAGGAGATGAAGTTATGTGTTCTTCTGCTTTCTGGCTTTAAATTAAATGTATGAAGCAGGCTAGAGTCTGCTGAAGCTGAAAATAGGTAGTCAAGTGGAAGTTAACCTCTTTGTCTCGCCCTTTCCTTCAGCTATTAGAATGTATTTCTGTTTTTGCATTTTGAAACTGTATCAAGTTTATCTCTTTTGGTTTCCCAGGTCTATGGTCCTGAAAGTAGTCGAAAAACAACTCTTGCTTTGCATGCCATTGCAGAAGTACAGGTCCAGTCTGTTTATTTTATCTCATTCACTAGTTCCAGCTATCCAGGAATAATAAAGGGTGGAAACAAGAATATCTCAATACCAATTGCTTAGTGGAATTGTCTATCAGTGAAAAAAAAAAATACAGAGTACCTCCTTGCTTGGTTGCCACTTTGGGCTTGATGTGGCTTCAGGTGCAAATGTGTGAATACTGCTCATTTTGGTACAAGTATACTGTAATATTGATTTTGATATATTTCAAGGACACACTCTTCTTTGACTTTGGAATATGATGGAATAAAGCCAAATGACTCCCTAAATTGGTTGCGATTCTTATATTGTGAAATATCAGTTGATCGACACAGCTTGACACAATTTTCATTATGAGACATCGGGAAACAACCTCTGTGTGTTTCTAACACATGGATATGGTTGCATACATCCGACCTCCCATACCACACCATAGGCGGAAACCTCTAAGGCAGTGGGGTAATGTTGTTGTTGTTCATAGTAGATTTCAAAGATCGTGTAGACCAGTGACTTGAGGACGATCGCACGCATATCAAGATAGTATGAAGTACTATAATCTGATCCATTTGATCAAGAATATTAGGAAGCCAACAGTTGATAACAATGTCTGAAGTAGTAATTAATATACAGGCAAGCTGTTGGTTTGAGTTTGAGATACATATGAGAAGGTACAAATGAGTATAGAGAGAGAGGAACAAACAGTTCTACTGTGCCAAGGCACTTGTGTTGTAAACTAGGAGGGCACCTCCTGCCAGAATACCAGCCAGGGTCACTGCCCATATTGCCAGCCCAGTAGTGCCTGCACACATCATCAAACAAACCAATTTTCCAAATCAAACACTTCTATCAATACTAGGAAGTTTTTATCAGTGTCTTGCATTAACTTCTCTAACGTGTTGACCAAGTAAATTCTTGGAGCAAAAGGCCATATCCTGGCCCTGAAGGTCTCCACCACTCCAGCCCAAAGAGCATTGTGGAAGATGAAAATCAGAAGCTCAGTGACCTCTTAGATTGGGGAAGGTCATACACAGAGAGCCCACACAAGGTGTCCACTGCAAACCGGCACTTTGGCCGAGACAGCTGTAAAACACCCAAACTGCGCGAGTCCCGAACTCTACCTTTTAGAGCAACTCCCAACCCGAGTACCAAGTAAATTCTTAATGTTACATTGAATTGCATGCAGTTTAACATATGGGTGGTTTAGATGTAAGAAATGCTAAAGGATTCATGGTCTTACCACCAACATAAACATCACCAGTAGGAGACCATTCATCAGTGTTGTAGATAGGGCTGCAATTTTTCCATTTGGACACAAACAAGAACAGGTTTCAGGCAAGCAATATTTTGGATAAAAATGATGATAAAAAAGGAGACAGTCAAGCAAAAATAACTATGATTTAAGAACTCAAATTTTGCTTCACCTGTAGCCATCAACGTTAGCACCATATTTGTCGACGAATTGATAAACACCCTTTCCCTGAGATCAGAATCCAGAAGTTGAATATCCTTCTTTAATGTAGGAAAGAAGCTATGTTGACTATATATTATATGATCTTGATCTCTCAATAGAACTATTCAAACTCTATTGGTTAAATGGGTGATCAAAATTAGAATAAAATTTGGAGTGCATCAGATTTATAAACTTGTGCAGATAATTGGAATCTAACATTTAAGTATTCACCAAAAAATGGTAACAAAATTCTAATTCTAGGGCATGTCTCAGCAAAATGTAAAAACTAAGAGCATGATGGTATAAAATTCAAGACAATAAGGGAGAAATTTCAGAATATTGAATGTACAGCTTATGCAACACATACCCTTGACTTTCTGCCAGAAGCATCCTTGCCGTCCCTCAAATCCATGCCTCCATTAATCCCTTTAAAACCAAAACATCCACACAAACCATGTCAATTCTGTTGCCTTCCTTGCTAGTAGTAAAAACTTGCTGGAAAATAGTTATAATTAAGCCGACAGATTCAAATTAAGCCCACAGAAGAAGAAAAAGGAAGTGACCATAAGGCTTGTCAGTCTTGAGCTTCTTGACGCCACTGGCATTGACACGTAGGGGGGAAGTCCTAGCAAGGGATGGTAGACCTTTGGGTGGTGAGAAAGCTGAGGGCTTAAGGCACAAGGAGCTCATAACTGTGCTTGCTGCCATCTGCTGCCTCCTCCTTCTTCCTCCTCTTCTGTATCTGTTGAGTTTCTCTACCAAGATCACAAAAGATAACTTATGATTGCATTATAGTTCTATGGTGGGACAATAAATCTTTGAGCTGGTGATCACCATGTTTACACGTGGCAATCTGATATCATTTCCCCAACATTATCTGTATGCAATTCCCAATTTTCCTTTTTTTTTCTTCCAACCATACAAAAATGGGGTTTTCTATGGTCGCTAATTTTTGAAATACAAGACTTTTATCTAAAGTCTAAATCAGATGCATTAGGTTCATAGATGAATTTAAATATACACATGACTTGCACGTGTATCAATATAACAACAACATTATCCAATTCCTTTAGAGCTCCCATCTATGACGGGTAAGAAGGATCGGATGTATCCAACCATACACATGTGTTAGAAACATACAGATGTTGTTTCTCGATGACGCATAATAAAATTACGTCAAGCTGTATCGATCAGCTGCTACTTTACAATATAAGAAACACAGCTAATTTACTGAGTCATTTTTCTTTTATAAATTCCCGAAATTCTTATATATGTCAGAAACACAGATGGGATTACATCTACAGAAAACTGAGACACAATGTGAGTTAGCAGCAGGAAACTCTTTTCATCTCCGTCGTTATAAGGAGCTCTTTGTTATGTAAAGGAGATACCATTTGATATTGCCAAATTTAATATATCTTGTTTCTGATATACGTATGTTTTCATCTACATTGTATTTTGTATTTGCATTTATTTATTATGAGCATAAGGTTGTTCCAGGTAGAAGATGAGGTAAAGAGTAAAAACATGAGACCTAAGAGGGCTAAAGGACGATCTGTTCATTCTCAACATTATATAGGCAAATACTCAAGACCAACGCATAAAATTCCTTGAATCTACTAGTAGTCCGTCCCACAATATGAGAAAAGGGCTAGTTAATCTTGGAGCAGGCCATTCTCTGACCTTGGGTCCCACTGTCCCAATCCTAAAGATCATTATGAAGGATACAAATCAGGAGTCCATAGGCCTCCTATGTTAGGTGAGGACTTACGCAGTGACCCACACAAAGTGCGCCACAAACTAGACCTTTGACCTTGCATAGGGCTGTAAACGAGCCGAACGAGCAGAGCATTGTGTTGTTCAAGCTCTGTTCATTTAACTTAGCGAACGAGCCGAGCTTGTTCGTTTATTTAAACGAACATATTTACTTGTTCAAGCTTGGTTCGTTTGACTCAACGAACAACATTAACGAGCCGAACACCTTAAACGAACGGTGCCACTTACCGAGCTCGAACAGAAAAGGTTGTTCAAGCTCTGTTCATTAACCTTTTATGCGAGCCGAGCTCGAGCCCGAACCAAACGAACCGAACAACCGAACAGCTTGGTTCATTTACAGCCCTCCTTGTAGCAGTGGAGCACCACTCTTGCGTGTCCCTAGATTTAAACTCTTGACCTCTTGGAGCAAATTCTAACCCGAGTAACAACTGAACTATGCCTTAGGGCTCTAGTTAATCAATTCCTAGAAAAAAAATGAATCCTTGGACGGATAAAATAAATGCTCAAAGAAAAATCAAAAAACTTTTATTTACTTCCCTTTGCAGGTGGATCCTTAAAAGCAATAACTTGTGAATTACAAAGTTCACAAGTTGGTCCCATTACACGCACAATTTACATTTAAGGGTATTCTCGGTGCACTAGCCTTCCGCGTTTGCACATAGTCCGAGGAGGGCCGGATGTCTTTATGATCTGATATATGCAGCCTTACCTTACACTTTGTGCAAGAGGCTGTGTCCGCGGCTCGAACACGTGATCTCAAGATCACAAAGCAGCAACTTTACAAGTTGCTCCAAGACCCGTCCTCTTAGTTTACGTTATGGTAAGCAATTTATAGGGGTAAGCTTCCCTATTCAAACACACCATGATTGGCTTAGGAAAAAAAAAATTGAAAGTTGATTATATAAGCATCTCACGAGTAAATATAATGTTTACAAGGAACAATTCAGAACGGCCACGAACTTCGAGGCTGCAGCCATGCTACTTGATATGGCACCTTCCACGTGTGGTGCAACACAGAAGTCACCGCAGATTGCTAGTCTCTTCTTTCTATCCCAATGACACTTCTCTTCTGGCGCTATACTCACAGCTGCAAACGCACTTCCCCTGGAAATTACATGTTGTAAGAATACGTATAGTAGTTATTGACTTGGACTAAGGAGTAAGGAATACACAGAGTCTCGATGTCGATGAGAATGACATTTTAAATTGGGCACCTCTGAATGCAAAGAACATGCAAGGAATGGACCAAAACTAGAAGCATATCACACAAAAATCATCAAGGGGCTATCTACAGAAGCTTCTACAAAAGGAAAGCAGATCAGGCAGACCATAAAATAGAGATAGAAGGGATAACACATGGTCTAAGAACACTAAAAGGCCAGACCCGGTTCATACCCACTGCGTGAGCATTCGGAAAGGGAAGACCTACGCTGCCTTACCCACTTGTGTGGAGATAGTTTCGAAACCTCGACCTAGCACATCACGGGAAGCAAGCTTACCGCTAAGCCAAGTCCGGCCCTCGGTCTAAGAACACTGAAAGATCATTATTAAAAGGAAATAACTTTTCATGTCAAAGGGGTGATTTCATGTATCTATCTTCTTCACTCAGCACAGCAGTCAGAAAAGCTTTAACGTCTAGAGGTCCTAAAAGTTATACGAGAGTCCACCAACTCAGCCAGACATGACATGGATATTCATGCCAAAGTTGTCTCTTATATTCTGTTTACTTCTCATTTCCATTTTGTTTAAATATTAAGTAGTTCATAGGAACGTTGCTTTAAGAAAATCATTTGCTACTTTGTGGATTCCAAGAGTCTACGTTTATCTCCAGAACATCCACCTAACAACAGTCAACACCAAGTCATAAAATGAGATATTGTCCGACCACAATCACACATTGCATATAACTAATAAGACAAAAGTGTTTACTCGAAAATTCTGGCCTTAAAATTACTCAACCATTGCTCATGCGCATAAGTCAACCTTGGAATCCCAGGGATGATGAAGTGTGCATTGTAGAAGTTCAAGCTAATGATCACAAGGACACAGCCCATACTAATAAAACAGAAGGCAGGACGATGGCATCAGACAATCAGGCCACAAACAGAAGAGTTCCTTATTCCAGCTCAAATGATCATTTGAGTATATGAATTAACGTTGTCAATTAGTGATTAAGTCAATAGGTTAGTAAAAAGTATGAGTACTATATGTAAATGATGCATAGTGACAAGATAGGAAATGTAGCCGTTGGAGTCGAAGGCGACAGTTATAGCCGTTGAGGCACACACTCTTGTATATATATTTGAATTCATTGTGAATAAAATTTTAAGCTTGAATTTCAAACATTATCTCAATCTCTTCCATTCATTGTATTCTTCTATATTCGATTTCCATATGCATACATGTTCTATGTTCAGATACATGGGCATTTGCAAAGAAATCGGACCAACCTGTATCATCCCACTGGGTCAATGAAGATATACTGTAGAGAGTTTGACATTAATCAGATCATAAGTTAAACAGATCAACACATACACTCACCATCTATGAGCTTTCTTGAAGAATGGCTGAGATACATGAGGCACACTGCTTTGGAATTCCTGAAAAAGTTCATCTGCTACTTTTGCCAATGTGGAACTCGAAGGCTTCTGAAGCCCAGTTTGTGCGATGATATCCTCTGCATGTTTTGAGTCTAATGCAGAACCCAGCATTCACTTCAAAAGATGCATACAAAGTCGGTATTTCAATATTCGGTTGTTACGGATCAAAAAGCAGCAACTATTGTCAATGACCTATACCTAGAACTTGAACGTCCAGGTTTACTACTGTCACAGAATGCCCTGCTTAAGATTTCAGAATTCTTGATTGAAAAACCCTTTACTGGCACCTACATGACGAAAGAGAGAGAAGAGAATCGGGTCATCAGCAATTCCAATGCAAGAACTAGCATGTCAAATAATCCTATAACGAACATGATACTATGATAGAACAATTCCGAAACAACCTCCCCCACCCCTGCCATACCCCCACACTGAACTTACAGAAAAACAAAAGAATTTATGAATGAAAAAGAGAAAGAGGTTATTTTGAAGAGATAAAGGAAGAACAACCTCAGACACTTGAAAGCATATCTCACCAATGACAAAGGCTGCTCAAACGCCACCATAACAGCGAAGCAGGAAACAACAGGAATTTATTTGATCTTCCTAGCTATGTCCGGTACTACATTCAAATCTAAGCAAGGCACAGAAGAAAGAAAACCAATTACAAAAAGAAATATTTTGTGATTCTTTTGGAAAAAATCTTCCCCTCAAGAATAATAAATAACGAAGTTGCAGATGGACGCTAAACTAAAAAACTCAGAATCTGACAATAAGCAAAAGTCAATGTAGAATTGACTTCTTCCAAAAAGGGGGAATTATCAGTAAACTGTTTCTTATTCGGTATCAACACTGCAACCTATCAGTTGATATGCTTGATCAAATAACTGGTTGGCTATTTTACCAAGAGGAGGTGGTCGTCCTGTTGCATTTGTCAACCAAGAAGAGAATATACTTTTGTCTGGTGACACCACTCCCTCAAATTTGCCAAGGTTTTGTCCATCCAGACTAGTCAGTGACCATGAGTCGTCCAACCATTCCACCTTACCAACACCAAACTGAAACTCTCCAAACCTACAATGTAATATACTCAAAAGCAAGTACCAAGCAGAGTTATGTATGCTCAAAGTAAATCACAATGATAACTACTTACCAGACTCTGACAATAAAGACCGACAAATTACATTCATTCCCGGACCACCAACGTACTTCTGATTTGATGCGTCCTAGATGAAAGGATATTTGGATAAGTTTTATGTTTAAAACATTAATACTAAGATTCATTTGCCTGCTATTTATAAACAATTGTGAACAAATGCTATTAATGTTCAAATATGCAATTCTTCACTTCTACCAGTAACTTCATTTAAAAGATGAAATTTCTGCTCATAAATTTCCTTGGGGGAAAAGATTTAGGCCAATATAAGCATAACTATGGCTATGAGAAGGCTGGACCAGGAGACAGGGTAGGAGAGAGCAAAAGTTTATAGCAATATGCAAGAAAAGAAAATCATAATGCTTTTATTTAATAACAGGTATTCATTGAAGATGAAGAGTACGCTATAAATTTCAAAAACAGATGCTAAAACTAAACAAGCGGCCTCTTCAGACATTAGAAAGCTTTTGGAAAGACAATCAAAAGTTCCAAACTTTAGATTACATGGAGCCACGAGCCCTCTTGATTCCCACTGATGAACCAGACCCAGAACGTCAGGATTTGTTGCTGTGAAGTAGGGAGCACCCAGGTCGAATAATAGTTCCTTCCCATCTTGTGCAACTTCTCTATCACAAAAGATAAATAATTAAACAAATAAATGGCGTAAGATAAGTAATAATAGCTGCATATCTTCAGCTCAAGATGAGGATACCAATGTTATAGTTCATTTCTGTAAAAGAAACTAAAACAAGAAAAAAGGGGGAGGGCGCGTGGGAGAAGTGGGGGAAGAAGTAAGGTAAAACACGATGTTAGGACCTTCTTCGAGACATACGGCCACCAGGGCCCCTGGCAGACTCGAAAATGGTGAAGGAAATTCCACCTTGGCGAGCATCGACGCACAAACCGCACCAGAGACTGCAAGCCATGGGATTGCCGGAGTAATTAATATCAGCACAATAAATAAGGCACTCATTCAGGCAATTCTTCAAACAGGAAAGGGGAAAAAGAAAGATGAACCCTTTGCACTTAGTTATGGAAGTAAGTGAGAGTAGCTGACTTCAGCTTCCGATGACGGTGACCTTGCTAGCGACACTGGTCATGATTCCGTTCCGGATTTCACTTCAGTTGAAGAAGACGATGCACACTCCAGCTATGGGCTGCGATTGGATATGCTTAACGTGAAAGACACAAACATTAAAGTGTATATATACGTTTTAAATCTATTGTCTAAGGAGTGTTTTTATGAGAACGTTAAACCTTAGGTTTAGGAGTAAGTCTTCCGAACTAGCGAATCACTTAACAACCTCGCGAGCCAAATTTTCGACTTTGTCCTTATTTGTTTAGTAATAGGTAGTCCGAATTAATCTTGAACAACTAAGTTAATTGTTATGCATATCTTCACATATTTCATAACTTTCTTCAGTATGAGATGCGGATATTACAAATGATATTTATCATACATGATATCAAAGACAATGTATCGATATAACTATGCTTGTCGTGTAAAAATAAAGCTGCAACAACTGTTTAATCATAAGCATCTTTGGTTTATTGTTTAGGAAAAATTATAATGTTATGACTTGAGTTGAGATAGAAACGAAGAATAATGTTAGACAATTGACATGGGTCAATTATAAATGGTTGACATACATTTGTCACATAATTACCTTGATGACAGATTCGTGTTATACTATCATATTATTATTCTATTAACATTTCTTCGGTGGTCCTCCAAAAAAATGGCTCATCTGTGCATTGGAGATTTGACCCACTTACAACAACAACATCACTTTATTATTTCAGAGGCTTCTGTTTATAATGAGATATAAGAGGTTGGGATGTACACAACCGTATAAACACACAGATGTTGTTTTCTGATGATCTATAATGAAAATTGCCTCAAGCTGTGTCAATCACATGTTACTTCATGATATAAGAAGTGCATCCAATTTAATGAATCATTTTGTTTTATTCTATCATATTCTAAAGTCAAAAAAAAGTGTGTCATTGACTCCATTAAAAATGAAAGATCTAAGCCACATATTAATATTAAATACTGTTTCTCGTTATGCTTCCACGTATTTATTTAGATAGACTACATTTTCTTTATGATCCTACACTATGTGATTGATAACATGCATCTTAATATAGATTTTATAGTATAAATTGTGTATCATAGACGTTATTTTTAGTGTTTTAAGTCTATACTTGTATCCTTTTGCATAGTTTGTAAGAGTGTTAGCACCTTGATTTATTTATTCTGTTTTAGTGGGAAAAATACCCGACCAGTTCAGAACTAATGAACTGGACAGAACACTAACAAAATTACCCGACAAATAATATTGAATACTATACTACAATAGGAAAGAAAGCAGTAAAAACAACAATAAAGAGAACAGAACAATAAAAGAGATAAAGAGAGAAACACACCCGAAAGCTTTGCCACTAGAGCTCAGCCAAGATATCTTGATCTCCGAACTCTTGTTGAATTGCTTGCTTCTATTTATATGTAGAAGAAGATACAAGTTTTGGGATGATTTACATGAGAAGATGAGGAGTTTATTTATAATCATCAAATCTCCTATTCATTTCTAAACTACCAATGTGGTACAAAATCTAAGCCAAAAAATCAACAAATCTCCACCTTGGCTTAATTTTAAATCCTATCAAATACAAAACTTATCAACAAAAAAAAAAAAATAGTCTTCGTAGTACATCCAAGTATCTACTCAAATGTGCAAGATATTAACCAAATCTAAACAATGTTCAAACTTGGCCCTTGTAACAACCTTGGTCAACATATCTGCAGGATTCTCCGTAGTATGAATCTTCTAGAGAAGTATCTCATCTTCTTCGAGAATTTCCCGCACAAAATGATAGCGAACATCAATATGCTTCGTCCGTGCATGAAAGACTTGATTCTTCGCTAAATGAATAGCACTCTGACTGTCAGAATATACTTCAAGTTGTTTCTGACCAACTCCCAAGTCTTTAAGCAACCCATAAAGCCAAATTGCTTCCTTCACAGCCTCTGTAATCGCCATATACTCTGCCTCTGTTGTAGACAAAGCCACCGTTGACTGTAAGGTAGACTTCCAACTAACTGGCGCTTTTGCTAAAGTGAACAAATAGTCAGTTGTAGATCGTCGCTTATCCAAATCTCCAGCATAATCAGAATCACAATATCCAATTACGCCTTGACCAAGTGATTTATCTTGCTCAAATTCCAATCCAACATCTACGATATTTTGGAGGTACCGTAGAATCCATTTCACAGCTTGCCAATGACCCTTGCCTGGATCATGCATGTATCTACTAACAACACTAACAGACTGTGAAATATCTGGTCTCGTACACACCATTGCATACATCAAACTTCCAACTGCATTCGCATATGGGACTTTCGCCATGTATTCTCGTTCTTCATCAGTAGTTGGAGACAAACGGCTACTCAGTTTCAAATGAGGAGCAAGTGGGGTACTTACAAGTTTTGTATCTTCGTGCATACCAAACCGTTGTAGTACCTTCTGCAAATACTGCTTCTGTGACAGCCAAAGTTTACCCCTCTCTCTGTCTCTGCTTATCTCCATGCCGAGAATCTTCTTGGCTTCCTCCAAATCCTTCATCTCAAACTCTTTACTCAACTGAGCCTTCAACTTGTCAATATCTGCTTGGCTCTTTGCTGCTATCAGCATGTCATCAACATATAAGAGTAAGTAGATGTAGGAACCATCTTGAAGTCTGCGCAAATACACACAATGGTCGTATTTGCTCCTCTTGTACGACTGACCCTTCATAAACTTATCAAATCGTTTGTACCACTGTCTTGGAGATTGTTTCAGTCCGTATAACGATTTGGTAAGTTTACACACCCAATCTTCTTTACCAGCAACCTTGTATCCTTCTGGCTGAGTCATGTAGATTTCCTCCTCCAAATCACCGTGTAGGAACGCAGTTTTCACATCAAATTGAGCTAGCTCCAAATTCAACTGTGCTACCAAGGCCAACAAAATCCTAATGGAGGAATGTTTAACAACTAGAGAAAATACTTCATTGTAATCAATTCCCTCCCTCTGAGCAAAGCCTTTAGCCACCAACCTTGCCTTGTAATGAACATCTTCTTTATGAGGAAATCCTTTTTTCTTTGCAAATACCAATTTGCACCCAATTGCCTTCTTATCTTCTGGTAGTTGTGCCAGCTTCCACGTATTGTTCTTCTTCAGAGATTACATCTCTTCTTCTATTGCACCTGTCCAGCTTCCCCTTTCTGGACTTAGAATAGCTTCTGTGTAGGTGGATGGAATGTCATCAACAACTGGAAGTGCATAGGCTAACATATCAACGAAACGAGTAGGCTTTTGAATTTCTCGTCTCTGCCTTCTAACTGCAATTGGCACCGATTGCTGTTGAGGTTCTTGGGTAGAAACCTCTTCATCATCTGACTCTTCTTTTGCCATAGGAGAGTCACTGGTGGTGCTTCGTGCTGGGATCACCACTCTTTGCTCAAACTCCACCTGCTTCGGAGTACACTCCACCTGCTGCAGAGTACTATCAGCTCCTTGATTTACCTTGTTCAACATGGCAGATTCATCAAAAGTAACATCTCTGTTGATAATCGTCTTCTTTGCCTCCAGACACCATAAACGGTATCCCTTCACTCCAGGATTGAAGCCCATGAAAAGAGCATTCTTTGCCCGTGGATCCAACTTTGATTCAATCACATGATAATATGCAATAGAACCAAAAACATGCAAAGAATCATAATCAGTTGCAGGTTTTCCAGACCATGCCTCCAACGGAGTTTTGCCATCTATAGCAGATGATGGCAACCGATTGACGATATGTTGAGCGTACGTCACAGCCTCAGCCCAAAATTTTCTGTCTAACCCAGCATTAGACAGCATACAACGAACTTTCTCCACAAGTGTCTTGTTCATACGCTCTGACACGCCATTCTGCTGTGGTGTTTTTCTAACAGTGAAGTGTCGAATTATGCCACAGTCTTGGCATACCTTCAGGAATAGATCATTCTTGTATTCTCCTCCATTATCTGTTCGGAGAACCTTAATCTTCCTTCCTGTTTGGTTTTCAACTTGTGCTTTCCACTTAAGAAAAATGTCAAACACATCATCTTTATTCTTCATTGTATACACCCAAACTCTTCTTGAGAAATCATCAACAAAGGTGACAAAATAATGCCTACCTCCAATGGATGGAGTCTTGGCAGGTCCCCACACATCTGAATGCACATAATCCAGAATACCCTTGGTATTATGAATCGCAGTGCCAAATTTCACTCTTCGTTGTTTTCCAAGAACACAATGCTCACAAAATTCAAGTTTGCAAGCCTTAGTACCTTTCAAGAGTCCTTGCTTGGCAAGAATTTGCAAGGACTTTTCTCCAGCATGTCCCAACCTCATATGCCACAGCTTCGTTGCCTCAGCATCCTTCTTTGTGCTAGAAGTTGCTGTCGCTACTGCCCCCACCACTGTATTACCTTGGTAGTAATACAGATTGTTTTTCCTCACGCCTTTCAACATCACAAGTGCTCCTGAAGTTGCTTTAAGAACTCCATCTCGCATCGTCACAACTAAACCTTTAGATTCTAAGGCTCCCAAAAAGATGAGATTCTTCTTCAACTTTGGCACGTACCGCACATCCTGTAAAATTCTGGTGGATCCATCATGATTTCTCAGCCTGATTGATCATATCCCAGTTGTTTTACATGGATTATCATTACCCATGTAAACAACCCCACCAATAAGTTTCTGGAATTCAAAGAAAAATTCCCGAATAGGACACACATGATAGGTACAACCTGAATCCAATATCCACTCATCTGGATGTAATGATGCTGAAGGCGAGACAGTCAAAGAGATATCTGATTTCGCATCACTTTTGCATTCTGCAACATTTGCATCTTGCAGAGTCTTCCCTTTCTTTTTCAGCTTTGGACAGTCTTTCTTCCAGTGCCCTTTCTCACGAAAGAAAGCACACTCGTCTTTGGCAACGGCTCGACCTTTGGACTTAGACCTTTCTCTTCTTCCTTTTGTCTGGCTTTGCTGACGACCTCTTGCCACCAATGCTTCTTCTGATGTCGTTGATTTGTTTTTTATCTTATCCTGCTTTCTCAATTCATGACTATACAAAGCAGAACAAACAGCATCTAACGACACATTCTCTTTCCCATGAAGTAATGTAGTTTCCAAATGTTCAAATTCATCGGGAAGAGACGATAACAACATCAAAGCCATATCTTCATCCTCAAATTTAACATTTAAATTCAGCAGGTCTGCTACTAATTGATTAAACATAGTGATGTGTTCATTCATAGTAGTACCTGGTCGGTAATCAAATCGGAACAGTCTTTTCTTCATGAGGAGCTTGTTCTGACCACTCTTTTTCAGAAACTTGTCCTCCAATGCCTTCCACAGTTTGTGTGCAGAAGTTTCACTCTTGAAGTCATACTTCTGCTCTCTGGACAGGCAAGATCGAATAGTTCCGCATGCCAACCGATTGATGATACTCCAGTCTTTATCCTCTATCTCTTCTGGTTTCTTTCCTTCAATGGCAATATCAAGACCTTGTTGGAAAAGAGAGTCCAAGACCTCCCCTTGCCATATACCGAAATGGCCAGTACCATCAAATATTTCCACCGCCAATTTCAAACTGGACACCGGGAACCTCGACCATGATAACGAGGAGCCCGATACCCCCGATGGAATATTTGAGATCACACCCTTCGCTTCTTGATCTTTAGTTGCCATTACAGACTCAATATATAGTATTCAATATTACAACAAATTTCAAACAGCCCATGGGCGAACCTTCGGCTCTGATACCACTTGTTGGGAAAATCGGGTATTTTTCCTACTACAACAACACAACTAGTGAAATGCACCAGTTCAGAATTAATGAACTGGACAGAACACTAACAAAACTACCCGACAAATAATATTGAATACTATACTACAATAGGAAAGAAAGCAGTAAAACAACAATAAAGAGAACATAACAATAAAAGAGATAAAGAGAGAAACACACCCGAAAGCTTTGCCACTAGAGCTCAACCAAGATAGCTTGATCTCCGAACACTTGCTGAATTGCTTGCTTCTATTTATATGTAGAAGAAGATACAAGTTTTGGGATGATTTACATGAGAAGAGGAGGAGTTTATTTATAATCCTCAAATCTCCTATTCATTTCTAAACTACCAATGTGGTACAAAATATAAGCCAAAAAATCAACATGTTTTGTGTTTTTGATATATATTTGTTCTATTTTTCAGATATTTTGAAATTTAACTGATAATAAGGATACTTTGATTGCGATATAGAAGCCAAAGAAAAAAAAGAAAAAAATTCCTCGCATCGACAACTACGTTTAAAATATTGATTTTTTATATTATTGCAGGCCATGTGGAGGGCTCTGATTGGCTAGGTCCAACACTCCACTATGGCATTATAGGAGCGGGGATCCCTGACCCCGCGCGCCTCACCTCCCTCGCGACCGCCCGCCCGTCACGTGGCACACAAGGGGGTGGTGAGGCTGGGTGGGGGTCATCTGCACCCAGCCTCACCGTCCTCTGTGTGCCACGTGTCAGCGGATCATTTAATATCCTCCTTAAGGGGGTCAGGCGATTTGAACCCGGCATTATAACCTGATTTTTTTGGCTCTTCATCACCACCATCTCCTACAATATATTACATTAGGTTTTTTTTCTATTTTTAATCTTCTTCTCCCCAATTCCATTTCCACTGTAGCTTGGTTTGAAGATTATAAAACTTAGATTTGTGCTCTTTATTTCATCTATTTATAGAGGCTTTCTTCTTCACTTGTAAGCTCTTAGTATTTTATGTTGAAGTTTTTACTTGAACTCAAAATTGGTCTTAAATGATATGTTAATTGACTAGTATGTGATGTATATTCATGCAATCAATTGGATGTAGAATTTATGATGTTAAATGCTGGGTTTTAAAAGTCTTGGCCTAGTCGTGTATCATCTATCGTATGATTAAGTATATTGAAAGTTTCTTGATCCTTAATTTATGATGCAAATAGGTTGGATGTTCACCTTTTGACATAAGTTAGATTCTTTGGCTTTAACCTATTAGATTGACAACCTAAGAAGGCTAATATTGAGTATTTCAAGCACTAATGACTTGTTAGCTTAATAATCATAAGTGTATGGTTGAGTGAATTTAAGTCATTATAGTTAGAACAACTATTTTAACTATTTACAATAAGAAATTCATAATTACTTGAGAAGTGTCACTTATTTGTCTCATGTATTAATTCGATTGTTATTCTATTTGATTCTAAGACCGGTGATTTTAATGAAATATCAAGGATAGATAGTAGATTAGAAAACCTTGTTATTTGTCTTGTGTTAATCTTAGTTTTTTTTTAAAAAATAGTCTATGATTAGTTAATTGATAATTCTCCTAACCAACCGGAGTGTTGTAATTTAGTTTAGTTAGTCTTTACAAAAGAACCATAATTCTTTTATTAGATCGACTCGAATTTGTGTTAGCTGCTTTAGTACAGAAAAAAATATAATTAATTTATCGTTTTTTTAATCGAAATTAACAATGCTGATAAATAACCATAAGTGGTATATGTGAAATCGACAACCAACTAACCAACATGAAAATAGCGTCTGACCTAAGATTTAGGGCACCAACTTCCTCTTCCCTCTTCATGACGTAAAACCAACGTTGTTCTTTATTGCCACGTTGACTTTTGTCCGCAGACATCAGAAACACGGCCCAATTGAGGAATTATATGAGGTTGGTTTAGCTGTGTACTTAAAAATTATATGAACACAATTATATCACACAAAATGATGTCCTATTTCATCACTATTCAATGATGATCCTAATAATGGTCTTGATTATTCTGGTATACAGGTACATATAGAGCTGTGTGTCTCACTGGAATCAAACTCTCTATTATTTGAGATAGATGTATTGTTTGTCTGCCTCTCATCTTTCTCAAATCCTAGCGAAAACTTTTGATATCGTTGAGATTACTGGGTACGTGTTAACATTGCCTTTCATGTTAAGAAACAAGATTTAAATTCAATCATCATCTCCATGTGAATATTAAAAAAAATAAAGAAAGTATCTTATATAATTTTAAGTAACACCAAGCATAGAAGTCTGAAAATTGAGTTAAATTAGTCGTAAATCAAAGTCAGCATGTGGTAATTTTTATTGTTTAATACCCCTGGTTGAGGTAACTAATACAAAAACTAATACGCACTGGTCGAAGTAACCAAATTTTCCTCCTCCTCAAGAGAATAAGCCAAAGAGCAAGCATGTTATCAGGTAGGATTCAAGAAAGTTGACCTCATGACATAGTTCAGTTGGTACTCAGGTTGAAAGTTGCTTTAAGAGGTACATAGTTCGATTACACAGACACGCACAATGTAGGTGTTTCAATGCTCTCTGGGCCAAAAGGCCCAGTTTACAGTGGACAACTTATGTAGGCTCCTTGCATATGGCCTTCACCAACATAGGAAGCCGCTGAGTTCCTGATTTACATTATCCACGATGCTCTTTGAGATTGAGACGGTGGAGACCCTCAGGACCAGGTCATGTTCTTTGCTCCAAGACATCAAGAAAGTTTGTCTTGTAATACTTAAATAAATCTTAAAGAATTAAATGCTAGAAGTCTTAGGAGTGAAGAAATAACAGAGACAAAATCTTTCAATAAAAAGGATGATATGATGTCGGATGAAAATAAAAATGAGCAGTCAACTTCCTTTGCTATTAAAACTAATAAAACAAAAATAGGACTGACAGTTGTAACTTGTAAGTAAGAAAGATTCACCCAACCTACTATTATTTCTCAAATTTAATAAGACTTATATCAATTTTCATATTTATTTGAACATATGATGTTAACCCGATCGAGTCATACAGGTGGGACAACGGTCACAACACCTAGCCAGGAAAATGTCAACTACCAACTCTTACCTAAATACATAAATATTTATTCTGTAAGAGCCGTTATGACTTGAAACCCTGTTTTGCAAAAGTCCTGTTAATAAAGACTGGCTGAAATGTGAAACAAAATTTTTCCTCTTTCTCATCCAAATGAAGCAAATCAACGACAAACATATCCACTATATTCTAACGACAACAAAATATGTAGCTAAAATTTAAAAATGTAAAAAGTAGACAAACAATACCTCTATTGTGAATAATAAAAACTTCGATTCCAGTAAGATACGCTTTATATGTACTTACAAAAATGAAGCAAAAGAAAGACACTGTAAATACAAAATTCTTCAATCCCAACCAAAAGCCTGTTGGAAAAAGTACGTTAAAGTACCTTTCCGTGTGCTCCAAACTTATATAGAATGTATATGAGGTTGTTTGGGAGATTGAAATGAGGGTTCTATGTTGATCTGAGGACGTCAATCTCTCATTGAGAGACTGACGTGAGAGATCTACGTGGATCTGAGGACGTCGATCTCTCAACGAGAGATCGACGTGAGAGATCGACGTACGTCGATCGATCGACGTGAGAGATCGACGTGCCAGCGGACAGAACCTTTCATTTTGGGTTGCAACTTTTGATCCAAGGATCATCTCCCTTCACCTATGAACGGTAAACAACTGCCATAACTGATAGAAAAACTGCTGAAATGACTTTCAAACATGGTTTTTAACACAATCCAAGGTCTATATATATGAGATCTTGCTATCTTCAACATATACAACATTTTTGGAAAAATCTATAGAATTTCAGCATTCTTCTTCTATCTTTCTCCTTTATCTTTCTCTTCTAAATCAAGTTCATTCTTCTTCTCCTAGAGCAAAGGAAAAGAAGACAGCCGTTATATCTTGGAAAGCATTAGTCTTGTTGTCTACCTTGCTCGTTGGTAGAGACTAAATTGCTTTAAGGACAGAGTCATCTTGAGACTCGTCTCGGCTTTGTTTGATCATCTTCTTGCTTGTTTGCCATATTTTCCCAACAATCTTAAAGCAATTTATGATGGCATCCAAGCAAGCTTTACCGGATATGTCGAAGTTGGAGCCATTTGTTGGCAAGTTTTACAAGAGATGGGCAGCAAAAGTGATGTTCTTCTTGGAAATGCTCTCAGTTTCATATGTTCTCAAGATGAAAGGAGTATGCTGGGTGTGCGGGAAACCAGGACACCGAGCAGTCAACTGCAGGAAACGGAAGGGCCAACCAAGCAACCAAGCGAACCTTGTGGAGGCCAAAGGAACAGCAGACGACGTCATAGCAGCGGTCGTCTTAACAGAGGTAAACCTTGTTGGTGGCACTACGGAATGGGTGGTAGACACGGGTGCTACCAGGCACATTGCTACCAGTAAAGACCTATTTTCTGAATACAAGAAAATAGGCAGTGGCGAACTAGTCTTCTTGGGAGATGCACATAGTACCCAAGTCCTCGGAAAGGGTAAGGTGCTTCTCAAGTTGACATCTGGGAAGAAACTGGAGTTAAGCAATGTGCTGCACGTTCCTGCCATGCGTAGGAACTTGATCTCCGGAGTGCTACTGAACAAGGCTAATATTAAACTTGTTTTAGAGTCTGATAAACTTGTTTTGTCTAGAAATGGAGAGTTTATCAGTAAAGGTTTCTGTAATGGAGGTCTGCTTGTTCTTGATGCTACTTGCTGCAATAATACAAATGCATCTAGTTCTGTTTATTTTGCTGAGTCTCTTGATATGTGGCATGCTAGATTAGGACATGCAAATATAGGAGCATTAAAGAAACTTAAGAATATGAATATGATTTCTTATGATGATGATAACTTCAACAAATGTGAACATTGTGTTGAAGCGAAACATCATAAGAAACCTTTTAAGAAAGTTGATAGAGTCTCACAAAAACTTGGTCTAATTCATAGTGACTTAGGTGATTTCAAGAATTACATGAGTAAAGGTGGTAAAAGGTATTATGTTACTTTTATCGACGATTACTCTAGATACTCAAATGTGTATTTGTTAAGTCATAAGGATGAGGCCGAGTCTAAGTTCATAAGTTATAAGAACGAGGTTGAGAATCAACTAGACTTAAAAATCAAAAGGCTTAGAACAGACAGAGGTGGTGAATATAGCACAGACTCTTTACAAAAGTTTTGTGAAGAGAATGGCATTATTCATGAAGTCACACCCCCGTACACACCTCAGTCAAATGGAGTAGCCGAAAGGAAAAATAGAACGTTGAAAAATATGATGAATGCCATGTTGGTTAGTTCAGGATTGCCGGACAATTTGTGGGGGGAGGCAATTTTGACAGCTTGTCATATTTTAAACAGATTACCTCATAAGAAGTTAGATAAAACTCCTTATGAGTTGTGGAAAGGCTATGCTCCCAACCTAAGTTACTTGAAAGTGTGGGGGTGTCTAGCCAAAGTTGGGATTCCTGATTTTAAGAAAAATAAGATCGGGTCTAAGACAAGAGATTGTGTGTTCATTGGGTATGCTCAAAATAGTGCAGTATATAGATTCATGACTTTAGACAATAGTTCTATTTTGGAGTCTAAAGATGCTGAATTTTTTGAGCATATATTTCCTATGAACAAACAATCTATTGATGTGTCTAAATTTGAGACAGGTGAGTCAAGTAAATCCGTAGTTAAACAAGAGATTGATGAACCTAGACGAAGTAAGAGACAAAGAACAGAGAAGTCATTTGGAAGTGACTTCATAACAGCCTTCATTTTAGAGGATGATCCCAAAACTTACGGAGAAGCGATTAGATCGATAGATTCTAAGTTTTGGAAGGAAGCCATAGATAGTGAACTTGAATCTATACTAAGTAATAATACTTGGGAGTTAGTGGACTTGCCTAGAGGGTGTAAACCTATCAGTTGTAAGTGGGTCTTTAGGAAGAAACTAAAGGCGGATGGAACAATTGATAAGTTTAAGGCTAGGCTTGTCGCAAAAGGGTTCACACAACAAGAAGGAATTGACTTCTTTGACACTTACTCACCGGTTGCTAGGATCACTACGATTAGAGTCCTGGTAGCACTTGCCTCCATTCACAAGCTTGTTATTCACCAAATGGATGTGAAAACAGCATTTCTAAATGGAGACTTAGAAGAGGAGATTTATATGAAACAACCGGAGGGTATGATTGTTAAAGGTCAAGAACACAAAGTGTGTAGGCTTAAGAAGTCATTGTATGGTCTTAAGCAAGCACCTAAACAATGGCACGAGAAGTTTGATAACGCATTAGTGTCTAATGGTTATATAGTAAATGAAAGTGACCGGTGTGTGTATAGTAAGTTTAATGATTGTGATGGTGTCATTATTTGCCTTTATGTTGATGATATGTTGATATTTGGAACCAACATAAAAGTTGTTAATGATACAAAATCATTGTTATCTACTTTGTTTGATATGAAAGACATGGGGAAGGCGGACTTAATTCTTGGTCTTAAGTTAATAGAGAAATGTGGGGGTTATTTACTTTCTCAAGAACATTATGTGGAGAAAATGTTGAGAAAGTTTAATCACTACGATGTAAAGCCAGTAAGTACGCCTTATGACTCGCATGTTACTTTGACCAAAAACAAATGTGATAGTGTATCTCAATGTGAATATGCTAGGATAATTGGTAGTGTAATGTACTTGATGAACTGCACTAGGCCTGACATTGCATATTCTGTGAATAGGCTTGCACGATACACTCATAACCCAAATGAGAGTCATTGGTGTGCATTAAGACGTTTGTTAAAGTATCTTAAAGGAACAATGAATTTAGGACTCATGTTTACAGGGTCACCTGCTGTTTTAGAAGGCTATTGTGATGCTAATTGGGTGACCGATAATGATGAAATAAACTCCACTAGTGGATATGTTTTCACATTGGGTGGTGGAGCTATTTGTTGAAAATCATGTAAACAAACTTGTAGTGCTAAGTCTACAATGGAGTCTGAATTTATTGCCTTAGAACTTGCTAGTACAGAAGCCGAGTGGTTAAGGAATTTACTTGTTGATATTCCTTTATGGTCTAAACCTATGCCTTCTGTATCTATTCATTGTGATTCTCAGGCTGCGATTGCACGTGCAAGGAATAAGATATACAATGGGAAGAGCCGGCACATCCGTTTGAGGCACAACATTGTGCGTGATTTGATTAGTTCTGGGGTGGTTAACTTGGAGTTTGTAAGAACCAAGTTTAACCTTGCAGACCCCTTAACTAAAGGACTAAACAAGAAGTTAGTCTACGAAACATCGAGGGGGATGGGACTTATTCCATCTGTAGAGAATTCTTCATGATGGGAACCCAACCCACAATTAGTAGAGATCCTACGAACGGGGTTCAATGTGGTAAGAACAAGTCATGAAAGAATTCTATGTTGCACTATCTAAGTGTCCCTCCCTATGGTGTTGTTGTTGATAGTGCTCACTGTAATGACTTGAGGGTGAGATTTTAAGAATCTCTTAATGAAAAATTCATAGCCATATTGTTTGGTGGTGTGAACAGTGCACACTTGATGAATTTCACCTATGTAAGCTTGGAAGTGGTGCCGCTTCCTGTGAGAGCCTGGAAAACGCTCTAGAGAGCTTATGAATCCTGAGATAGGTGCATGGCCGATATCACACCAAAACCGCGAACTTGGAGAAGTAGATAATGATATGTCTTCTTGTTGTTCATATAAACAATAGTGGAGTAAGATTCAAGACGAAGTTCATCTTACTTCCGTTTATATAACTCAAGTTGTACTACCGGCGATTCAAGACCACAAGTCATCGTATCCGTTATGTGTCATTATCTTCGATTGATAATGGAGAGGTTAGTTGTTTAACGTTCGGAAGTTGTCTTTATATAAGTTTGGATCATGTGGAGGATTGTTGGAAAAAGTACGTTAAAGTACCTTTCCGTGTGCTCCAAACTTATATAGAATGTATATGAGGTTGTTTGGGAGATTGAAATGAGGGTTCTATGTTGATCTGAGGACGTCAATCTCTCATTGAGAGACTGACGTGAGAGATCTACGTTGATCTGAGGACGTCGATCTCTCAATGAGGGTTCGACGTGAGAGATCGACGTGAGAGATCGACGTATGTCGATCGATCGACGTCAGGGTTCGACGTGGATCTGAGGCACGTCGATCTCTCAACGAGAGATCGACGTGAGAGATCGACGTACGTCGATCGATCGACGTGAGAGATCGACGTGCCAGCGGACAGAACCTTTCATTTTGGGTTGCAACTTTTGATCCAAGGATCATCTCCCTTCACCTATGAACGGTAAACAACTACCATAACTGATAGAAAAACTGCTGAAATGACTTTCAAACATGGTTTTTAACACAATCCAAGGTCTATATATATGAGATCTTGCTATCTTCAACATATACAACATTTTTGGAAAAATCTATAGAATTTCAGCATTCTTCTTCTATCTTTCTCCTTTATCTTTCTTTTCTAAATCAAGTTCATTCTTCTTCTCCTAGAGCAAAGGAAAAGAAGACAGCCGTTATATCTTGGGAAGCATTAGTCTTGTTGTCTACCTTGCTCGTTGGTAGAGACTAAATTGCTTTAAGGACAGAGTCATCTTGAGACTCGTCTCGGCTTTGTTTGATCATCTTCTTGCTTGTTTGCCATATTTTCCTAACAATGCCAATACTACCTCCTAAAAGAATTATCATATTATGCTAACTCCAACGGAGTTAACGAAAAGAAACCAATTTAATAGTAAAATATTTTTGTTTTCTTTGTTTGAATAGAAAATATTTTTTTAGAAGTTCATGACAGGACATGTGATTTGAATTAGAACCTGATGCTTTGTGAAATAAAAGAGAAATTGTATATAGGTGTCAAATTTCAAATATAGATGAAAAGAGTTAATTGCACCTGGTATCCATTCTTTTCCACTAAGTTTTAAGTAGCATCCAATGTTTCATGAAACACACCTGCCATCCAGACTTATAGAGTTAATAGACATCTGACATCCATGCTGACGTCATAAAGGCAATTTTCATTTATTTTTTAAAAGTTTATAGAAAAAATAATTCAAAAATAAAAAGAAAAAACCCACCCCCACCCCACCCCCCACAATCGACCTCCCTCCCCCATCCTCCCCATCTTCATCTTCCAGAAGCAACAGGATCTAGAGGATCTTAAGTCATGGTACGAAATGTGCTTTGCAGAAGGAAATGTTGTTAAGATTATTGATCCGACTTTGATAGGTAAAATTCCATCGGCAAGCTTGAGAAAATTCACAGAAGTGATAGAAAAGTGCTTGTTGGAGGATAGGAAACTTCGACCTTCAATGGCTCAAGTGGTGGCGGATCTGAAGGAGACGTTGATTCTGGCTCAGACTGACATTCATGTCTTGTTACAGAAACTTGCAAATGGTAATCTTGAAGAGCAACGCGCTGCTGCTGAAGAGCTCCGTTGGCTGACAAAAAGAAATGCTGATAATAGAGCCTTTATTGTTGAAGCCGGGGATATCCCTCCTCTAGTTGTCTTACTGTCATCTCCAGATCTTCGGACCCAAGAACATTCTGTCACAACTCTTCTCAACCTTTCCATTAGTGAGGACAACAAGAGGGCTATCGTAAATGCTGGAGCCATACCCGGTATTGTTGAGGTGTTGAAAAATGGCAGCACAGAAGCAAGAGAAAAAGCAAGATGATCATGGTTGGAAAAAAGATGAAGATGAAGATGGAGGAATAAGAGGAAGATAGAGGAAGAAGATGAAGATGAGGAGGATGGGGGAGGGAGGTCGATTGTGGGGAGTGGGGTGGGGGGTTTTCTTTTTATTTTTGAATTATTTTTTCTATAAATTTTTAAAAAATAAATGAAAATTGCCTTTATGACGTCACCATGGATGTCAGGTGTCTATTAACCCTATAAGTGTAGATGGCAAGTGTGTTTTATGAAACATTGGATGCTACTTAAAACTTGGTGGAAAAGAATGGATACCAGGTGCAATTAACTCTAGATGAAAACGTACTAAACACAGGGATCTCACTCGAATTCTGAACCAGTGTTTGGAAAAATGTTTAGACAAAAAATAACTTTTGGTACAAATGTTTCATTATACGGGTAGTTAGTTAATTATCAAGTGATAAAACAATGAGAAATGAAGTAAATGATATGATTGACTTCTTATTTTAAAGATATATTCTTATCCAAATTGTTATTCTATTCCTGATTGTTATTATTTTATTAGAGAGCGGGCTTGGTTTGGTAAGTTGGTGCTTTTTGATATTAAGGATAGCGGAAATAGACTCTTGCACAATGTGTAAGATAAGACTACGTACATGAAATCGCAAAGCGATCCGAGCTCTCTCGGATCATGCAAAAACGCAGGAGCTTAGTGGAACGTAATTTTTGATTGTTATTATTTTATAGACCATGACTAACAACCATGATTCGTACTGATTATCATACATTACTTATAAATTAGGATGACAAAGATGTTGCAGTTTCACACTTGCTTTTGCATTACAATACATATGTGTGTATATATATAGATTAACATTTACTGTTCTCCAGCAACTAGAAGGCCTGCTTGGTGATGATATTCGTGCTGTTGCTAGCGATTTTGTCAACGTATCCCTTTTATTTTTTCCTATAGGTAATCGCCTTTTTGTGTTGAGATTTTTTTTAATATAAAAACTCATTTTCTAACTCTTTTAGAATTTAAAATTACGTTTTCTTTTGAAGAAATACGTAATATAGTGTCACATGCCAAAACTGTATGTTTTATATAAGGAAAAAAAACAACAACAACGTAATTTCATATTCTATGGAGTTTTATGAATGAAATTGTTAGCAATTTCAGATTTTATGAAGTTTTATATATTAAAATCATTAGGAGATAATACTAACCGAGTCTTTTGAGGAAGCAACAAGACAAACCGCAAAAACCGACTGTTAGAAATTCGATTTGTATAGAAGGCTAAAAATGGAAACCTACAACCTAGTGCTAATTGTTCATGCCTACTCATCACTCAGTCACTCACCTTGTCATCCTCCCTTGCTCCATGGTGCATTGGGGATAGGATCCCCTCACCGCAGGGATGCGGTGACGCGTGACTGCGCGACACATGGCAGCAAGGGAGGTGGTAAAACTAGATGCATGTGACCCTCATCTAGCTCACCACCTCTCTTTGCTGCCACGTGTCATGTGGTCACAAAGGAGGTAAGGAAAGTGAGGGTGAAGAGATCCCAACCCGATGTATTGGTGCTTCTTTCTTTCTTTAATCCCTATTTAATTTATTCATAGAAGATTTCTTATTAATATTCCGAGTAATTGTCATGTATTATCCAGTTTTTTTAAAAAAAATTTACACCAAACATTTATCAATAGATACTGGGTATGTATTGCTGTTGTTATGTATCCATTGATAATAAAGTTATATAATCAATTTTTATTGTTATGTATCCATAGATCATAAAGTTATATAATCAATCATACTAAGCAGTATATCACAACGTCACCAAAATCTATCGCTAGAGTATGGGGAGAGTGAGTAACAGATAAACAATACCTTTATGTTAAGAGATAGAGAATTTACTTTCAGTGAGACTCTAACTCTATATATATCTATATAAATATAGAATAATAGAGATATGATGTACTAGTAACCTATCTCCTTAGGTTGTTAAGAGTTTGCAGAAACAAAAATACCTCTATGGATGGGCATCTCCTTCTCCCTCTTCTCTCGTTCTCCTCTATTCCCACAGACCATCTTCTTCCCTCTTTCCCCCCTTCTTGTTTGGTCAACCAAAACACGCCACCACCCACCCCTTAAACCTTAAAGTCGTCGCCCACCATTTTCTCATCCCCTCACTTTTTAGAACCACCTAAAACCACCACCAGCGCCACTTTCATTCCTCCAAACCGAGCACACAACTCTCCATGTCAGCCACCATTATGGTGAAAAGCCCAACACAAACTGTTACAGCCGTGCCCGTGGGGGTGGGGGTAATAGGAAAAAAAAATAAAAATAAAAGTCCTAATAGTGTTGGATAAGTGAAGGTAACCGGATGGAAAGATAAAATAATACCAAAAATTTCAAATAAGGATTAGTTACCAAATCAAACTTCATCTACTAGAAAGATTCCCAATAGTTATCTTTACATATCTAATTAACCCTAAATCAACCCCATTACATACATATATATATATATATAGCTTTGCTAGCCACCCTCCGGGTATCATAAAGAAAGAAGCCGCAGCAAACCCTTCCCTCGCAAAGCAAGAAAAGAAAAATAGGACAGCCTCCTTCATTTGTTCTTCAGCCACGTATGTCACAAAAATAAACAACATCATCAATAGTTCAATTGTTTTCTTTCTACATAATTTTGCCTAGCAGCAGGCAAAAAAAAAAAAAAAAAAAAGGAAAATGCTGCAACTTTTTTTAGCCACTCAAGCCGTGGTACCTTAAGGAGGAGGAGAAAAGGATAATTCTTCTCCAAACACCAAGCCAAAATTCAATCGTACGGTGTAGTATAGAAATCGAGGTAAGTAATCTCTCAATACTTGTTATGTTTTGCAAAAATCTATACGTTTATGTCAATAACAAAATTTGGATCATGTATAAGTAAATTTGAATGCCTAGGTGAATGTATGTGTGTATGCGTATATGGCCGCCTATGATTGATTGTGTATAGATACATATGAAGTTTAAAAGTTTGTACCAAAATATTTGTAAGGGCCGAGTGATATTTTGTTGGTCATGAGGGTAGGAATGAATATGTAAATTGCTGAAATATAGGTGGTGTATAATCTATATAGGCTCCGTGCAGGGATATATGTATATGGTAGCAAATTTTGAATAAAAGGGGATAAATTTTGAAAGGCCGAAAGTTATTTTTCATTGTAAATTGATAATGATGGCTTTAATTCAGTAAAGATATTTTGGAGAAATACTATCCATGTTATAAATATTTTCATGAATATAAAAAGGGTATAATTTTAAATATATGAAATTTCTAAAAATATAAATATATATATATATATATCTATATATCGGTATGACAAAATAGGAAAGAAAATAGAAAGCTATGAACTAATTATTTTAAGTAAGTCAAATTAACATTTGTTATTATGTATTGATTTTTATACTACAATCGTTTAGGTTCGAGCCTAGAGGAGAAGGAAGTTAACTCGTCAAAAAAGTAGGTGCCTCTTCCCCCCTCAAACGGGTATGATTCATGCATGCTTTGATGGTATACTAATGTGTTTCGTTGTTTTACTTGTTTAAGTTGTAAATTTTGTTTCGTTGTTTCTATTTGTTTAAGTTGTAAATTTTGTATATGTTGGAAAGCATGAGATATATTATTTATGGCTGCTATGTGCGTGTATGTGTGTGTGAAATTGGTGGTATGATTAAATCGAAAACAAAATATCCTTAAAAAAATGGGGAAAAAGGGGAACTTTTACATAAGGAGTCTTTAAGAAGTTGTGTTTTGGCCTTAGAATAGGTTCCTATAGACTGGAAATAGGAGAAAATGGGGGTTGGGATCGAAAAACAAATCACAGCGCGGGTTGCCACTGGTGGAACATCCAATTAAATGAATAAATAAACAATTAAATTTAAGCAGAGAACAGGCCGGCCAACGGACCGGGTCGACTGGCCAGCGGGTCGGACCGAAGGCGGCCCATTACTCTCTCAAACAAAAAATGTATATGGTCTGGCAGATCAGGCCAGAAAAACATAATTACATATCAATAAGAATTCAAATAAATTCAAGAAATATAAAAGGTTAAAATTAAATTATTTTCACTTAATTTCTGAAGTTTGGTAAATTTAAGTAATTAAAAATTAATAGTAATAAATAGAATTAAATAAGGGAAAATTAGTAGAAAATTCTAGAAAATTAGAACAAGCTAAGGAAAAATAAAAGGAATGCTAAATAACCACTTTCCAATATTCGTAAATTTTATGAAGCCAAATATTGAGTGCCGGAGATGGTGAGGATGGGCGTACGGGCCCCAGACGACTAGTGTTGAGTGCCGGAGTTGGTGAGGATGGGCGTACGGGCCCCAGGCGATTTTGTTGTTGCATTCATGGCACGTGCATTGCATTGGGAGTGGGCTGAGATGTACGGGTCTCAGACGCTCGAGTGAAGAGGACCATGGTGTACGGGCCATGAGTATGTGATTATGATGGACCATGGTGTACGGGCCATGAGTATGTGATTATGATGGACCATGGTGTACGGGCCATGAGTATGTGATTATGGTGGATCGTGGTGCACGGGCCACGGGCATCGGTTGGGGTGGATCGTGGTGCACGGGCCACGGGCATCCGCAAGGGTGGATTGTAGTGCACGGGCTACAGGCATCCAGTCAATCCCGGGATCATGCATTGCATATAGGTCTAGGGCATGTTGCATGACATGATTCTTGTTGCGTGTGACACGTTATTTGAGCATGCATCACGTACTTGCGCATTTTTATGTGGAGTGCTTTACTTACCGCATTTACTTTATCTGATGCATGTTATCTTATATTTATGTGCTATGTGTTATATCATATTTATGTGCTATGTGGCTATATCATTTCGGTATGTACGTTTGTATTTGTTTGAGGCGGGCATCTACTGGGTGATTTCTGTCACTCACCCCTACTTCCCAGGTGAACCGGATGAGGACTACGAGTGTATCTTCGTTGAGGACGGGACGGACATAGCGGAATGGGCTAGTTGATAGCTGCAGCTAGGTTACCAAGGGGCTCTGCAACTGTTTGTGTTTACTTATACTTTGGGGATTTTTCACATACTTCTTAGTACTTTTATTATCAGAGTTTTATTCGGTAATGTAAAGACGATTATTGGAGTTTAATGTAAGTTGTGATTTACGTTTCCGCGAGAAAAATTTCTACGTTATTTCTGACGTGTAAGAGATTGATTCGACGCCTTGTATTCTCCTCAGCGAGATACGGCGGGTGCACTGTTCCCGATGCTAGGGTTCGGGAGCGGGGCGCTACAGGTGGTATCAGAGACGAGGCTTCAGATCCGCCTCGGAAACGCAGGATTAATTAGAACACTTAGACATAAGCTTCGATTTTACCCCTAATAAACAAAGTAGACTTAAGATATGATCTTATACCTAGGTTATGATCGGGTTATGGGAGGTGTGTACCGATGGTGAGCTTTCCTTGTCTAACTATTGATTTATCGGCGTTCAACCTTTCAACTTATTATTGACTAATTCGATTTCTTCTCATGAATTTGGATAACAGGAAATGCCTCCACGACGTGAGCCAGCTGGGAATGGTGGTGAGAACCACCAGAATCAGGGGATTATCCCCAAGCACTTGAAGATGACATAGTCACCATGACCAACACCTCAGCACAGTAGCATCAGCTGCTGAACCGGCATGCACCGCTTCCACCACCATCTCACTTGGACCTGAGATTCTTCGACAAGGAGATGCGGAGGAGTGATGTCGCAGCACAACTGACACCGCCGACCACTTGGATCTAATTTCGGAATGAGTTGAAGAAGTACTATATGTTCGACTGTGCGATCTTTCAGAGCATGGTTCTAGATCCACGATGGAAGCATAGGTTTAGGCCATGACCTTAGAAATTAAGTTACGATTCTGCCTCTAAGTCACATCTTAGACATAAGTACCGATTTTTAGTCGTAAGTAATGATTATGTATTAGGCATGTTGTTGGGAATAAGACGTGACCTTAAGAGGTTAAGTGATGACCTTGCCGTAAGTGACGATTTTAGACTTAATGGATGACGATACGAAATATAAGCTCTATAAATTAAGTGGTGATTCGAACATCAGATGATGATTTGAACATAAGCACTGATCTTAGTCATAAGCTGTGAATATATTCTAGGCATCGAACTTAGAAATAAGTAACGATTTTAGACGTAAAGAATGAGGATATCCGTATCAATTCTAGAAATAAGTCATGACATTAGACCTAAGTGCAGACCATACAACTCTGAATTATTTGCCTCGCCTAAGTGCTGATTATAAATTTATATAATTCCTTAGATCCGACCCCTGCAAACCAAGTACCAGTGTGATAAATGAAGCGGGTTCATGCCTCTATTTTGACAATAGTGTCAGAGCGTGACTAGGTCTAAGTTGGGATCGTAGTTCCTAAGAAATGTTGATAGTAAAACAAATTATTAAGAAAAAAGATTTATTAGCGTTACGATCGATAGAGTTTTGCAAAGAATATCGTACAGAGGAGTTTATAGTTATGATTAAGATGTTGAATTTTAGAGTATCAACTAAGCCGAAGATGTTAGTCCTATTAGAGATATTGATTAATAATAATAACTGAGCATTACTAAAATAAGTACAGTGGAATAGCAAAGTATTAAGAGTTGATTCCTATGAACACGTAAGAAATAATCAAACGACTAGGCTTGAATTGGAATAGAATAAGTATGAACAAGTAGTGGTTGTTTTTCAGGTGAGATGTAACTAAGTTAGAATTAGCGGTTGAAATAACTAAGTAAACAAGTACGGTGGATTAGTGTGGCACGCAGAAGCATGGTGAATTGGAATACGCTAAGTCGATCAATATTTAGTGCGCCACGCTAGGTGTGGACAATTTAAGTTAAGGATTTTATTATGATAAGACGAAGGTTAGACTTATAAGAAACGGTACATAGGCGGATTTTTCATTCACATTAAGGGATGACTTAGAAAATTTATACGAAGCATTGGACTATTATTTTTCAAGTAACTAGCTATTTTCATATAAGCACTTGCATCAAGATATAATCTATATTTCAAAGGTACTTCAAAGGTTTTTACTTCTAAATCTTTCAACTACTTTCGCTCTTTTTATATAGTATACTGCTTTACAAGGCAATATTCTTTTTCTAATTTATATATCAACATAATGAGATTTCAACTACTCCGATAACTCTGGAAAATAGATATATTTTAAAACAACGATGTTTTCGGAGAACGATGTTTATATATCCCTTATATTTCTCAAACTTTCATTTAGATATATCTATTTTGCTAAAATAATTTTATTTGTCAACTGTCGACATCGCAAGCATTTTACCCATTAAATGCTTTTCAGGTTGGTTATCTGCTTGCGATGAGCTTATTAAATTTTGGAAAGTTTAAATAGTTCAAGATATATAGGTACTTCTTTTTGAAACGAGAGGTAATTTATCCAAATTGTTTTATGAAACTTTATATTTACTGACTTTTCTTTGTACTTTGCAAAACAAAATATTGCTTTTAAAATATATATTTCCTTGGAAAGAAAAAAAAAAGACACCATGATCAAATCATTTTATAGAAAGAAATTTTTACGATTGTTGGGACTCAATTGTTTTAAAATGGTTTACTCTAAATACTTTTACAAACAAGTATATCATTATAAGTAGTTTCAAATATACTTGCTTCTTTTAGAACAAGAGAGATATCGTATTCAACTCATTTTATAAAAAGTAATATTGTTGAGTTTCAACATCTGAATGCAATATTACCGTGACATTCTTTTGTGAAGAAGCTATGTCATTGTTTTATGAGAGGCCACTTGAGACACCGTCTTGCAAAAAAAACAAGTATATACTACTTTGATTCTCGTATTGTTAAAAGAGAAAAGATATACTTTCAACCAATTAGAACTACACGAACTTCTTTTCTCTCTGTTTGCAACTTAAAGAAAAACGTGTCTATACACATGCTTTGTATATTAGGCTATTGATGATATACGCAAAGGAGTAAGGATACAATCATAGAGTTAGTTCGTAAGTATATAAGAATTGATTTTGGAGAACTTGGTTCTATGCCGAAGAAGTGTAATGGGTAATATATGGGAGTGCTCGATGGATATCTAGCTTGGTTATGTATCTAAGAGAATGGATCATATACGATAAATTTAAGAATTTGGAATTGTAGATTACCATCATACAAGTTGAATGATAACTGTGACATATACTAGGTAAATTGATCAAGTGGAACTATACTAAGTTATTGATCACGTAACAAGCAAGTTTCGAGGACGAAACTTATTGTAAGGGGGAAGGTCTGTTACAGCCGTGCCCGTGGGGGTGGGGGTAATAGGAAAAAAAAATAAAAATAAAAGTCCTAATAGTGTTGGATAAGTGAAGGTAACCGGATGGAAAGATAAAATAATACCAAAAATTTCAAATAAGGATTAGTTACCAAATCAAACTTCATCTACTAGAAAGATTCCCAATAGTTATCTTTACATATCTAATTAACCCTAAATCAACCCCATTACATACATATATATATATATATAGCTTTGCTAGCCACCCTCCGGGTATCATAAAGAAAGAAGCCGCAGCAAACCCTTCCCTCGCAAAGCAAGAAAAGAAAAATAGGACAGCCTCCTTCATTTGTTCTTCAGCCACGTATGTCACAAAAATAAACAACATCATCAATAGTTCAATTGTTTTCTTTCTACATAATTTTGCCTAGCAGCAGGCAAAAAAAAAAAAAAAAAGGAAAATGCTGCAACTTTTTTTAGCCACTCAAGCCGTGGTACCTTAAGGAGGAGGAGAAAAGGATAATTCTTCTCCAAACACCAAGCCAAAATTCAATCGTACGGTGTAGTATAGAAATCGAGGTAAGTAATCTCTCAATACTTGTTATGTTTTGCAAAAATCTATACGTTTATGTCAATAACAAAATTTGGATCATGTATAAGTAAATTTGAATGCCTAGGTGAATGTATGTGTGTATGCGTATATGGCCGCCTATGATTGATTGTGTATAGATACATATGAAGTTTAAAAGTTTGTACCAAAATATTTGTAAGGGCCGAGTGATATTTTGTTGGTCATGAGGGTAGGAATGAATATGTAAATTGCTGAAATATAGGTGGTGTATAATCTATATAGGCTCCGTGCAGGGATATATGTATATGGTAGCAAATTTTGAATAAAAGGGGATAAATTTTGAAAGGCCGAAAGTTATTTTTCATTGTAAATTGATAATGATGGCTTTAATTCAGTAAAGATATTTTGGAGAAATACTATCCATGTTATAAATATTTTCATGAATATAAAAAGGGTATAATTTTAAATATATGAAATTTCTAAAAATATAAATATATATATATATATATATCTATATATCGGTATGACAAAATAGGAAAGAAAATAGAAAGCTATGAACTAATTATTTTAAGTAAGTCAAATTAACATTTGTTATTATGTATTGATTTTTATACTACAATCGTTTAGGTTCGAGCCTAGAGGAGAAGGAAGTTAACTCGTCAAAAAAGTAGGTGCCTCTTCCCCCCTCAAACGGGTATGATTCATGCATGCTTTGATGGTATACTAATGTGTTTCGTTGTTTTACTTGTTTAAGTTGTAAATTTTGTTTCGTTGTTTCTATTTGTTTAAGTTGTAAATTTTGTATATGTTGGAAAGCATGAGATATATTATTTATGGCTGCTATGTGCGTGTATGTGTGTGTGAAATTGGTGGTATGATTAAATCGAAAACAAAATATCCTTAAAAAAATGGGGAAAAAGGGGAACTTTTACATAAGGAGTCTTTAAGAAGTTGTGTTTTGGCCTTAGAATAGGTTCCTATAGACTGGAAATAGGAGAAAATGGGGGTTGGGATCGAAAAACAAATCACAGCGCGGGTTGCCACTGGTGGAACATCCAATTAAATGAATAAATAAACAATTAAATTTAAGCAGAGAACAGGCCGGCCAACGGACCGGGTCGACTGGCCAGCGGGTCGGACCGAAGGCGGCCCATTACTCTCTCAAACAAAAAATGTATATGGTCTGGCAGATCAGGCCAGAAAAACATAATTACATATCAATAAGAATTCAAATAAATTCAAGAAATATAAAAGGTTAAAATTAAATTATTTTCACTTAATTTCTGAAGTTTGGTAAATTTAAGTAATTAAAAATTAATAGTAATAAATAGAATTAAATAAGGGAAAATTAGTAGAAAATTCTAGAAAATTAGAACAAGCTAAGGAAAAATAAAAGGAATGCTAAATAACCACTTTCCAATATTCGTAAATTTTATGAAGCCAAATATTGAGTGCCGGAGATGGTGAGGATGGGCGTACGGGCCCCAGACGACTAGTGTTGAGTGCCGGAGTTGGTGAGGATGGGCGTACGGGCCCCAGGCGATTTTGTTGTTGCATTCATGGCACGTGCATTGCATTGGGAGTGGGCTGAGATGTACGGGTCTCAGACGCTCGAGTGAAGAGGACCATGGTGTACGGGCCATGAGTATGTGATTATGATGGACCATGGTGTACGGGCCATGAGTATGTGATTATGATGGACCATGGTGTACGGGCCATGAGTATGTGATTATGGTGGATCGTGGTGCACGGGCCACGGGCATCGGTTGGGGTGGATCGTGGTGCACGGGCCACGGGCATCCGCAAGGGTGGATTGTAGTGCACGGGCTACAGGCATCCAGTCAATCCCGGGATCATGCATTGCATATAGGTCTAGGGCATGTTGCATGACATGATTCTTGTTGCGTGTGACACGTTATTTGAGCATGCATCACGTACTTGCGCATTTTTATGTGGAGTGCTTTACTTACCGCATTTACTTTATCTGATGCATGTTATCTTATATTTATGTGCTATGTGTTATATCATATTTATGTGCTATGTGGCTATATCATTTCGGTATGTACGTTTGTATTTGTTTGAGGCGGGCATCTACTGGGTGATTTCTGTCACTCACCCCTACTTCCCAGGTGAACCGGATGAGGACTACGAGTGTATCTTCGTTGAGGACGGGACGGACATAGCGGAATGGGCTAGTTGATAGCTGCAGCTAGGTTACCAAGGGGCTCTGCAACTGTTTGTGTTTACTTATACTTTGGGGATTTTTCACATACTTCTTAGTACTTTTATTATCAGAGTTTTATTCGGTAATGTAAAGACGATTATTGGAGTTTAATGTAAGTTGTGATTTACGTTTCCGCGAGAAAAATTTCTACGTTATTTCTGACGTGTAAGAGATTGATTCGACGCCTTGTATTCTCCTCAGCGAGATACGGCGGATGCACTGTTCCCGATGCTAGGGTTCGGGAGCGGGGCGCTACACAAACCGAGCCCCAACCCTCCTCCTCGTCTCGTCTATTTGCTATACCAGAGTTTGCAATTAGAACTCAATCAAAAAAGTAAAATAAAATGCTAATAACCGAGAAACCTACCGAGTCAAAAGCCCCTTTGTGGCAATCTCTTTCCAGAAGCAAAGAGCAAAAAAGGCAGTACCTTTCTGTTAAAACGGAAGCAATAACATTTCCAACAACTGGGTTGTAAAAAAACATGAGTAAAATTACTGTTCTTAAACTAAAATTTTCAGCAAATTGAAAATTTGACTTTAGGGTCGAGTAAGAGACAAACAACACACAAAAAAAAGGGAAAATCTGACTTTGAAAGCAATTGTGACAATTGAGTTGAAAATCCTGAAAGAAAAAGTTAACTAAAAGAACAACCATCTCCGAATATTTTAGCTGAGAAATTAATTTCATATCATGATTTTCTGAAGAAATCTAATGTTGGATTTTGTTAACTGTTGCTTGGTGGTGCTGTTTTTGGACGGGGATGGGAGTGGGTGGAGGTGGTTTGCTGCAATGGTGGTGGAAACAAGAAGTTGGCTTCACAAAAGATGGAATCTCGGTGGTGGTGGGAAGAGGGGAGGGGGGAGGGGAATGTGGTGGCGAGGGAGGGGAATGTGGTGGCGGAAATGGTGGGGGATGAGTGGGCATGGTAAGAAGAGGACGGCGCGGGGGGGAGGGGGGAGGGGGGAGGGGCGGTGCAGGTGCTACCATGAGCAAGAAAAGGGGGATTTAAATGGGATTAGGATTCCCTTACCCCTAATCCCTCATCCCACGTGTCACCGCGCGACACGTGGCAGCAGAGATAGATGGGTGAAAGGTAAGTGGGTGAGGTGATCTCATCCATTTAAATGTGGGAAGGGGTGTTGTGGGCAAAAAATGAGGCTTTAGGTAATTAGGTTCGTAATTGTGTATCACAATCGGAATGGATGTGATATATATTAGTTTTGATTATATAGGTTTGAGCCTAAAAGTATAGTTGTTTGGTATTGAAGTGAGGATGAGTATGATAGACATTGATGGTATTTAGAACGCATCAAAATTGAAATGTGTATCAAATGTGAGCGGTCGAAAAAATGGCTTTTGCAATGGCTGGCGTTGACCGGTCATACCCATCATTCCTCCTCATTCTCCCATACGGTAGACAAAGGACTTAGTGTATAAAAAAAACGATATTCATTACCAAATACTTTAATATCAAATCGAAACTCATATTCCCATTTCCTCAAACAAACAATCTCACCCCACCCAAACACCAGCCAAAAAGTTGTAATATCGAAGTGGATTTTTGAAGGAAAAAAAAAGAATTAAGAAATATTTATGGTAAACATAGTGTTTTATGGTGGAAAGACAAAGGAGAAAGGAGACTCAAGTGGAAGACAAATTAAGGGAGAGAGTGATGGTGGATCCGCTGGAGGTAAAAAGAGAAAACAAGGGGATGGGTTAGAACTATTATAAACTCGAACAATAATATAAAGTGAACAACAAAAGATTGTATATTGTATCTCTTCAAAGGTGTGTCTAATCTCACAAGAAATTGTCCTATTTATAGGACATGGAAAATGTAACATCTTCTTAGGATTAATACCCACTAACACCATGATCCTTAGTGGGTGTTAATAGCCTTAGTGGGTGTTAATATTTGGACATCCACTAACCCCACTAACATACATAATAATACATAATACTCCCCCTTGGATGTCCAAATTTTATAAAATATGTCTCGTTAAAACCTTGCCAAGAAAAACCCATTGGGATAAAAACTTGGTCGAAGGAAAAAGAGTACACATTCATAAAATTGGTAAGTGTGATACACTGCCTCGTTAAAACCTTGCCAAGAAAAACCCTGTGGGATAAAAACTTAGACGAAGGAAAAAGAGTACAGTGTGTATAGTAATCACACTCCCCCTGATGCTGGCAAAAGGTCTTTCAGTTGACGCATTCCAATGTTGTAGACCATCTTTCTAAATGTAGTTGCTGGTAGTGCTTTAGTGAACAAATCAGCAAAATTCTTGTTTGATTGTATCTGCTGGATATCAATGTCGCCATTCTTCTCTAGATCATGAGTGTAGAAAAATTTTGGTGATATATGCTTCGTTCTGTCTCCTTTGATATAGCCATTCTTAATTTGAGCAATACATGCAGCGTTATCTTCAAACAAAATCGTCGGAGTCTTCTTTAGTGAAGATAATCCACAAGATTCTTGAATATGTTGAATCATCGATCTTAACCATACACATTCACGACTCGCTTCATGTAATGCTAAAATCTCAGAATGGTTGGAAGATGTGGCTGTTAATGTCTGCTTCACAGATCTCCATGATATAGCAGTACCCCCACAAGTAAAAACATATCCACTCTGTGATCTTCCCTTATGCGGGTCAGATAGATAGCCCGCATCAGCATATCCCACCAATTGTGACTCAGAATTCTTTGAATAGAATAAACCCATATCTATTGTTCCACGAAGATAGCGTAAAATATGCTTGACACCATTCCAATGTCTCCGTGTTGGTGTAGAGCTATATCTTGCTAATAAATTCACTGAGAATGCTATATCTGGTCTCGAGCAATTTGCAAGATACATTAAAGCACCAATAGCACTAAGATAAGGTACTTCTGGACCTAATAATTCCTCATTATCTTCTGGTGGTCGGAATGGATCTTTCTTTACATCTAATGATCGTACGACCATAGGACTACTCAATGGGTGAGCTTTATCCATATAAAATCTCTTCAAGATCTTCTCCGTGTACGTAGATTGATGAAGAAAGATTCCATTAGGCAAATGCTCAATCTGCAGGCCGAGACAAAATTTTGTTTTTCCAAGATCTTTCATCTCAAACTCTTTCATGAGATAATTAGCAGTTTTGGTAAGCTCTTCAGGAGTTCCAACAAGATTCAAGTCATCAACGTAAACAGCAATTATAGAGAACCCATTTTCAGATCTCTTGATAAATACACATGGACAAATTGAATTATTTACATATCCTTCTTTAATGAGGTACTCACTGAGGCGATTATACCACATCCTGCCAGATTGTTTTAGTCCATACAAGGATCTCTGTAATTTGATTGAGTATAATCCATGTGTCTTTTGATCACATTTTGTAGGCAATTTTAATCCTTCAGGGATCTTCATATAAATATCATTATCTAAAAACCCATATAAGTATGCGGTAACCACATCCATTAGCCGCATATCAAGGTTTTTAGCAACTGCCAGGCTGATTAGATATCGTAATGTTATGACATCAATTACTGGGGAATATGTTTCATCATAATCAAGCCCAGGTCTTTGTGAAAAACCTTGTGCAACAAGACGTGCCTTGTATCGCACAATCTCATTTTTTTCATTGCGTTTTCGTACAAAAACCCATTTGTATCCAATAGGTTTTATCCCTTCAGGGGTCTGGACTACAGGTCCAAATACTTTGCGACTTTCTAATGATTTCAGTTCTGCTTGGATTGCATCTTTTCACTTTGGCCAATCATTTTTGTGTCGACATTGTTCAATGGATCTCGGTTCAGGATCCTCATTCACAATTTCACATGCAATACCATAAGCAAAAACATGATCAATAATAACCTTTTGTCTATCCCAATTTTCTCCTGAACTTACATAATTCAAAGAGATTTCTTCAAAATTTTGTTCACTTGCTTCTTCAGGAGCAACTTGTTTATCAATTTTAGACTGATCAGTTTCAATTTCTATAGCGCTTTTAGGTTGTGAACTTCTTTGCTCTTCTGGAGTATTCTCTTCGGGAGCATTGACTTGTACCCTTCTCTTTCGAGGGTTTTTATCTTTTGCACCGACAGGGCGTCCACGTTTTAGACTTACTTTTGGTATACCATTATCATGTCTTTCAGAGACATCAAGCCGAATCGGTGTATTCATCGCCAGAACGTGGGATTTTGTTATCCTTTTACTATCAGTAAATGCATCAGGCAACTGATTTGCAATATTCTGTAAATGAATTATCCTTCTTACTTCTTGCTCGCATTGATTTGTTCGTGGATCAAGATGAGAAAGTGATGGAACGTTCCATGTAATTTCACGCCGTTCTTCAGGAAACGGTATATTCTCTCCCCCTAACAGCGGGAAAACTTTCTCATCAAAATGACAATCGGCATATCGTGCCTTAAATAAATCACCCGTCAGGGGCTCAATATATCTCACAATAGAAGGAGAATCAAAACCCACGTATATTCCTAAACGTCTTTGAGGACCCAGTTTTGTCCGTTGTGGTGGGGCAATCGGAACATAAATCGCACACCCAAAAATCTTTAAATGGGAAATATCAGGCTGCTGGCCCGATACCATCTGTAGTGGTGAGTATGGTTGAAACGAACTAGGTCTAAGCCGTATTAATGCAGATGCGTGCATAATTGCATGTCCCCAAGCTGTCATGGGTAAATTAGATCTTAAGAGCATAGGTCTAGCAATCAGTTGTAAACGTTTTATAAATGACTCTGCTAGGCCATTTTGAGTATGCACATGTGCCACTGAATGCTCAACATCAATCCCAATCGACATGCAATAATCATTAAACACTTGGGAAGTAAATTCACCAGCATTATCAAGACGAATAGATTTAATTGGATAATCCGGAAATTGTGCTCTTAAGCGTATAATCTGAGCAAGAAGCTTGGCAAATGCTACTGTTCTTGTCGAAAGCAAACTCACATGAGACCATCTCGAGGAGGCATCTAACAAGACCATGAAATAACGAAATGGTCCGCACGGTGGATCAATAGGTCCACAAATATCTCCTTGTATTCGTTGTAAAAATATGGGAGATTCAACATGAACCTTCATTGGGGATGGCCTCGTGATCAATTTTCCTCGTGAACAAGCAACACACACAATCACGAGGTAAAAGAATCTTCTGGTTCTTTAAAGGATGTCCATGTGAGTTTTGTACAATTCTACGCATCATTACTGACCCCGGATGACCAAGTCGATCATGCCATAACATGAATAATGTTGGATCATTGAACTTCTGGTTCATCACAATATTAGATTCTACTGGATGTATAGTCGCATAATACAATCCAGATGAGAAAATTGAGAATTGTTCTTTTACAAGCTTCTGGCCTGATTCTTCGTATGTAATACATAAAAATTCTATATTCCCTTTATTCATGGTTTCAATATGAAAACCATTAAGACGTATGTCTTTGAAACTCAACAAGTTTCGTTTCGACTTGGTAGAAAATAACGCCATATTTATCAATATATGTGTACCACCCGGTAGTATAATAGTTGCTCTTCCAGAGCCCTCAATCAATGATGTAGTGCCTGAAATTGTACTAACATTTGCTTTTGTCAATTGCAATGTCGAAAAATATTTTCGATCACGAAGAATTGTGTGTGTCGTTCCACTGTCAACCAGACAGATGTCCCCACCATTCATCTTGAATATATGTCTAGCATAATATATACAATTTTCATGATTAAATTTAATTACAAAGAATCAACACATGAATAGAAGTTATAATGTAAACGACAACGAAATTTTATTTATGCAGACAAATAAGTTTAAATAGAAACAAACTTACATGCTAAGACATCATAAACTAAATGAAAACTTATCCAAAGTAAACATGATTAATAACTAGATATCCTACATAATTATGCCTGACAATTGTTATTTGTAACATCATCCACAAACTGGATTCCGTTGCCATCCATACTTGGGCCCATAAAATAATCTTCAAGATCTAAATCATCAAAATGATTGGGGATCGTGTCATCATTATCTGCTATGTTTCCAAAGTCTGCAAAATTACTTTGTTTTCCCTTGCCTTTATCCTTCTGGGATGCCTGATAAAGATCAACCAAATGTTTTGGCGTACGGCAAGTACGAGACCAATGCCCGTGAGATCCGCATCGATAACATGTCTCATCGTGATGCTTAGCATTTGCACCATCTTTTGCTGCTTTTGCCTTTTCATGCGGCTTTTCATTATTTTCCCACTTCTGGTGGTATGGTGCAAAGCTTTTACCACGGCCACGACCTCTACCGCGACCACGGCCACGACCACGACCACGACCACGTCCTCTACCACGACCATTAAAAGTTGCATTCGCTTCAGGGAATGATTTTGACCCGGTCGGGTGAGAAGTGTGATTTTTCATTAACAGTTCATTATTTTGCTCAGCAACTAAGAGACATGAAATGAGCTGGGAATATTTTTCAAAATTTCGTTCCCTGTATTGCTGCTGCAGGAGCATATTCGATGCATGAAAAGTAGTGAATGTTTTTTCTAACATGTCAGCATCAGTAACTTTATCACCACACAACCTTAATTGAGAGACAATAGAAAACATAGCAGAATTATATTCATTGACTGTTTTATAATCTTGCAACCTCAGGTGCAACCAGTCATATCGAGCCTTTGGGAGGATAACACTCTTATAATGATCATATCTCTCCTCCAGATTTTTCCACAACTCCCGAGGCTCTTTCACCCCAAGATATTCGGATTTCAGCCCGTCGTGGAGATGATGGCGAATGAATATCATGGCTTTAGCCTTATCTTGCTCACTAGCCACAACATCATCCTTAATTGTATGCCCGAGGTTCATGGCCATTAAATGGATTTCAGCATCAAGAACCCATGCCATGTAATTTCTGCCGGAAATATCAAAGGCAGCAAATTCCAATTTGGTGATGTTCGCCATTGGTCTGATTTATACATAAAGAAAATATATCAGAAGATGATACATTCACTCAAAACTACATGTTTGATTTATATGCTTCAGGCATATACATAATATAAAATAGTTACGTGAGCATAACAGATGACTTGAAAATTATTTTTATGACCTGAAGGTAATTGTTCTTCCCAAATAAAGATCATCTCGTGATAAGGAGCCTTGTAAACATTTATGCCGCTATGGTAATGTAAATTCTAACATACCCTGAGATAAATTGCTTCTGTCTTTCTAGTTTGTTTTTCAGACATGCAACTGCCGTTTCTTAATTGAAATTTATTTGCTGCTTTGAAGCCACACAAAGCCTCTTCTTCTGCCGCAATCAAGTTAAAAACCAAAACCAAAAACAAAAACAAAAACAATTCTTTTTTTTATCTTAAAAAAACTAAAACATTTCCTGTTTGAAACTTTCATACATTTGGAACATGTTAGAGCAAAAACTGTGATATAATAAAAATAACAATTATAAACGAGAGAATCTCAGAATTTAAACTATAAAATTAATTACTATATCATTTTATTACAAATTTCAACACTAATATAGTGGCACCATTTATCTATCAAATAATGTGAAGGAGTCCTAACACTCTACTATAGAACAGAAGCAAGAAACAACCCTAAACAATCAATTACAGAAGAACAAACATACCCTCAGATATGAACTCACATTCATACAAATACATAATATATACCAGTAAACCCATAAATGCTCATGTGTATGATGCTTATCAGACGTAATACTGCTATGACCAAATATAACTGAATATAATAGAGAATATGTATCGAATTACATAATCAACATACCATCTAAAACTACATATGTATCAAAACATAAAAACATATTCTATAAGGTACATTACAAAATACAATGTGTCAAAAGTGAACAATTATACACTGTAATACTCAGAGTTCCTTTAGGTGATTTATTCGGTGATATAAGACAAACATATATTGTGCTTCATTTTGAATTCAGATCCATAAACGACAAACTAAATCAAGTTTTGCTTCTTGGTATACAAATATGTAAGAAAGCTTACCACGATGGATCTTGTTAAAGCGTCGTGCTGATAACGTATTATAAACTCGAACAATAATATAAAGTGAACAACAAAAGATTGTATATTGTATCTCTTCAAAGGTGTGTCTAATCTCACAAGAAATTGTCCTATTTATAGGACATAGAAAATGTAACATCTTCTTAGGATTAATACCCACTAACACCATGATCCTTAGTGGGTGTTAATAGCCTTAGTGGGTGTTAATATTTGGACATCCACTAACCCCACTAACATACATAATAATACATAATAAGAACAAAAGGAATGGGTTTTTTTAAAACATTTTTGTCATTTCAAACATTAACAATTACTAAAATTATATATTTTATTCAAATTGTATAAACCGATAAACGTCTGATATCTGGTCGTAGATGAGCTCGTCGATACTGTATATTTTTTTTTAAAATTTGAATAATATATATAACTTCTTTAATTATAAATATTTAATGTAAATTTTAAAAAATATCTGGACAGTCCAATAACTCTTAATATTCCCAAGCAATTGTCTTTCCGACATTTTTTCTTGCTTGTTTCTTCTTATGGTTTCTCCTTGCTTGATCATGTAAACACAGCTTAGACCCTTCAAAAATTTCTGGTGTTTTGCAACTTTTCCCAGCTGGCTCTTTGCTTCTGCAAGAGGGTTTGATGGGTATTTGTCATTCCTCACATGGTAGTGGTAGACGCACTAAAGAGAGAGATTGGACGGGTGAAAATGATAGTAACGGCAAGTTAAATCTCAAGTCCAGAAAGGGAAATTACACTTCCAATGATTTTAACACACTAATTAGCAAGCTGAATGGTGGCGGAGGTGCAGCGACGGCACAGGAGCGTACTTTGTATCAGATTCCCGGGAGGCTATTCGTTAATGGAGGCAGCAAAATCGCCTGCTTACACACCCAGCAGGGAAAGAAAGGAACCAATCAGGATGCCATGCTCTTTTGGGAGGTCTCTCTTTTACTTCTTAGATTCCACTTCTGTATTTTTGGTTTCTTCTTTCTATCTGTTGAAAAGTGTCGTCTTTTTCTTTGTTCTGTAGAAGACCTTCCATTTTTGTGTGCTTTGTTAGTATGGTATGTACCCTTAGTTTTGAATGATATGATGGCCCAGAATGGTAAAACTTAAAAGTACCTTTTCTGCTCAACTTGTTACTTCTTCATCTTCATAGTATTTAATTCTGAGTTGTAACTGACATTAACACACTCCTAACGAGAAAAAGGGTAAAACTTTATGACCTTCAATATCCAGCATAGACTAAAACTGAACTTGGACTTGTATGTAAGGGAAGGCATTCAATGCTGGATATGTGAAATAGTTCCATTTTTTAGCGAGCGAACACGAGTCACGGAGTAGTCAGGCCTTACTACTTAACCACCCTCAGGATTGTATAAATTGCCTGGTATTGAGTGAATAAGCTGAGAATCTTTTATATATGATTTGAATCACTCTATTTTGTGATCCAGCAATCAATTTCATCTTCTTTTCTGTTAGCTGTGTATGACTTGCTTGCACTGCTGTCCTAATAGGATTTCTGTCCGTGGACTGATGCCACTTTTTGTGGAATTTTTGACGGTCATGGTCCCTTTGGTCATATGGTAGCAAGGAAAGTTAGGGATTGTCTGCCCCTTTTCCTGAGGACAGAATGGGAATCCACATCCAAGCTTGATCAGAATTCTTGTTCTCAGAGTCCTGGACTAGAAGTTCTGGAGGATGACTGTGGTGAATCAACTGAGAGTGAGGGTGTTGAGAACTTCCCTAGCATTCATATGCCTCTCAAGAGGTCATTTTTGAAGGCTTTTAACCTGATGGATAAGGAACTAAAGTTGCATCCTACAATTGATTGTTTTTGCAGCGGAACAACTGCTGTAACTTTAATAATGAAGGTATGTTCCACTGATTTTCAGTTTCTTGTCCTGCATGACAGAGACTATTCTTTCTTTCAATGTTGGTTAATTTGGATTACAAAGTATAGCCACCACAACTGTAGGTACATGTTTAACTGCTGAATTAATTACAGATGACAGAACTCCATTGTTGATGTTATGTTGGCTGTCATAAGAAATTTCTTTCATATTGCATGTATTGGTGTACAACAACACTGTATTTCCAATTCTTAGCCCATCTTCCCCATTTTTAGTTTAAATTCTTATGTTAACTTATCGACGTGGTTACTTTTCCCCCTGCCCCACTATCTCCAGAGGAGTTGCTTTTCTCCTTCTGCCCAAATAATACAGAATCATTAATAATTAGTAAGGACTTATATAAAAATAAGCAAGAATGACTCCGTTCATCACCATCGACAAAGTTGAATTAAATGTATTCTTGGTCTGGTATTAAGCGGGATTGAACCCAAGTAGTTCTTAAGGATGCCTAGGACGCCCCTTTAGAAAACTTCTAAGTTTGACATTTGATGTTTCATATTCATATCAATGACATGGTTATACGCTGGTTGTCACACAAGCTCGGTAATTTGAGGTTTGATGTTAAGCGCACTGGCCGTTTTGGTTAACTTCTTGTTAGCCCATGCAGTACATGCTTCAAGACACTGAGAACAATCCGTGTTCTTTACTAAATTAATATTTTGCATCTTCTTGTTGATGAATGTGACTGCATTTTCTGGTTGATAGCTTTTAGTTGAAAATTCAATCTCCAAGTTTAGATTATCCTATTTAGTTGGTTCAAACATGTTAGAGGTGGGTGCTTATTTGATCTCAACTCTTTATGTTATTGGGTTGAGGTGCGTCCTAGCGTGACATTATATGAATGTGGTTGTGGCTACAGGTTCATTTGTCTCTAAGTGGAAAATATTTTGGATGCCATGTCTTACATTTGTCTTACTAAAACTTAGGGGCAAGATCTCATAATTGGAAATCTTGGTGACTCTCGTGCTGTTTTGGCGACAAAAGATAACGACAACTCTTTGGTGGCTGTGCAGTTGACAGTTGACTTGAAACCAAATCTTCCAAGTAACTTTCTTATCTTTGTCAAACATGGTCACACAACTCAAGAAGTTCTCTTTCTCTCCATCTAGAGTTGAACCACTATTGGGAGCCAAACAACACCCAAGACTCCTGCTTCATATGCTTTTTACAAAATTTAACTTTTGATATTCTTTTTCTGTCCTCCTTGAACATAGGGGAAGCTGCTCGCATACAGAAATATAAAGGAAGGGTCTTTGCTTTGCAAGATGAGCCAGAAGTGTCTCGTGTCTGGTTGCCTAATAGTGATTCACCAGGTTTGGCAATGGCAAGAGCGTTTGGAGATTTCTGTCTGAAGGATTTTGGGCTAATATCTGTCCCCGATGTTTATTATCATCAGATTACCCCTAAAGATGAGTTTGTCGTTCTTGCCTCTGATGGGGTAAATTTTCCTGCTTAAACTAGCCACTTGAGTGCATATTGAAACATTGGAACCTGTCTGTGTGATATCTATCTCTCTCTCTATGTGGCATGATGCTTGAATGGAAAAAAGAAGAATGCATGGCCTTTTTTCTATTTGATCCTTTTGTTGTATTTTGCCTCAGTTCAAAATGCGAAAGTGTGTTGCATAATAAAACTTCTGGGTGTCCAATTCCTTGGATGGCTACTTTACGCAGATATGGGATGTGCTGTCTAACAAGGAAGCTGTGGATGTTGTGGCCTCTGCCCCAAATCGTGCAACAGCTGCAAGAGCCCTTGTTGACTCTGCAACTAGAGCCTGGAGGCTGAAATACCCCACCTCAAAGATGGATGACTGTGCTGTTGTTTGCTTGTTTCTGGACCATTCGTCTCCTGGTGATTTAGCTGTCGCAGGAAATGTTTCTGGTGAACTCCCTAAAGATGAAAGGAAGATAATTACTACGAGTCCTGACATGAATGCTAATGTGCAATCTCAAGTTTCTGTTTCTGTAAAAGTTTCAGGAGAGATAGAGCCAGTTGTGGAGTCAGTCGAGAAAAAGCTCCCTGAAAATGGTGTTGGTCAATCAAAAAGAAGCCTGGCGGAGTGCATATCGACTGCAGAAGATGAAGAATGGACAGCACTTGAAGGTATCACCAGGGTTAATAGTCTGCTAAGCATTCCAAGGTTCTTGTCCCTTGAGAAGAGAACAGGAAGTTGGCGCAAATGGTTGTGAAACGTTTAAAAGGCATTATACAAATGCACAGGCAAAAGATGGTATTTGAGCTAACAATATTCTTGAGGTTTCCCTAAATTTTCAACAGATGCAATTGAAGTGTGAATGGAAACAAATGGGAGTTAAAGCTCAGATTTTTCCTGGGGAACTTGATTGCACCATGCGAAAATGTTGGTGCAACGTTTTTGTCCCCACAACGCTTTCAGTTCGAGTGCTGCTTGTTTGGAAACAATGGATATATGTAAATGATGAATCGACATTTTTGGTGGTGGTTGTACTGGTCTTGCATACATGATCAGCCTTGTAGGTCTTGTAATTGTTCACTTCCTCATTCTAGACACCTGTCATCTTTTGCACCTGAATCGTTCCCTCTCTATAAGTTGCATGTAGAGACAGACCAACATGAGTCGGCCCAAGTGACAAATACTTTGTTTCTTTAATGTCTTAAGTTCGAAACCGAACCATCGTTGGGATATCCCACATTGGCTAATTTGAGAAAAATGCATGGCTTATATGAGGATGAGGTACCACCACCCATTGCCTTAAGGTTTTGAGTGGATATGGGTCTCATCCCCAATAACCCATATAGGATAAAGGTAACCCCCTCATACCCCATAGAGGATAAACGTGAATCGGCACACGTTGCCACGTGAGGGCAGGTGTTGAGAATCTCATATTGGCTAATTTGAGAAAAAATGCATGGCTTATATGAGGATGAAGTACCACCACCCATTGCTAATTTGAGAAAAATGCATGGCTTATATGAGTATGAGGTACCACCACCCGTTGCCTTAAGGTTTTGAGTGGATATGAGTCTCACCCCCAATAACCCATATAGGATAAAGGTAACCCCCTCATACCCCATAGAGGATAAACGTGAATCGGCACACGTTGCCACGTGAGGGCAGGTGTTGAGAATCCCACATTGGCTAATTTGAGAAAAAATGCATGGCTTATATGAGGATGAAGTACCACCACCCATTGCCTTAAGGTTTTGAGTGAATATGGGTCTCACCTTATGTAAGTATCTTCACCCACAAAAGTTCAAACGAATAATACATCACACATTTGCTTCGACAATGTCATTTGTCTAGAAAAAGGCCAACAAAGCCTTTTACTTGTGAATATCGAAACAGGTAAAAGGATTCATGATGCTTGCTTTAAGGTTACAAACCCACTTCTCTATTTAGAGTGGAAACTCCTTTTGAAGCACGTCGAGATTTCGAGCATCACAGGCTTCCACCATATCATTTCGTGAGGCACAGCTGAAATTGAAAAGAAGAAAAAAAAAGTCAGTCAAGGCAGTACGTAGGCAGTGAGAATCTGGCGCACAAAATACCCTACCTCAGAGAGATTCTCAAATATTGCCAAGCATTTTCTGCCTTGGGATTCATTGGGAGAGCTCGGACATAGTATCGTATGGAATCCTCACACAAACCCTGCCCAAATAGTTTCACATCCTTAGTGACTATAAAACTTGCCCAATAGTTGATGTAAAGTACAAGTCAAAAGACAAGCCAAGGCTAAAGCTGATAACTATGAAAAGTCATCAGGGATCTGAACTCAGTGAAACCACAAATGAATTATTCCTTTTTCTGATATCTGTATTCTAGAGCTCAAAAACAGTAAGATTTTGTCTAAACAAAATGTCCGGATCAAAAGAGAAGAAAGAGGTTCAAATAACCGTCTTGTCAAATGCTTCTAGTTCACAATAATTGGAATATTCAAACGTTGGCACTCTGAATATTCGCCTTCTCACAACAGAAGGGCTATACTTAATACTCAAATAAATAAACAAAGCTACAGAACTTAAGAAGCATTCACCAATCTTTTTTAAAGTAAAATGTTATAGATAAGCCAAATGGCAAATTTACAAAAATGTTGCAAGCTATGGCAACAAGAAGCTTGAAAATAACTAAAACCAAAAAAGGCGGTTTACGATGAGCTATCCGTAAACTAATGCCAACCTTAACAAAAGCAGTGCCGTAGGAGGACTATTGAGTCGAGTTTTTAAAATCTAAAAACTAATAGTTACAAGATCACGTTTAAAATATCTGCGCATCAAAGGTGAAATAGCAGACTATGCACTCGCATAATAGATTTTGGGGTCCTGGGATGTCGGCTATGCGAAAGGTGGGTTCCAATCAAGGTCTTCAGGTAATTCCTGAACAGGAGCAGCAGGCGGGATTTGCATTAGATAGCCAACAAGCATATCCTGGGATCTCATCTAATGCAACTGGTGCTTTATAATCGAGGTCTTCAAGTCATATTCCGGGTGATCATGCATTGGTTCAGCAGAGACAGCTATAGAGGCCTGCATGTGAAATTTGCAAACAAGCACAGTATACGGAAACAAACATAACATGCCATCCAAACAAGAAACATCAGAAACATCAGAAGACAAGCATAAAGACAAACTAAAAGAAATTACCTGTTTGGCATAACTGATTCCCATATTTGCCCAAGCGCGGACATAACTTGGCTTCAAATCTAATGCCTGCAAGGAGTATAAAATCCTTTAACTTGCAACTGTTGGGAATTATGACATGAAACGTCATCAGCTCCATTTTATTCAATTGTGCACTCTATAGGGTATATCCTAGAGAACCAACTTCTGACTTATGTTTCACTAGGTATACCTATATTATCCTTGTGTGATCATCAACAAATATAATAAACCATCTCGTACCATTAATAATGGAAATCCTAGAAGGTCCTCGTATATCAAAATGTATTAGATTAAAGGGTTGAATTGATTGATACACTTTAGCAGGATAGCTAGTTTTAGTGTGTTTAGTTACCTTGAAAACTTCACAATAGATATCCTTAAGATTAAATTTTATTAACAATTCTGTCATAATCCTTTTCAAGTACACAAAATTGGGATGTCCCGATCTTCTATGCCAAAGAAAAATCTGGTCATTATTTGACCTTACACTAGTACATAAATAATTCTAGACATGCTTTCTTCTTTTCTTATTTGTTCTTTTTCTTCATCTTGCAAAAAAAATAGTCCATTTAGTTTTCTTGACATTGTCAATCATCTTGCACATATTTCTACCCTAAAAACAACACTCAGAAGGTGAGAACCATACAAAACAGGTGTTCTTGTGCTATTTTTCAACTGATGAAACTTAGACAACGAATATGTAGCACATCATATAGGAACAGTTTATCAATTAGTATGACTACTCCTTTTCAAATAACTTGTATGCATAATCTATTTGCTTTCTTAACAAACTTAGGATTAGTGAAAGATTCATATTGAAGTAGAAGATCTTTATTGTGTGTGATATGATCAGAAGCTCGTGAATCAATGATTTAGAAATGGACGTTACTGTTTTGGTTACTGAACTTTCCATTGTTGCTTGTATTGGTGTGGAACGTGTTGTAGCTTGTTGTTGCCTTAACAGACTATTGGCGACATGAAATTTGGTAGTTCTCGAGAGATTGTTGGTTGGTCTTCGTAGGCCACTTTCTCAGCTGTGTATAGCATTTGTTAACATGCATATCTTATTATTTAATATTTTAAAGTTGTGTTTCAAGTTCATACAACTCAGAAGTGTAATCTTTTTTAAAATACAATTTTTTTTCAGTAAAATGTATTTTAGAAAGACCTTAATCATACCATGAGACAATCATTGATTCAATCAATAATGACACAAAAGACCTTAAATCAGCCTTAACAAGAACTAATGGTTAGGAAGTTATAATGTTTTATTAATTTAGAAAAATGAACAAACTCGTAGATGCCCTGACGGCCAGGGGTGTTAACGTCCGAGTCGAGCCGAACCGAACCGAACCGAATATTAGGTTTTCAAATTCGGATTCGCTTAGCTAAACAAACTTTTCGGCTCGGTTCATTTAGCTAAACGAGCTTTAAAATTAGTTTGAGTTCGGCTCGATAGCAATATAACTATTTAAACGAGCCGAACAGTTCACGAACAGGCTCGTTTAACTAAATGAACCCAAATAGGCGTTCGAATTTGACTCGTTTAAATAAAATTAACAAACGAACTTGACAAATTGAACTCGAACAGTTCGCGAACTATTCAGTTCGTTTAACACCCCTACCGACGGCTTAAAGATACATCATGTGGATTTTGTTCGAGATGTGGGATGACCGTTAAACATATATTAGCAGAGGATATATGAGGGGTGCATCGATGTTTATAGTCTAAAGGCCTTAGCCTCCCTTCTGTAACATAAAAAAAAAAAAAAAAAAAGTCCAAGTAACTCAATCTTTTAATGAACCTGGAAACCAACTGCTAGGATATAACAGTTAATCATGGATCTTAATGAATTTTATATTGGTTATGTAGCGCCCCGCTCCCGAGCCCTAGCATCGAGAACAGTGCACCCGCCGTATCTCACTAAGGAGAATACAAGGCGTCGACACAAATCAAATACACGTCATCATAATAACGCAAATCGATGTCAGCGGAAGTCATCACTAAAATCCTCGATAAAATAATCATCATTATTATTACAATGTCTAAGAATTCCTAAATTAATACAATAGTCGAATGTATGTAAACACTAATCCCAAAAATATATAAACCTCGACTATCGAAATAACTGTCTCAACCAACCTTCAAAAGTCTTTTCTGAATAACTTAGTCTCGAAATCTTCCGGTCTCGATCTTCTATGGTATACCAACCCCGGTGTAAGCATACCCTAACTTCTCATGCCTGCAAAACTGGTGAGTGGTGGTGTGAGCCAAAATCAACGGGCTCAGTAAGCAACCTACATATACTTGTTATAGAAATCATACATGGAGAAGCAAATACACATAACCTTTACAGTTAACATACATATCTTTAGTCCAAATAATTTCACTTAATTATCTTAACAGTTAACACTAAAAAACACAAAATAAATAATTCATCAGTTCAACCTCAATTACCGTGATGCATGCTCTTCCCAAATATGACATACACAGCAACCAAATAATCACATAACAAAGAAGAGAATAATACATACCAATCAAGTAGATAAACTGCGAAAGGTAAGTCACTCCATATAACAATGCGCAAGTACGTGATGCATGCTCAATCAACGTGTCACATGCAACGAGAATCATATCATGCAACATGCTCCTAGACCTATATGCAATGCATGCTCCCGGGTCCTAAATCCAGCGTCGTGGTCTCTAGCCACCACTTGCCGTTTGGACACCCACGCCCTATAGACGCAGTATGTCTCATGACCCCGGTGCCCTATAGACACGGTAAGTCATCCCGATACCCACGCCCTATAGACGTAGTATACCTCATGCAATGCACGTGCTATGAATGCAAGAGCATACCACACATAATCTGGCGTATCCATACTCATACATATGCCCGCGCCCATACACGTGCATATATACGTGTATGTATACCCTCACACATCCACATACATATACAATACGCATTGAAATCGTACCATCCTACATACACCCAGTTTACATACATGTCTCACATATATCCACAACTCATATATAGAGAATCCAATTACAGATATACAACAAACAACACACTAATGCATGATAAACATAACAAGCACAAATAGACCACTTACCTCTGATGCATGACAACATAACGAGCATAGATAGACCACTTACCTGACCACAAGTCAGGTATATTGCTTATAACCGCCACGGCTCTGCCACCTCGTGCCGTAATTGCAACCAGTCTCTGTCATGTTTGTTTGGAACCAAACCCAGCTTAACAATATAATACCCAATTTACATAACTTAACCACTCACATAACATGCAAGATCAGTACTTTATATTATAAAACATTATATTTATAAATATGGATGGAACTTTCTTCGGCCACTGTCTTTATGTGGACAGTTGGCTTACTTCTCCCCACGGCAGCCTCACACAACAAATTAACATAGACACATGCACACAAAAATTTAACACATACAATATTATAACCATATATGCAAAACCCCAGCCCACCCGCTGTCACTCACGCATGGCATCTCAGTTGGCCCTCCTCATAAAAGTAGACATCAGTTTCCAGCTTTGAATTTTAGCAACATTCAAATTTCTTTCATGCATAATAAATGATAGCAACGATAAAGCAAATATACCCATTGTAAATGCATATGGAAATTCCTATCCGAGTGTATATATATATATGATTATATTCTATGCAGAAATCAATACTATGTATATATTTAAATATAATTCAACCAATTATGCAACCAAAATTATTCATGCATGGTCCGATTCCGATACAAACATAAAGCCATAAGATTTATAGAAACATAACAAATATAGCAAGGGTACTTGCCTTTAGCCTCGATTATACGTTACTGTACAAAAAACCGGGTTGAAGGGATCAAGATTTCGGCTTCCTTTGCCCCTAGTTATGGGCAGCCGCTTTTGTTCTTGGGGAGGACTGCCGTCAATTGTGGTGAATAAGCCGGAGAATGGAATTTGTATGCTATTTGTGTCCATATGTTTAATAATATATAGAGGAAAGAAAAAGAATTTAAATCTTCCTTCTCTTATTTCTGGACGGCATAAATTGTTGGAGAGAAGCAGCTTGACTGCCGTTGAATTGATGGTGGCGAAGGAGGGTAGCAATGCGAAATTGATGGCTGCCGAGTTTTAGGAAGAATTGGGGGAGGGTAGGTTGCGGTTTATTTGATGAGGATGGGTGGTTTTGAGTGATATATGTGTGTATATATAGATAGGTGATAATTAGGTTTAGGTAATTTCCTTAGTTGTTTAGGTTTAGGATTTCCCAAATTTTATCTAATCAAATGCTTATCTTCTAATTCTAATTCGGATAATGATGGTATTCTATTTTATTTATTATTATTATTCTTTGTTGTAATTATAGTGCTTTAATTACGCCATCTGATCATTGTATATAACAATTATATATATTAGTATAGCACACCAGTCAGTAATTGTCTTTATGTTATTTATTAAGCAATCGTATTGTGTAGATGTTTTTGTCTTTTTTTTCTACTTATCACATCGTTATACATGCATTTTTGTTGCTTGATTATACAGTTGTACGTTAATTATTTTATGTTTTAACTAATATTTTGTATGAAAATTACGGGTCATAACATTCCTCCTCCCTTACAAAAAGTTTCGTCCTCGAAACTTGCGTATAGCATAGTTGATATCTTAGTATGGTTCTACTTAATTCACTCGCCTAGATAATGATCGTACTAAATATCCATTACATGTGTTGATATGTTAACATTACACTTCGTTGACATAGGACTAAATCGTCATAATCATCCCTTGTATATCTACAAAGTAATTTCTAAGTCCATTGTTCTCTGCTTATTTAAGATTATAACCTACTGTTCTTATAATTCTAAATCAAGCTTAGGGGTTTGTCATCATACGAAGGGTTCTTCCACCTAATCGTCGGCCTATAACGTACTTATGTCTCTGGTCGTCAGCAGCCCATTAAAATCAGTTCTTAGGTATACTACGATAGTTAATTTACTCTCTATAATTGGGCTTATAAGGTTTCACTTATACCACGAGTATCATCCAAATTATTGCAATCTACGATTCTAAATTCTTAACTCATCATATATGATTCACCTCCTAGTTGCATGACCATTCGCAACATCCATCAAGTCCTCCAACACGTTAACCATCACTCTCCCTTATCATCAAATTTCTCGAAATCAATTCTTATACTTATGAGCTAGTTCGATGATCTTGCTCTTACTTTTCGGGGATATTATCAACTTAATATACGAAGTATGTGTACGGACACATTTTTCATCAATTTAAAAGAAAAGTAGTTTACGTAGCTATAACTCGGAATATATCTTTAATAATATCCATTCTATTGTTTTTTTTTGTAAACATAGAAACCAAAGTATTATATATTTGTTTTCGCAACCAGTGTCTCAAATGACCATTTATAAAACAATGATATAACTGGTTCGCAAAAGTATTACAGTTAAAACCACTTCTAAAGCAATTGAGACATAGTAGTCATAAAATTTCTTTTTTTTACAGAATGATTTGAACACGGTGTCTTTTTCTTTTCCAAAGAAATATATTTTAAAAGCTATGTTTTGTTTCGCAAACTACAACGTTTGAAAACTCAGCAAATGCAAAGTTTCGTAAAACAATTTTGAATAATTTACCTCCTTTTTTTTAAAAAAAAAATATGTACATTTGAAACTGTTTTTGGTTCACATAATTAAATAAGATTATCGCAAGTAGATAAATAACTTCAAAAGCATTTAATGGTTGAAATGATTGCAATATCAATAGTTGAAAAATGAAATTATTTTAGCAAAATAAATATAGCTAAACAAAAGTTTGAGAAATATAAGAGATAGATAAATACATCATCGTTCGAGAACATAAATATTTTGAAATAAATCAGTCTTGTCAGAGGTAGTTGAAATTCCATTAAGTTGCTATGCCAATTCAAAAAAGAATATAGCCTGGTAGAGTAATAGACTATATAGGATAGTGAAGGTAGTTGAGATACTTAGGAGCAAAAATCTTTGAAATATAGAATATATCTTGGTTGTACGTGCTTATAAGAAAGTATTTAACCACTTGAAAGAAAAATAATAGTCCAATACTTCATATAATTTTCTAAATCAACCCTTAATGTCAGCGTCAACCTATGTACTATATCTTATAATTTTTTTTTAACTTGAGTTGTCCAATCCTAGCATGGCACACTAAATATTGATCGTCTTGGGGCATCCTAATCCACCATGCTTCTGCGCGCCATACTAATCCACTGTACTTTTTTACTTGGTTATTTCAACCGTTAATTCTAATTCGTTAGATCTCACCTGAAAAACAACCACTACTTGTTCATACTTACTTTATTTCAGTTCAAGCCTACTCGGTGCATCAATACTTACGTGTTCTTAGGAATCAAAACTTAACCCAATTTGTCATGATTCGCAATTCCACTGTATTTATTTTAGTAATGCTCGTTTATCACTATCAATCAATTTCACTAATAGGACTAATATCATCTGCTTATTTGATACTCTAAAATTCAACATCTTAATCATAACTATAAATCTCTTTGTACGATATTGTTTGCTAAACTCTACTGATCATAATGCTAATAAATCTTTTTCTTAGTAATTCGTTTCACTACAGATCATTTCTTAGAACTATGATCCCAACTTAGACGTAGTCACGTTCTGACACTATCGTCAAAATAGAGGCATGAACCTGGTTCATTTACCATAATGATTCCAGGTTTCAAGGGGTCGGGTCTAAGGAATTACACAAATGGTTATAATCAGCGCTTAGGTAAGGCAAATAATTCAGAGTCGTACGGAGTGTCCTAGGTATACGTGGGCATATCCTTTATTCGATCATCGCTTAGGTCTAATGTCATGACTTACCTCTAGAATTGATACTTGGTATGATAATATCTTACGTCTAAAATCGTTACTTATTTATATGTTTGGTGCTTAGAATATAATCATTGCTTATGACTAAAATCAATGCTTATGCTCAAATCATCTCTGATGTTCAAATCACCACTTAGGTCTAAGATCGCTTCTTATTTCCAAATAATACTTAGTATATAATCAGTGTTTATGACTAAAATCAATGCTTGAGTCGAAGATCGATTCTTAATCAAGATCGTCACTTATGTCTAAAGTCGTGACTTTACGGGTAGAATCATACCTTAACCTCTAAGGACACATTTTATTTCTAATAACATGCCCAACATATAATCATTACTTGCGGCTAAAAATCGATGCTTATTTCTAAGATCGTGACTTAAGGGCAAAATCACAACTTAATAGCTAAGATCATAGCCTGAATCTGTGCTTCCGCCATGGATCTAGAACCATGCTCTGATACCAACTGTAGCGCCCCGCTCCCGAGCCCTAGCATCGAGAACAGTGCACCCGCCGTATCTCACTGAGGAGAATACAAGGCGTCGACACAAATCAAATACACGTCATCATAATAACGCAAATCGATGTCAGCGGAAGTCATCACTAAAATCCTCGATAAAATAATCATCATTATTATTACAATGTCTAAGAATTCCTAAATTAATACAATAGTCGAATGTATGTAAACACTAATCCCAAAAATATATAAACCTCGACTATCGAAATAACTGTCTCAACCAACCTTCAAAAGTCTTTTCTGAATAACTTAGTCTCGAAATCTTCCGGTCTCGATCTTCTATGGTATACCAACCCCGGTGTAAGCATACCCTAACTTCTCATGCCTGCAAAACTGGTGAGTGGTGGTGTGAGCCAAAATCAACGGGCTCAGTAAGCAACCTACATATACTTGTTATAGAAATCATACATGGAGAAGCAAATACACATAACCTTTACAGTTAACATACATATCTTTAGTCCAAATAATTTCACTTAATTATCTTAACAGTTAACACTAAAAAACACAAAATAAATAATTCATCAGTTCAACCTCAATTACCGTGATGCATGCTCTTCCCAAATATGACATACACAGCAACCAAATAATCACATAACAAAGAAGAGAATAATACATACCAATCAAGTAGATAAACTGCGAAAGGTAAGTCACTCCATATAACAATGCGCAAGTACGTGATGCATGCTCAATCAACGTGTCACATGCAACGAGAATCATATCATGCAACATGCTCCTAGACCTATATGCAATGCATGCTCCCGGGTCCTAAATCCAGCGTCGTGGTCTCTAGCCACCACTTGCCGTTTGGACACCCACGCCCTATAGACGCAGTATGTCTCATGACCCCGGTGCCCTATAGACACGGTAAGTCATCCCGATACCCACGCCCTATAGACGTAGTATACCTCATGCAATGCACGTGCTATGAATGCAAGAGCATACCACACATAATCTGGCGTATCCATACTCATACATATGCCCGCGCCCATACACGTGCATATATACGTGTATGTATACCCTCACACATCCACATACATATACAATACGCATTGAAATCGTACCATCCTACATACACCCAGTTTACATACATGTCTCACATATATCCACAACTCATATATAGAGAATCCAATTACAGATATACAACAAACAACACACTAATGCATGATAAACATAACAAGCACAAATAGACCACTTACCTCTGATGCATGACAACATAACGAGCATAGATAGACCACTTACCTGACCACAAGTCAGGTATATTGCTTATAACCGCCACGGCTCTGCCACCTCGTGCCGTAATTGCAACCAGTCTCTGTCATGTTTGTTTGGAACCAAACCCAGCTTAACAATATAATACCCAATTTACATAACTTAACCACTCACATAACATGCAAGATCAGTACTTTATATTATAAAACATTATATTTATAAATATGGATGGAACTTTCTTCGGCCACTGTCTTTATGTGGACAGTTGGCTTACTTCTCCCCACGGCAGCCTCACACAACAAATTAACATAGACACATGCACACAAAAATTTAACACATACAATATTATAACCATATATGCAAAACCCCAGCCCACCCGCTGTCACTCACGCATGGCATCTCAGTTGGCCCTCCTCATAAAAGTAGACATCAGTTTCCAGCTTTGAATTTTAGCAACATTCAAATTTCTTTCATGCATAATAAATGATAGCAACGATAAAGCAAATATACCCATTGTAAATTCATATGGAAATTCCTATCCGAGTGTATATATATATATGATTATATTCTATGCAGAAATCAATACTATGTATATATTTAAATATAATTCAACCAATTATGCAACCAAAATTATTCATGCATGGTCCGATTCCGATACAAACATAAAGCCATAAGATTTATAGAAACATAACAAATATAGCAAGGGTACTTGCCTTTAGCCTCGATTATACGTTACTGTACAAAAAACCGGGTTGAAGGGATCAAGATTTCGGCTTCCTTTGCCCCTAGTTATGGGCAGCCGCTTTTGTTCTTGGGGAGGACTGCCGTCAATTGTGGTGAATAAGCCGGAGAATGGAATTTGTATGCTATTTGTGTCCATATGTTTAATAATATATAGAGGAAAGAAAAAGAATTTAAATCTTCCTTCTCTTATTTCTGGACGGCATAAATTGTTGGAGAGAAGCAGCTTGACTGCCGTTGAATTGATGGTGGCGAAGGAGGGTAGCAATGCGAAATTGATGGCTGCCGAGTTTTAGGAAGAATTGGGGGAGGGTAGGTTGCGGTTTATTTGATGAGGATGGGTGGTTTTGAGTGATATATGTGTGTATATATAGATAGGTGATAATTAGGTTTAGGTAATTTCCTTAGTTGTTTAGGTTTAGGATTTCCCAAATTTTATCTAATCAAATGCTTATCTTCTAATTCTAATTCGGATAATGATGGTATTCTATTTTATTTATTATTATTATTCTTTGTTGTAATTATAGTGCTTTAATTACGCCATCTGATCATTGTATATAACAATTATATATATTAGTATAGCACACCAGTCAGTAATTGTCTTTATGTTATTTATTAAGCAATCGTATTGTGTAGATGTTTTTGTCTTTTTTTTCTACTTATCACATCGTTATACATGCATTTTTGTTGCTTGATTATACAGTTGTACGTTAATTATTTTATGTTTTAACTAATATTTTGTATGAAAATTACGGGTCATAACAGGTTAAATATACTCCTTCTGAATTTTATTAGAACAACATTTTTGTAGAGTGAAAAATGTAAAAGTAAGAGCGTAATGATTTACATCAGCCAGAAAAGAGAAAATATAATATTTATGATAAAACATATTACACATAATAATAAAATAAACCCCAACATAAGACAAACTAGATTATAAACATTTTTGTGAAAATGACATATTTAGTAAACCATAAGCAAAAGTTGCTGCTGAGCTAAAAAAGTGTTTATAAGGTTAAAAAAAAAGCCCGGTCTCGGCTAGCCTTTTATTTTTACCGTTGTTTTGCATTACATGTACATATACACGTTATGTGTATTTTAATATCGAAAGCCTCTTCTTTGTAGTTTCTGAATTATCTCACTAACAGACTAGCACATCATATCCCTATTATTATGTTATTTATGCAGGCACATGTAGAGCCGGGGTCTCACTAGAAGCAGACTCTCTATCCCTTAGGACAGAGGTATTGTTTGTCTACCACTTACCCTCTCCAGACCCTAGCGATAGCTTTTACTGTCGTTGGGATATACTGGGTACGGATGATGATGATGATCCGAACAGATAACAATTTTATTTTAAAAAAAAAGGTTTCTTATAAGCTAAAGTTTTACTCATAAACACATTATGCTCATGAACACCTTCTTTTTTCTTTAAAAAAGAAAAAAGCAATCCCATACACCCTTTCGTCATTCACCTTAAACTAGGACTTCTCGAGAGCACTATATAAGATGGACTTCGCACTACTGCCTTAGCTTGTCGGGTGCTAAGAGGGGGTGACGCGCTGGGAGGGAGGGACACGGTGACGCCGTCAATAGAAGAGAGACACGTGTCCAACTTTACACTTTTTTATTTATTTATTTTTGTTTTTTTACAGGGGTCACGTGTCAGCCACCCATTCGGAGCGTCACCACGTACCCCCTTTTTCCGCATCACTGAATCCCACTCCTAGCTTGTCTATGTTGACAGTTGGAGAAATCCAACTGACATATTTATAAATTAATTAAAATCTTCTCCGCAACCTGCATTGTGGGTACCTTATCTTCAGACTCCAATGTAGGTCTTGAGGGCGGGCCCCTAGTATGGGTCTGCATGTTCTGTGTCTCTTCCTTGGCGGGCTACTGAATACTTGATTTATATCTTTCCAACTGCTTCGTCGAGCCAGAGTATAGAGGCCTTGGGGTTGAGGTTCAACCTTTTGATAGAAATTAAGTAAAATCTTAGTATAAGAAGATGTTTACTCAATAAAAAACAATTCTTTCGATCTCAAGAATATTGTCTTAATAGAAAATATTGTCTTAATTTCTATTTTAGTTTTTATTAAAATTTATTATATTTATAAGAATCAAAATATATTAATAATCAAAGTTTCTATAGTATTATTTCAATTATTATATATATATATATATATATTACAATTAACTAATTAAAGATACAATAAATATAATAACGAAAATAGTTTAATTCGATACTTTTTAGTTTTTTCTTATTAAGATGTGGTCAAAAGTCCAATCTTCGGGAAGAGCAAGGACCACATTTCCAATCGATTCAAATAGGTTGATTTTGTATTTTTTTTTTGTTTTTGGCTTTTATTATTTTTCTATGCACGTGTATATATAGAGTCGGATGTCTAGCTGTAAACTCTCTATCATTTAGAATAGATTTATTGTTTGTCTATCTATTATTTTTTCCAGACCTTAACAATAGCTTTTGCTGTCGTTGAGATATACATTTCTATAAATTTTTTTACTGATTTAAAATTATTGGGGCAGAATAAGAAAATAGATAAAATTTCAAACATAAAAAAGAAAAACAAGAAAAAAGGAAACACGCACCCAAAAAGAAAAGAAGTCTCAGCTGTTTATGCATCCATTGATGTGAATTTTCACATGATCGAAGCGCTATTTTGCATTGTAACCTTTTATGCAAAATGCAAAGCAAAAATCGGTGTTGTTGACCTAATCAATTACTGAAATTCGAACCCAAGCCCATGATGTTTCACCACAGTTGGACTATTCAAGAATTCAAGATTCCTTTGTACACATATTTTCCTATCGTTTTGGTGTATGCATACAATCATATACTTTGACGAATTTTCTTGGACTTTTGGATAAAGGAGATCATGAGATGTGAGAACTGCTTCTGAAACCTAAAATTCATTCTCTGCTTTGGACGAAACAACTTTATCTGAATCATTTGCTTCACTCGAAAGGTAAACAACCACCATTATCACTGTTACTGCAGCTGGATTTGGATTTGATTGCCAGATCTACAGATCTATACTGATGGAAACCTGGTTTTGGGAAATCTGTTATCTCGATCATCAGATTTGACCTTACTCTGGACTGTCAGATTCATTTCAGTACTGTATTTAATTGACATACTTCTACAACAAAAAAACAAAGGAAAAATACCTGGAAATATTATTAAAGCTTTTTCACCAAGAATAAAGATGAATTATGCAAGGTTATTTGTTTTTTTTTTTTGGTTATTTGGTTACCTGGTTATTTATGTTCCATATAAATTACTAAGACAATTTTTTTTCAAATTCATTAAGATTTCATGTGGAGATTCTTGAAATTCAATTTTCGTTTCTTTTCAGATATTGCAGCATTAACACATAAGAAGGATGTTTTCTTATTGATCTTTTTACTTTTTGAAGGTGCAGTGGAGGAGCAAGCAGCATTATTTTTGTTGTAGCTTTAATGGGTTTCCATCTCTTCATTACTCATTTGTACCATAGATAACAATAGAAATAAGGCATAGAAAGAGAATATTGCTCCAAAGATGCATCCCAGGAATCGTTTTCCAGGAAATGGGTACAGGTCTCATTCAATGATAACAGGAGGGCCAGCAACAGCCTCACGGATTTCACCTGAGACTTCTATGAGAGTTCAAGGAGCATATCGCTCCGACTACAGAAGCTTTAATCATGGTGGATATGGACGAGGCCCATCTAGACAGTTTCAGCGATCTCCTCCGCAACAGAAACATGGTGATGTCTTTATGGAAGCTGGTAGGCTAGCCACTGAATACTTAGTTTCAAAGGGGTTAATGCCACCGAATGTGCTTTCTGGGAAATTTCATTGGGACAGCTTTAAGGATCGAGTTACCACAGATAGTATGCAGCTTCAATTGGAGAGACGAACATCAGCTCTTGCCCGCGTTGGTGGTGCTGTTAATGATATAGCGCCTAGTAGGAGGAGGTATCAGACTGATTATAATAACATGAGAGGTGGAAGAAGAAGCGAGTCCTTAAGAAGCTATAGCCCTGACTTGAGCCCAGATTTTGGAAGAAGTAGATCGTCATCTGATAGATCTAGGTCTTCTTTACGTGTCGATAGCGACAAGGATGCCTTTTCAAGTCATAAGGGCTCACAGAAATCTAGTTACGAGGGTGACAGAGTGTCAAAAGGTCACACTCCTGAATTGCCTCCCAAAAAAGATAACGGCGGCACTCTGGAGTCTACGTCGGAGAAAAATAATTTAGTAGAAAATGCAGGTGGAGAAGAAGGTTCTTGTAGTAGCAAAAAGGATCTTCCAGTGCTGGGTAGTGCGGAACTCTTAGATAAGGGTGATGTTGAAGATTCACATACTGAGGCCGGAGAAATCAAGGATGGGAAAGACTATGATGTGAAGGAGGAATTACATATTAAAGATGACATAGAAGTTGGGGAAGCTGAAAAAGTGGGCACTAAATCAAGTGAGAGCGGCTGTGATTTAGTAAAGCTTTGCTCTTTTGGGAATGTTCCCACCAGAGCCCGCTCTGTGATGGCTTGCCGAGGTTCAAAGATGGACCCTGAGGTCGTAACTATTGATCCAGAAACTCCTCACAATGAACCTCCTGAAGAATCTGGTTCACGTGTTGAAGATATGCCTGATGATGGCTTGCCCGGTCATGATTCCTCAGTCCTTGAATTGGATAATGAAGTACCAGCTAGAGAAGAAGATTTGGGAGATGCTGACAATAAGTTGGATCATGATAGCATCGCCTCTATGTCTGACGTTCAAAAACATTCACCAAAAGAGCAAGTAAATACAGAGATTCGTGAATGTATAATTGCTGACTCCAGTGAACGAGGTGAAAAACGATCATTTAACGACGAGAGTACCAAAGAGGACAATAAAAGATCCAGGGAATCAATTGCTTCTGAAAATTCACAATCGGGAGAGTGCCTCTGCCCCCAAGACTCTTTGGAAAAGCAGCCTACTGCAGAAGAGTCAATGGTTTTTGAAGATGGATCAGTACTTTTACCTTCTGATGATAAGAGACTGCTGGATATTTCTGCGCTTTCTAAAGTTGATATCGAGTCATGCATTGGTTATGCAGAAGAGAAGCAGCTTTTTCCAGGTTCATTCAAGACTTGTGACCTCAATCTTATGGAAGCCTCTGATGTTAATGAGAATCACAATAAGAATTCCATTCTTCTCTTTGCTTCAGAGACTGGAAGTGGCAAACGGCCTATATCGGTCGGTATTGATTTGTCCATGAGCAATAACTCTCGTGTGTCCAATAACTTAGGCGAATGCAGTATAGTGGGCAAAGGTATTGAAGTGATAGATTTAGAAAGTGAGCCAGAGCAAGAGCATAGTGGTTTTGATAATTCAGAAAGAAGGTACCTATCTGCTATCTTCCGTTGTTCCTTTCTCATGTATATTTTACATTTTTCTGCAGATCTGGGGAATGTTAATTGCATTTGTGTTGCCGTCAATATTGTTCTTTTCTTCTTAAGGTTGTCGCTTCTAGTGATTATTATAACTGATGCAATTACACAGGAGTGAGAATGTGTTCACGTGCCTGGATGGTTACTCTAATAACATACATAATGGCAATGATATCTCTGACGTCCAGGATGGTTACGGCCTAATGATCTCTGAGTTGCTTGGAAATGACATGCCCAATTGTTCTTCTGTGCCCGCAGATATGACTTCACTGCAGGGTGATATAGGCCTTCCTAGTGCCGAGGTAATAGAGAAAATTTAGTGGACAATAAATTTGCTCAGATAGTCTCAGTACATGACTTGAATTGCATATTTTGCAACTTGATACTTGCTTGCTGCCCTCCCCGCACCACCACTCCTCACAAAAGAAAGAGAAGTAAAAAAAAAGATTGAATGTGAATCTGCAATATTAATGCACTAACCAACCCCTTTGCTGGTTGTTGCAGGGTATTCTAGGCGATGATGACTCAATATATATGTCGCTGGGAGAAATACCAATAAGTATGTATATATATTCAATCTCCATGTCACTCACTTTAGGTTCTTTTTTCCCCTCTTTCAGTGTTCTTTCCTTCTTTTTGGTGGGCACTGCACATCTTTGGTTGATGACTTGATCTGCTTACTGTGTCAAGTGGTGAATCATTATTCACATTTTTATAAGACGTCGAAAAGTTGGTTGTAGAATGAGAATGTTGATGCCATTTCCGAAATGGTAATGTGGAGTATGAAGCAAAGGATGCAGTTATTACCAAATTGAGATTTTTGTATATGCCAAAAATTACTTTTATTTGTATTTGTCTTGTTGTGCATTTCTGTGTTTTAGTTTTGAGGATATTCAGTTTGTCTTAGTGTTTATATAAAAAGCAGAAAACGTGTTATCACTTTCTTGTTCTCAAATTGGTTGCTGCTGAGATACTAGGTTTCATGAATAGCGTCATCTTTTTTGTTAAGAGCTAAGCTAGTTGCACTTGAGGTCCTGAGCCTTATCTTGTATTTGGTTTTTGAGTCTTCTTGGCTGCTGTGTTTGGTCAATTGCATCTCTAATCTTATGTTTTTTTCTAAAGTTGGACTGTGGAGGTCATGAACAAAGTGAACAAATTTCCTTTTAACTTGTGTCGTTATGAGATATATTGCACATTTTGACATAAAGTCTGGGAGCGGCATCATGATGTATGACATGGTATGCACTGTGTTTTCTAAAGCAAAACCAATTGATGACTGGCTTGTTTGAAATAAGGTTTAGCAATGACAGTATTTTCTTGAGCCACCTATACTAGATGCAGTAGCTGCAGATATATATTTCAAGAAAGAATTCTGTGTGTTGGAGTAATTTCGGTTCACTGATTGAGGCGTGATATTCGGCTTTGTGGATTGATGACATTAACCGTTTTTTGCCTAGGATATTTTTAGTTATGTGTCAATTGTAAATGAGTCATTATTGTAATTACATGATTATAGGAAGACTAGCATAATTGTAGGGAGTCAATTAGGAAGAGTTAATGTGGGGGTTTCGGTTTTGACTAGCTAGGATCATAGCATTTATTTTACATCCCTTGATTTGTGGGATTGATAAATATCTTGTTGTATAAACTTTTGTAATAGTTTCCTTGAGAAATTAAGAAGGAAATACAATTCTTTCCTTTCCATACCTGCTGGCCAAAATTTCATGGTATCAGAGCCAAAGCAAGTAAACACTCAAACACCCAAATTCACCCTCATCCGCATCCGAGATGAGCACACAAGCCTCCTCTTCCTCCTCCACCGCCGGTATGGCGGCGACCAACCCCACTGACCAAAGTCTTCAGCAAACTCTCAATGAGAGCTCTTCACTTCAAATTACCAATCACAGACTAAATGGGAAGAATTTTCTGTTATGGTCCCAGTCAGTCCTGATGGTCCTCCGTGGCAAGGGGAAGTTGGCCTCATATCCGGCCAAGCCACAAAGCCGGATAGCACCGACCCACACTACCCGGCTTGGGAGCTCAATAATTCATTGGTTATGTCATGGCTTATCAATTCCATGGAGCCACACATCAGTCGTACCTATCTTTTCTTACGATCTGCTAAAGCCATTTGAGATGCTGTACACGAACATTACTCAGATCTTGAGAATGCTTCTCAAGTATTTGAAATCAAGAATAGACTTAAGGAGATTCGTCAGGAAGGTATGAGCATCACTGAGTATTACAACTCCTTGCAGACTCTGTGGCAAGAACTTGACCTCCATTATGAGGCCGATTGGGGTGATCTTGAAGGAAATGTCAAATTCAAAGAACATTTGGAGAAAAACGCTTGTATGAATTCTTAGCCGGCCTCAACAAAGAGTTGGATGAAGTGAGGGGTCGTATATTGGGCAGGAGGCCCTTTCCCTCACTCAGTGAAGCATTCGCAGAAGTGCGGAGAGAAGAAAGCTGACGGCGAGTTATGCTAGGAGAAAGGAGGGATGTGTCGTCTCTCATAGAGCGACCCGGAGATGTGTCCGCACTATTTGTCAAAACTGCTGGACCACGCCCCAATAATCGGCCCCGCTGCTCACACTGCAACAAAGTTGGACACACTCAAGACAAGTGTTGGCATTTGCATGGAAAGCCCTCTGATATGAAACCCAAGAAACCTTCCCAGCCTTATGGTCGTGGTCTAACCGCTGTTACCGAGGAGGCCGCCCAGTCCAACAGCAACAACCAGGTTGCCTTAAATCACTCACAACTTGAGCAACTGCTGTCTCTCCTAAGGACTCAAACCGAGATGCCACCACCGGCGAACACTACAACCCAACAAGGTACGGTTAATCTTGTGGAAACATCACCCTAGATTTTAGACACAGGAGCCACTGACCATATGACAGGTAATGCCTCCTTATTTACAAGATATATGCCAAACTCCGAAATCTTGAAGGTTAAAGTGGCAGATGGAACTTTTGCACATGTAAGAAGAAAGGGGTCGGTTAAGGTGTCACCCTCACTGTTCTCGAATCAGTGCTTTATGTCCCAAAGTTGACTTGTAATTTGATCTCTATTAGTAAACTTACAAGGGATGTAAGTTGTATTGCTAAGTTTTCTGCCCAACTTTGTGTTTTGCAGGAGCATGGATCGGGGAGGACGATTGGCATTGCTAGAGAAAGAAGTGGACTTTATCAATTAAAGGATCCCAATCACCATCTAGACTCAAAAACCGTTGTACTTCACAACTTCTACTCTCAAACAAACTGATGTACTACTACTTCACCAAAGATTGGGGCATCCCAGTGCCAGTTATCTTAAACATTATTTCCAGTGAATAATAAACAGTTGTCCTCTCTAAAGTGTGATGCTTGTATTTTTGCTAAAACAGGTTCGAAATGATTACCCCCCAAAAATACACGTTCCGTCCGCTCCCTTTCGTCTCATGCATAGTGATCTTTGGGGTCCATCCCGGGTGAAAAGTATTTCGGATGCCAAATGGTTTATCACCTTCATTGATGATCATACACGTGTATGTTGGGTTTATCTCCTTAAAGACAAAATAGAGGTAGCCACTATTGTCCAAAACTTTCAATCTATGATAAAACTCAGTTTCAAACTTCAATTAAAATTCTTCGTACAGACAACGGCACAGAATACTTTAACAAAGTCCTAAACACATATCTAGCCTCTGAAGGCATCATCCACCAAAGTTCTTGTCCTGATACACCACAACAAAATGGTGTAGCTGAACGCAAAAATCGCCACCTATTAGAAGTAGCCGGGGCTCTAATGTTTACTATGCACGTTCCTGCTTATTTATGGGACGAAGCGATTCTTACAGCGTGTCATCTAATTAATCGACTTCCATCAAAAACCTCTTCAGTTCAAGTCTCCAATTTCCCTTCTTCATCAAACTTATCCTCTATTCCACAAAGGGCCTAATCTGCCACTTAAGGTGTTCGGGGTGTGTAGTCTTTGTCTATCATCGTAATCCAACCACATCTAAGTTGGATCCACGCTCCTATAAATGTGTCTTTCTCGGGTATTCTCCTACTCAACGTGGATACAAGTGTTACTCACCTACTCTTCGTCGAATGTTTGTTACCTTGGACACACATTTCCGCGAACATGAATCTTACTTCCCAACATCCAACAACAAATGAGCTTGATACACTCTCCTCCCAGCCGAAGTTCCAGCCCGACGCAATCCCCGGATCCGGAACCTACTCCACGTCCAACCGCAGTCCCAACGTAATCATCTACTCATGAAAACCTCAAACTCAGGTTGATAAGGACATGGACATTCCTCCAGAATTTCAATCCTCCGAACCGGGTTCCTGTCTCTTGCGATGAGGAGAACATGTTGGATCTACCTATTGCACTACGAAAAGGAAAAAGGGTATGTACTCAGCACCCCATTTCGAATTTCGTTTCTAATAGCAAGTTGTCAGCCAAGTTTTCAGCTTTTTCCGCGAAGGTATCTAACATTAAAGTTCCCAAGAATATTGGTGAAGCACTTGCAAACAAGGAATGGAGAGATGCAGTTCAGGAGGAATTGAGGGGCATTGGAAAGAAATAATACATGGGAGGTTATAGAACTGCCGAAAGGGAAAAGACCAGTTGGCTGCAAATGGGTGTTTTTCAGTAAGTTTAATGCAATGGGAGTTTTAGCAGGTATAAGGAGCGACTGGTCGCTAAAGGCTTCACACAGGTATCTGGTATTGATTATAATGAAACCTTCGCACCAGTGGCTAAGTTAAATCAGTAAGGATTTTACTTTCATTAGCAGCATGTTTGAACTGGCCACTTCAACAATTAGATGTCAAAAATGCTTTTTTTAAATGGTGATCTTCATGAGGAAGTGTATATGGACTTACCCACCTGGATGTTCCAGGGGGAGAGATCTGGTTTGCAGACTGCGAAAATCGTTGTATGGATTAAAACAGTCCCCACGTGAATGGTTTGGTAAATTTACTCAGGCAGTTAAAACACAAGGGTTCAACACAGTCACAGGCGGATCACACTATTTTTTATAAGCACACCCCGAAAGAAACACGTGCTATTCTGATAGTTTATGTTGACGATATTATTCTCACAGGTGATGCACAAGGTGAAATTGATTCTTTAAAGGAATATCTGAGCAGCAGGTTTGAGATGAAGATTTGGGACCACTAAATATTTCCTAGGGATGGAAGTGGCGAGGAATTCTTCAGGTATTTCTATATCTAACGGAAATATGTATTGGACTTGCTACAGGAAACATGAATTGTTGGGTTGCCGACCTGCGGCAACACCAACCGAACCCAACGTGAAGTTGGACCTCAATGGAGGCGAGGAAGTGGACCGTGAGCGGTATCAACGCCTTGTTGGTAAGCTTATTTACTTATCACATACACGCCCCGATATTGCTTTTGCAGTGAGCTTGGTGAGCCAATTCCATGCATTCACCAAGAACTCAACATTATGAAGCTGTACTCCGAATCCTTAGAGACTTAAAAGGACCCCAGGCAGAGGACTCTTTTTTCGGCAATAAGGAGAAAGGAGCATTGAAATATTTACTGATGCAGATTGGGCAGGTTCTTTGGTTGATAGGAGGTCTACTTCCGGGTATTGCACCTATGTCTGGGGCAACTTAGTTACTTGGCGCAAGTAAAAAACAAACTGTGGTGGCAAGGAGTAGTGCTGAGGCTGGAGTTCCGTTCACTAGATCATGGAATGTGCGGAGGGGCTATGGATATAAGCGGCTTCTAGATGAGTTAAACGTCAAGGTGGCTGGACCGACCCGACTATATTGCGATAACAAGGCTGCGGTAAGTATTGCTCATAATCCAGTTCACCATGATCGCACTAAGCATGTTGAGGTGGATCGTCACTTTATTCGCGAGAAGATTGATGATAAAAGGTTTCTCCATGATCTATATTCCACTAAACAACAAGTGGCGGATGTTACTAACCAAAGGCCTACATAGACCAACTTTCGAGGGATTAATCAGCAAGCTTGGCATGAGCAATATCTATATCCCAGCTTGAGGGGAGTGTTGGAGTAATTCGGTTTCACTGATTGAGGCATGATATTCGGCTTTGTGGATTGATGACATTAACCGTTTTTTTTGCCTAGGATATTTTTAGTCATGTGTCACTTGTAAATGAGTCATATTGTAATTACATGATTATACGGAAGACTAGCATAAGTGTAGTGAGAGTCAATTAGGAGAGTTACCTGTGAGGGTTTCCGGTTTGACTAGCTAGGGGATCATAGCATTTATTTTACATCCCTTGATTTGTTGGGGATTGATAGATATCTTGTTGTATAAACTTTTGTAATAGTTTCTTGAGAAAATTAAGAAGGAAATACAATTCTTTCCTTTCCATACCTGCTGGCCAAAATTTCACTGTGTTTTATTGTTTCTACCAGTGTCCACCTTGTTTTCTCCGTTTACCTTCTTTGAGGAATTTATTTTGTTTTACTATAGCAGAATAGTGTCATCCTTGGTTCAAACTATTAAATAATCTAATGTTAGTTACTTGTGTCTTTGTCATGCATATCACATAAAGTTGTCATATTACTGTCAGGGGCCATCTCACTTAGGCAATTTCTTTAGAATAGTCATTGCTTTCTGGCATTGCTAGATTAGATATGTTTTTCAGCTTGTAACTGTGAAGGATTTCATGAACCACTGTCCGTTGAGATAAATTTGGTGTAGATTATAGGGTCTAGTATCCTTTTATTTATCAGATGCACCAAGTCCAGACATCCATGCTGCTTTGCTGCTTATATTCTCAATAGCTTGGGCAACTTTGCCATCTCACACTTGTTTCTTCTTGTAATTGCACTTGCTCAAACTTCGGAGCTTTAATCCAGCTGAGACCATCTAGACATGCAACTATTGCTGAAAATTGATTACTACAAGTGGAAATAATGCTTGTTTTATACTAACTCATGCAATCAGTGATACAGTGCGTAAATGACATTTACTTGGATAGGAAAAGCTTTTTGGGGTTCTCTGCATGTGTTGCTTTTTTGTTGCTGACAAGAATGGTGTGTTCTCTTTATCATATTAGATCTCTAACCCGTCATTCTTTTCTCTAGGTTTTTTGCGAGGTTGGGAGCAGCCAAATCAGGAGTACAGCAAATCATTTGAGGTGTGACTCCACATAGAGTGTAATTGACGGTATGCTTTGACTTGGTTATGTAGAATCTGTCACAGTTGGCTATCATCATTCAAGTATAGATTGGACATGCTTTAAGATGATGTTGTAAAGAATCTGAGTATGATTGAATTCCCTTCTATTGTATTCTCAATAATGTTGCATGCTTCTGGTAAATTTGTTGATATTCTCTTGTTGAAGAAAACTCCGCCTGGTCGAGTTTTCGACTTGTCGGTCTCAAGCCTGGGTAAAAGAAGAGGGTTGCGTTAGGTTGACTGCCAGTTTAAAACTGTCACTAAACATGATTATGGGTCAAACTAGAAATTGTCTCCTGTTAAAGGGGAAACTCATTGGTTGAAGATGAGCATAAATAAAAACTGGTTTCAGGTGATTGTGATAAACTGGTTTCGCACCTGCAACTTGTAGTGTGTTGTTCATATATAGAGGAACACTTGCTACAATTGCGCGATGCAAATTAGGTAATTGGAGTTTTGGCAGTGTTTGCCAGTGAGGTGTTACTGTTACTTTTTTCCTTGGTAGTTGAAGTTTATCTTACTGATTTAGTTCTTTGCAAATGTTGGGGCATTATTATATCGTGTATTAATAAATGAGTAACTATCTAAAAGTTACTCATAAATCATATTGAAATTTGCCTAGATTTTTTATCTGACGAGCTTTGGTAAAGTAAATGTAAAAATAGGGGAAAGAAAGTATCTGTAATATTAGGGGCGATGTGATGTCTTTGCCTTTAATTAGTTATGGTTATTTCCATTAGAATAAGAGGGCAGCGGTTTCATTCTCCTCCTATGAATCCAAAAACATAAAGCAAAGTGTAAAAAGCTTACTACCTACAAAGCGATACAAAGACAGGATCGAAATGACAATTGGAGACGTATTTGGAATCATGGGCTCGTTACAGGTCTATGATGGGAAGATATTTGTAAGAGAGCGTTTTCGGCACACTAAGTTTACGTGTTTATGTATGGTTTGGGGAGGAGGCCGGATTGTTTCGCGATCTGCATTAACAAATTTACCTTACACTTTTTGTGCAATAGACTATTTTCGTGGTTCGAACTCATGACTTTAAAGTCACAAAACAGCAACCTTACCGGTTGTTCTAAGTTCCGCCCTTATGGAAAGCTTAACTTATTACTTTATATTTTTGTCAGACGATTGAGCTATGCAGATGGTGCCGGTCAGCTTATGGAGTCAATATTTTTATTCATAAATTTGAAGTACTTTCACATGTTATAGTAAACATGTAGAAGCTTGCAGACTGCCGTTACTTTATGGTTATTTCTTTGAATAATTTTGAAATGTCAAGTATTAGATCTAGTTGTATGGCAGTTTGGTTGAATTTAAGACCTGTAGTTCTACGAAGAGTGTTCATTATTTTTATTTCACATTAAATGAATTAATAAAAGAAGTCTTTGTCATTCTTTGTGTCTCTTGGTTATTGAAGCTGAAACTCATGATATAACCCAGTCCTACGACACATGTTGTGACAAAAGAAAAAGAGAAACTAATGTTTTATGAACTACGAATTTGCGTATTAGAATATAATTAAACAAATCAGTATTGCAGGTTCTAAAACTAAGACGTTCTAAGATCACACTCGATTAATTATAGGTTCAAACTCTGAGTTTTGACTTTGGGTTTGAGTTGTCTCTAACACACTAACACACCATATCTTATTAATGTGTCATCTATACACGTCTATATAGAGTTGAGGTCTCACCGGAAACAAACTCTCTGAGATGGAGGTATTGTTTGTCTGCCTCTTACAATTCCCAGATCCTAGTGATAGCTTTTGCACAAATACTTTTACACATATACTTGTTGTATCATTATCTTCCTATGTTTGAATGCAAATACTTAGTTACAACTAAATAATATTCGAATCTCTATCTAAAACCTCTGTCCAAGGGTCCTCGAATCCCTGTCCAAAACCTCCTATCTTTGTGCACGTCCAATGAAGTTTCCGCCCATGTCTCCCTTTTTAGTTTGAACATATAATAAAGCAGAATGTATATTTATACGAAGGAGAGCAGGTTTTGGAGCAACTGGTAAACTTGCTGTGATCTTGAGGTCACATGTTCAAGACGTAGGTCCGATATGTGGAAACAGCCTCTTACACAAAGTGTAGGCTAAGACTGCATACACCAGATCGCAAACCGATCCATCTCTCTCTTCGAACCCTACATAAATACATGAGTTTATTACTCTGGAAACGCTCTTTTTCTATTTATATGAAGGAGATATTAAAGAAGTAAACAGACATTAAGTCATTAACCATGAGATAGGGTACGGAAAATCTGGCCGCATAAATGAGAAAAAGATATGCGAAGCAATCAATTTGTTTACCTAAAAGTTGTAATAAAATTAGCTAAATTGAAAACATAGATGAGCAGGATGATGTGGACGGTGCGTATCATTTTCAACACAAAAAAACTTGTCGTTTTGTTAAGGAAGGGAGCCAGGAGCTTCCACCACCACAGATACGGTAGTTTCACAAAAGCAGTGGGCCCCGATGATTTTTTTATATGTCTATTAATACCAAATACATAATATATGTTTAAAATATATATATTTCTAAACTATTATATCATTTTAACAGCGATTCATACATAAATGCCTGAAATTCTCACTTAAATTTTATACCCGCTATATGATATTGGCTACATGAATCAATTATCTACATTGTTCTCTATTACTGACCATATACTTCTCAATTGTCATATAAATCAAATCATTCTTTATTATCTCTGTTCATGTATACTTTCGTCTCTCTTTTTTACGCTTATCATGCATTTCATTCAATCTATTACATCAGTTAATATATGTATCTACATGACGCTTTTGCACATGTACTCCATCATTGACAAAAACATATGATAGCAGATGTTTGACCAAAAAAAAAACATCATACGTATAAAACAAGAATTGAAAAGAACAGAGATACTTTTACCTTCAGTTACATGATATTTTT